>OZ010578.1:75220361-75335361 GCA_963932145.1 Acanthosepion lycidas
GGTTATTTACCCATGTCTCCCGACTGAAACAGGATGTAACACAAAGACGTGTTTAACGTGGGCAAATCGAGCGCGTACAACCGAAACAAGTACAAAAATTGCCCAGCCCCCACAACTGTCGATTGCGCTAGAATCGGTATGACTACTGATCCCCGCTCTACCTGAAAACAGAGACGCAACTGAGAAATGATAAACTCTACCCAGCATGTGCCAAGTAAGTATATGCTTGTGTGTGTATTTAGGCAGCATATTTTCATTTAAACATGTTTTGTTGATATATTCTGTCTACTTATTTTTATACTAGCAGTAGAGCCCGGCGTTGCCCAGGGATGTAACAGTAAGAGATAGATCAAGTATCGACCATCATAAAGACTGAAAAATAAAATTGACAAAGATTATTGTTTAAGGTTGACGGACACGAATGTCTTAATTAGTTTTTTTTTTTGTTTTTTTTGTTTTTTTTTTTACGAATTGGTCAAACTCAAACAAAAACATTGTTTTCAATCGTTATGAGTCTACCGATTAAATAGAGTTTTATTATAAACAATTGTCTTGTAAATGGAATTTTTAAAGCATTCTGAATGTAAAAATAAAGGGAAAAGTGTGCAGGACAATAAGAAACACTACCTGCCAAAAAAAAGTGAAGTTTTGTTGAAATCGGTTGAAAAATGTAGGAAATCCGATCCCATATATAAACGAACAGACACACACACACACACACACAACCTGGGTTTTATAATAAGTATGATTGAGCTTTTCAAGTTGTCTAATTAGTTTCTAGATATTGAGATGAAATCCATCAAGGAAGGCGTTGTAGTATATATATATATATATAACATGATATGATAGTCGGAGATAAGAGTCGCCATGACACTTGACGGTGAATTGGTAACGATTTGGTGTTTAATATGTAGAACTAGAAGCTCAATAGGAATGATTCAGCAAAAATAAGGAGTCACATATGACAAAAAAAGAAGCATGGCGCCAATCGGAAATGTGGAACAAACCTGGTTAACAACGAAAATAAATTGGCGAATGTAAATGGAACCTGGTAGCTTCATATTGTTATCGAGAGATAGATGAAGAATAGACACTCAAAGAAGAATTAAAGTCAAAATGAGAAAGTCGAAATCTCCTATGAGTTGGACGTCAGTTACGAAAGTGACTGAACAAGTAGCAAGATACACTTAAGTTGAGGGAACGCTTTGAGGAAGTTGCTAAATGCATTGTTCTGTTAAATAGATATGCGAAGAAAGCTGCGCGACATTGCAATTACGATAGCTGAAGCGCTTGAAAAAACTGAAGTAGCGGTTTCTGCTGAAAATGGACTAAGAGTATTTAAGCCTTCAACATTCGTTTAGACTAATTAATAATTTGATAACAAGGCGGCGTGGGGAGTTGCAAAGAGTAATAATGGAATCGACTTTATTCCTATTATTAATCGAAGTTTGCTCAGTTTATATTGAAATGTAGCTCTAAGTAACGAAATTCAAAACTCTGAACTTTTAAAAGTAGCACAACATGGTAATCCGGCTTTCATTTCTCTGATAACGCTAACCTCCAGGAGAGTGATTAATTGCGCCTTTTCAAACTAACTTTTTCCGCTGACATTAAGTGGAAAGGGTAGATTGAATAAATTTCTAGGTTTGCTATCAGGAAAGATGGTTGCCTGTGTCGTGCTAGAGAATTTTTTTTCTAACCAGAATCTATCTTACATATCTAGAAGTCTACAATTCGTCCTTGCTTTGAATATTTCTGCCATATCTGGTCTGGTGCTCCTGTTGTATATTTAGAGAGATTCTTAATAAAATCCAAAGAATTTGCAATATTAGGCTGACCTTCCATATTAGCTTCAGTCGCCTTCCTGCCGCAGTAATATATCTTTCCTGTGTCTTTTCTATACTTTCATGGTAATTGTTCTGATCAACTTTTCTCTATGGTAGCTAAACTTTATGAATTTAAGCGCAGTACTAGATTGGCAGCAAGGTTCCATCATTTTACAGTTGAAATGGCTAAATGTAACCGTAAGATTTATGCCTACAGTTTCTTCTTTCGCACTTCCAGCTTGTGGAGTTCTTTTCCAGCTTCTTTCTTTCCAACCGATTTTGATCTTCTATCTTCTTAATTGTTGTTCTTTTACTGTCCTCTCTCCTTAATAGTATTTTTCTTCTTATACTCTCTAACACTTGGCAACTACTTGCATCTTAGTGTCTTTATTGCCTTGCTTGAGATGAAATGATTAAAAAATTCTCTTTTTATGCATCTTGCTTTCTGATATCTTCCTATTCTCCTTTCCTTTATACGCCTAGACGCCAAGGAAAAACTACGCTGCAAAACGCGTCCGTCGTCATATGTGACGGGTGATCTGGTGGCGGTAAAACAAAAGACTTTTCTTTTAAAGACAATTCAAATCAAATTATCCAGTTCTTTCAACGGGAACAGAAATATCGGCTTGATTAAGGGTTTACCGGGCAGAGGATCCTAGAGGAATTCAACGACTTAGATAAAACAATTGACTAAATGGAGTTGATAAACACTGGTCCAGTGTTGATAATTATGGAGGAAAAGAATTAATCCAAAGAAAGCCTAAGGATAACAACTAATAATGTAAATAAGATAACGTTACCTATTGTAGTGTTAGATCCGCCTTAAATAAGAAATTAATATTCAACCTAAATCGTAGATAAAGAAGTCTCAATGGTTTCATTTTCGTGATCCAGTTGTTTAATGAGGCCTGATTTAAACTTATGAATTGTGATGTGAGTGTGCCACTATTTTAGTCAATTAGGCTTATTCTATTTAGTAAACTATTAGTTTGGCTAGAAAGTTCTAACCTACTTAGGAGACAGAAAGAAAACAACACAATTTTACGGAACAACACCAACATTTATTCTTGAAAATAAAGTCCATTATTGTAGACGATCTTCTGCCAGCGATCAGCCATTATCCGAATCTGTCACAGATACCAGTTCGATCTGGTCGCAGTGGAAGTGTGCCATTGAGCGGAATAGGTCATAGTCACATAGCATCGGGACTGAATGGTGACTGTGAAAAAATCTAAACACCGTCCATCTGTTTGAACTTCTCCTTAGTCAACCTGGCAGTGAGTGGCCTAGCTGAAACAAAACCCGACCTCAATTGACCAAAGCTGGATTCTCTTTCTTTAGTTTGTCGTGCACGCTGTCTCGCTGCTGGCAATACAGTTTAGTGTTGATGGCGTAACTGTGTGGAACAAGCTCGAAATGCAATAATCCTTGGAGATCAAAATTTGTTTATTTTTGTTTTTTTCTTTCCTATTCCTAAGTGAGTCAGGACTTTCTGGCCAACCTAATATTTTATTCGAGTCATTTTCAACCTTCGGGACTGGTAAAGTGTGTTATATTAACGTTATTGAGTTTGTCGGATCAAAGCGTGTAGTCAAAAGGTAATCTCGAGTCATACAAAGATACAACTGTTACAAACGGATACAAACAAAAATACACATGAAACCACGGATGTCACCCGTTTTATACCCCCTCGGGGGAAAATAACAATAAAAAGACAAGTTATAGAACAAATATTATTCGTCGTCTCCACCAAAAAAGAGGTTCCTTGTTTTTAAAATCCGAAATGACATAGAATAGAGTGAACAGGAAGAAGGCGCGTGGAATCGCTTGCTCAATCTTCATCTCTTTTCTACCCCTCAAGGCTGATCTGCGCAAATAAATAGGGTTCTGTTATCTTTATCCTGTCAGTCTTAATTTGGCATTCTATTGATCAGAGAGCGCGATGAGAAGACAGTCTCTAGCATTAACTTTCCATCCGCCCCTTATAGTGTGACAAATATTTGCATTTATAAATATGTGGATAAGTTATTTAAACAACCTCCCTACAAAGACAGGATGACAATGTGTTTTCATGTTGTGAGGTGCATACGCATGCATGTACATATGGGCCAAGGATAAAGAAATATTTCTTCTGTGAATATTGTAGGCGTTGCATTTGGCACTGTACAGGATATAATTCGGGTAGAGAAGTTTGAAAGTGTTTTCAATGTATTTCTCGTCCTCAGGTAGGAATTAGGGCATGCAGATTCTAAGGGTTCTTAAATAAAAAGCTTATATTTCTAGACGGGGAATATCGACATATCATCTACAGCAATAGATTCATCTCCCCTCACATTTTACGAGAGCTGAGAACTAAACAGAAGACTAATTTGCCCACTTGGTTTTTGTCTATGGCATTAATATTGAGCTGAGCTGAATAATTTGTCTAAAATCATTAGTCATTAAATTTAGAAAAAATACAGAAAACTAATTTTTTTTTGTATTTCTTCCCGAAACATTACCTTCTAAAACTTTTATGTATGTCTTATTAAAATGGATTTTTATTAATCCGATGGATTTTTATCCTTTTAAACGTTATTATTAGAGGACACTCGTATTTGAGTAGACGTTCCGTTTATACAGTAAACATTATTTATTTTCACCTAACGGCCTGAAATTTCAAGATTTTTCTTTAATAAGTTTTTTTCTAAATTTCAGGACGGCAGCTGAAAATAAATATATTAAGTTGGTGCAAAAATAATGACGTAATAATGTCGTTTTTTGACGTATTTTTTAACGTCAAAAAACGACATTATTACGTCATTATTTTTGCACCAACCTAATATATATACTTTTTGATGTAAAAACAGAGTGTCTATTCAAATACGAGTATATATTAATAATTACATTTAAAGTGATCAAAATATATGCAGAAAAGTGTATAGGTTTCGTTTCAGAAAAGTAAAAATAAAAGATAAACCGTACTTGGCAATTCCTATTATAACACCGACTACGAGTTATCTCGTGCCAACAACGAGTTTATTCGCAGTGATACGACGTTAAGACTTCAGTTGAAGCTAGAAATCAATTCATTAAAATATTTTATTGCATCAGTTGGCAATTATAAAGTTGGTGTTTGAAGTCACATTTCACATTTACATTATTTACATGCGAACAATGACCTCTGACAGTCAAAGTGTTAAAATCAAAACTAAAAAAACGTTTACATTAGTAGAATATATCTAAAAATTGTTCATTTTAGGAAAGGATCAAATAAAAAATGTTAATATACTTTAATTTATTCTATTGTTTTTGTTTTGCTTCTTAGAAATGTTATTAGATAAGCAACGTTTCCACCAAGTACCGTCTAACCATCTCCCGATGTCCATTGTTTGACTGGTACGGGATACCGGTTGATTACTGTTATTTTCTCATTATTTTGTTATGAACGCTTGAAGATGGCAAGAGGGTACGTTGTCGAAACGTCTATTAGAATATCTATAATAATAATGAGGAAGAGAACAATAGTTCGAATAAATTAAAAAAAAACTTTCAATATCACTTAATTAAGTTCCATACGTGATACACGTTTGGACGATCAGGTCTCTTTCGATTCAAGCCTGAAAATGCCAAGAGTGTACTTTGAAGAAAAAAAACAAAGAATCAGGAAACTTTAAAACTTAATATCTGAATTAGCACTCCATTCCCCCAAAACACACGCGCAACCTTTGATATCTGATTAAGCCCTCACTTTTCATTCCATACCCTACTTACCATACATATGACCTGTTATATTTATGGGCGTATAGTAGTTATATATATATATATATATATATATATATATATATATATATATATATATATATATAAAGAATAAAATAATTGAAGGTAATTTGTTCGTTTTTAAGTGTTTTGTCACAATAATAAAGGCATCAAACAGTATTTATGTAATACGCGAATAATTCTTTATCGTAGAGAAATGGACAAGCTCGTCCCAGAAAGCTTATACTTCTGTAGTTGATTTTGACTGAACTGGATATCCCACTATTGGAGACTAGTGGCAAATTAAGATAAGCTATGTAAATACAGGATAAGCCAAATTGTAGTGCCCAGTTACAGAAAAATATTGTTGTCTGCATTTGTCTTACAATTTGTTAATTTTTCTAGTTAATTCTTTTTATTTTGATTGTTGTGCTATTTTCCGCCAAGACAAGGTCTCAAAGTAGAAAGCTATTGAATGAGGTTGTTTTATGGGCATAAGAAGTGGAGGTAAGAACATTTAATGATAGAGAAGTGATTGTCTTGCGATCTTGTCTATGTGGGAAATTGGCTGCAGAGTAGAGACCACAAGACCACGTAAATGATTTTGAACTCTGGAAAATGAGAAATGTAGCTCCGGCCCAGATATGCCAAGACTTCCATTTTTAGTCTAATCTAAGTCTTGTAAAATCTGAATTGGTGTAACTAAACAATGTAGTTTATCTTTACCATGGAAATAACCGACAGAGTAGCGATCGGTCTGGAACGTTGCGTCTCTGGTAAAGAGGTTAGAGAGTGGAAAATAAGTTTTCATCCACAAAACAGTATAAATGATTTTGAATTCTATCAAGGCGAGAAAACGAAGAATGAGCAGCCCCAGCCCTGATAAGGCAACAATACTCAATCTTTAGTCTAATCTGACATTTAAAGGTCTGAATTGGTGGAACTAAAGAACGGGGCTTATCTAAAGACTTTGTATGGCAATAACGTGAGAGTATCAATAGGCTTATGACGTTGCATCTGTGAAAAATTTGGAAAGTGAGATATACGCCATTCTGTACATGACAGCGAAAACGATCTTGAGATGGAAAGTAAGGTTGGAAAGTAAGAATTGTTGGTTGGTTGGTTGGTTGGTTGTATGCAATTACCTAAGAAATCTTCATGCAAATTAAAAACTCCTTGTTCTCGTCATTCATATTGATATATACACTCACTGATATGATATCACGTTCTCTGTGATTACGGCTATCAGTCGCTTTTATACAACGATAAAATGTAGAGAGCAGCCTACTTCACTTTATAGACTGCAAAGAACAAACCACTTGAATTTAATCATCCATACAGAATGTTCTACTTAGCATTAATGGAATTTATTGACTTGCCACGCAGCTTACACAACTTATTTTTCTACTAAAGTTACTCGTTGAAGGACTTTATGCAACAACCAAACAATTTGCATTTGAAAGCAACATGAGAAGTTAAGGTTTGAAGATAGGAATTAAAATAATGTTAGAAAATGTTACAAATTTATCCATTAATTTTCCAATTAGCTAAATTACAGTTACTTATGGTTATAACAAATGTTATTATATTTAATTCTATTCAGTCTTCTTATATGAAAACTAGATTTATCAATGCCGTCAAAAATGGCGGCATATTGCGTTAAGTCTTTATTATTTTTCGAACATTTTCTCGTATGAATCTTTCAAGAGATTATAGGGACATTATTATTAATAAATAAAAATATAAAATAATAATAGATATCGTAAATAAAATAAAATAAAACAAATAACATTAAAACTTTGCTTAAAATAAAATAAATAAAACCAAATTAATAAAAGTTCTGGCATCCAACAGAAACGTTTTGGGCTTGAAAACGAACTTTGTGCCAAAAAATGCTGAACTCATTCTCTTCGCTATGTAACCCTCGGAGGGTCAAGATGTCCAGCTCCTCTCATCGGCGCATTGCTTGTCGTAAGATGAAGTTACTTTCTTCCTCTATCAAATGCAACTTTATAACATATGTGGCTAAAATACACACACCAGCAAACAAAATAAATAAAATTATATGATTTTGATTTACAACTTAACATGCTTTTTGTGCTATTTCCTTGTATGTGTTTATTACTGGAAACATTAGGTATGATGTGATTGACCTCACAAGATATATAAATAAATTGCCTGTACAAGGGAAATAATTCTAATATGGGCAAAAGTTTCAGAACTTATAAACAAAATCTACTTTGCGTATTATATGCTTGCATATTATAATCTATTTTGTGTATTATAAAGTATGTTAAATAAACGTATGTTCTTTCTGTTACTGAAATAAGACAATGTTATTTTTTTAATACGTATTGCTTGACAATGAGCATTTTATATTGTATCAGTCGTAGAAATAGAATGAAGCAAGTGGCTAAAAAAAGGAAAAAATTGTGAAAAATGAAAATGACATTTGTGTCATACAATTATTGTAGCAATTGGAAATCTCTCGAAGATCGTCGCAAAAAAGCGTTAAAACTCGCGGAAGAATCGACAAGTTTCCTGGTAAGATCAGCAGAATAATAACTAGACTAGTGGTCTCTCGATTTCAAATAAAGCCCATTAGATTTTCTTCTTTTATATACAATGGGATTTTAAGGTGTAGGCGATAATGACTCCGCACAACATTCTGTCTTTTGTCACCAGATATTACGAATTTAAAAATGATTGTATAATACTGACTGCAATAATAATAATAATAATAATACAATTACTAATAATGATGATTTTTATTAACCATAGCTTAGTTTGGGCAAAACATCACAAGGCGCTTCGGGAAGATTGAATTCACTACTCAATGATAATAGTCAGTAGTAAGAAGCTCGCTGATCATTGCCCCAGGGCTAAGCTCCCAAAAGGTAGTTATCAAGATTAGTTTTGGCGTAAGACCACATGTATGACGCATCCAGTGAGGCTCGAACTCACTACTCAGTCGTAATGCACCATTGTATCTCGCTGATCATTACTCCATACCGAAACTTCCAAAAGATCATTTACTGAGCTTAGCTGGGTTTTGCCACAAAGCCACAAGTACGGGTCACTCGGTGAGGACCAAACTCACTATGTAATTTCTCTCTGAATATCTGGGATGATTTACAAGATAGTCCAACTGATGACGACGAAATAATTTTTTTTTTTCTCGATTCACCGTTCAAGTGAATCCAATGAACACTAATGGCAATTTTAGTGGAAATGTGTGGAAACGGACTCCAGCATCTTCGCTTACATTTGCTGCCAAAATCTGAAGCAGTTTGACGGCATTGACGTCAAGTGAATGCGGACACATGTGCCTCGTGACCAAAATAGACAACTATTACCCCATTAATGCCAGAGATTAGTGTATTGAGTCCCAGTTAGAAAGACAAAAATCCCAGTGCTCATTTTCAAGGGAAAATAAGCAACCCCCTGTTCATAACATAATCTTCCTTTCCCAAATTTGCCTCTATTTTGCATGGTACCCTTCTAAGCTGAGGTAGATAGTTATCAATTACCGTAATGAAGCCAGTATTTATATAATTCAAATTTGTGGTGATTTATCGATATTTTTCGCGCATTGACACAACTTTGTTAATTCGAGATTTAATTAATTTTTAATGTAATTTCTCTTCAAGATGTAAAATAATTTTTAATGTAATTTCCCCTCAAGATGTAAAATAATTTTTAATGTAATTTCTGTTCAAAATGTAGGGGATTATAACTACACAGATTTCTTTTCTTCATTATCTATGAATTACAATAACCATTTTTAATCATTTCACCCCAAGCAAGGTGATAAAATCACTAAGACGCAAGGGGTTATAAAAGACAATCGAGTGAAAAATACTGAGAAAACGTTGCTGAGGAGAAACGATACTAAAAAAAAAACGATTCAAAGAAAATAGATGATGATGATGATGGACGTTTCATTTAACTTTTTGTAGACTGTATTTGACAGGAAAACAAGAAGCTGGAAGAGAATTCCATAGGCGGGAAGGGCGAGGGAAAAAACTATTAGAATCGAACCTACAGTTAATTTTAGTAATTTCAAAAGTAAAATGATGACACCTAGCTGAATTCTTGACAAAGATAGTGGAGTAGTTCCTCGTTACACGGACTTTCCTTGGTTGACGCCCAAATGATAGATAGCTCAATCTACTGCTATATTTAGCCTACAGCTAGACGCGGGACAAAAACATGGATTTATGCCTTCCCATAAGATGTAAACACAAAAGGCTATCCCAGAATTTAGTTTTCTTCTTTACAGTACATCTTTTACTTTAAATAGGAGTAGATATGTTCGACTATCATCAGGATCACACTTCTCCCCAGTCTTTTGAACATGAATAGAAGTTTATTCATTGTTTCCTATTTTGGATTAGGTTTCCGGTTAGTTCTAAAATATTCTTTTTTGCCCCTATTAACCGCTTGTTTCTTAGTGACATTATCGCCTTCCTTGATGGAATTATATATATATATATATATATATATATATATATATATATATATATATATATATATGTTTCCTATTTTATTTTATTTTATTGATAATTTTTTAAATTAATGTCAAGCGTTAATTGCCAAATATATTAATCTGTGTTTTTTCAAATGAACCGTAATATGCCCATATATGTTAATTTATTCTTCCTTTTTTCCCCAACTTTTTTCCTGATACCCCTGCTTCCACATTTGCTTTCTTATATCTTTAGTTCTCTTTTTTCTCTTCGTCTCGTTTCCTGTGAGATGACTTATTTACTAGGTCAATGTCTGGACCTTACCCCACTTAAGTATCTTAATAAAAAATAGATTTTAAATTATTCCTATCTCTCCCTTCCCTCTCTAATTTCGACCATATCTTTCATATTCCTCCTCCCTCTCTCTCTATCATCTTACATCAACTTAAAACTACCCCTCAAAAGTGTATAAAAAAAATACGTAAATTTAAAAACATTTTTTACCCTTGGAAATGTGATCTGATGTACCAGGAAAAAACACCTACCTGGGGAAATAAAATATAATCAATTGACCCTTAATGTTGTCTATTTTCTAATTAAACTAATAGTTGCTCTGGTTTGACATTGAGCTCTATAGATTACATCCTCCTTGGGATTATCCACACGGATTACTTTTCATTGCCTAACTATATATATATATATATATATATATATATATATATATATATATATATATATATATATATATATAAGGTGAAAAGAAATATGCGCAAGTGTTTATGCTTTTTTTTAAATTGACCAATCAGGTAATGACACAGTATTTATTTATAACACTTTAAATGTATCTAAGCTTAGGTTTGTTTTGAGTAATCATTCACTGGAAAATATGTCAAAGTTTAGTTTAGACTATCGACTGGTGAACCTATCTATATCTATAATTCTCAAAATGTGTGTGTGTGTGATCGGACGTTGTTTATGCATTTCCACAGTTTTCATTCGATTTTGATGAAATTTTGTTTGATAGAAAATTCTTCAGTGCCGGTTTTGTGTCTAAATTGTTGGAGAAAATGGCTCTCCACTACTTCTTGTCCATTATAACTCTCAGCAACATTTTAATATTTACTATCTGTTCTTGGATACATATCTTTCATTAAAAACTTTAATAAAAATAGTTTAAATAATTACAATAATATTCTTTATTATTATACAGCTTCCTTTTCAGGGTCATCCCCCATTCAAATTGTTAAACTCTCCCCCCATTTGGGGATGTGCTTCAGTTGCACCCAAATGTTACTAATATTGATTTTCGGGTGGGCTGACTTTAAACTTAAACTGCTCCAACTGAACGTCAAAAATTCCCAATAATGAAAGACCCGGTCAATGACGGGTTGTACTGATGTTATACTGATGTTATACTGATGTTATACTGTTAGTAAAGATGAGAGCTTATAACACGAGGACCAATTTAAAACAGGATCCTCCATGATATTCCTTCAAATGGGAAAAATTCCTTAGAAGCTGAGCGCACCCCTCAAGTTATGAATAGTCTGCCAATAATTTAATCAAACGTTCAACATTGGTTATACAACAAAAGTGAGGGACAATTGAAAATTTATTGTAATTTCGTAAACCACATTTCATATCCATTTGTTTCAAAATATATGTTGTTATTTTCAGAATTGCTTACTTTTCATTATAATGGTTTTAAAACTTGCGTTTATTTATTTTCACCATATATATATATATATATATATATATATATATATATATATATATATATAAAGATGAAGAAATATAGTCTTAAGATGTGCTATACTTAATTTATGGGATAAAGTGCTCAATATCAGAGCTAGAGCGTGTGTAAATATAAAAGTGAACATAGAAGTCAACACTTAGAAGGCGACAGTCTGTTTCATGCTACATGCAATCGTCAGGCCACTGACGATTGCATGTAGCATGAAACAGAGTGTCGCCTCTAAGTGTTGACTTCTATGTTCACTTTTATATATATATATATATATATATATAAAAGAATAAAAGAAGCGACTTTCAGAAATACAGTTTGAATTAACGAATTTCTACAGTTATATAAAAATGCTACTTAGAATTAATAAAAAGAAAATAATATACATTTTGTCTTTATTTTAATAAAGGAAACATTACTAAAATTAATCTCCATAATATATTATTTAAATCATCGATCTCCAAACTATTCGCTGTGAGAGCTGTATCGTATATGTTATACATTTTTGCAGATTAAAGAAAAAATCAGTTTCATAAATGAATTAATCAAATTCAAATGAGTAAAAAGAAAGGCCGTATTTGATGATATGTAGATTTCACTTTTTTCACAAAAGATATTAGAATGCCATAAATTGTAATAAATGCAGGAAAGGAAACCACTTTTTGAATTGGCCCAAACAAGGAACTTAAATGATGTTCCAGTAATATTCAATGTATCATCCAATATTTTTTTAAAAATATCTTTTTGAGGGTACAAATATTAAAATCAAAATATATAATAGAGGAACATAGAGCAAAAATAAAAATTACTATGAAGCAGATAAAAAGCAACAGGAAAAGGAATTTTAAAAAGAAAAAGGGAAAATTTCATAAAAAAACATAGAAAAGAGTGCCAAACTGCTATGTAATATAAATACTTCTAGATGGCAACGAATGCTGAAGTTTCTTCACATTTGAAACGGAAATTTGAAAGCAATGCAGAAGAATGCCGAAAATACAGAAGTTTTAAGAAAAATGGGGAATCAGAAGTTTAAAATCAGACGAAAAACAGTTCACATTTCTGGGACATATAATGGGAAAAGAAAGCCTGTTGAATTTGACACTCACAAGACACACTGGATGCAAAATGAAACACTGAGTAACCGACCTAACGTTCTTGTGGAAATGAGTGGCAGAACAGGGAGTACGAGTGATTGTAAAAAACGAATATCACTGAAGGCCAAAATTGATAGCATATTTGGTTGAGCCGTTATCTCTTCAGGGCGGAAAATACAGCACATAAAAGAAAACAAAACTTTTAACGTTCCTCACACTTCAAATCGGGTAATAAAAAGCGTGTACACAGCGATTAAAATATATACAAAGAAGTGGACAATACCAAAAATATACAAATGTTCATATAAATATATAAAAAGAAAAGTGCATAAAAACATAAAGGCTACTCTTGTTTACAGAGGGAAGGCTGTAGGGATTTAATATATATTGTTTCTAGAACTTTTAAATGAGGTTCCAAATTAAGAATATATTAAGAATATATCATTGGTACAGGTCAAGACACACTTCTTCTTCTTTATTCTTAGTCCCTTTAGCAAGTGGGCAATCATGGCTTGCCACAACTTCTTGTCCTTTGTAAGCTCTAAATTAGGCTTGTTTTCGCTATCTCTCCTCAGCCATTTACATAAGCTCGTTAGGTAGGTTATTCACTGCTTTCCTCTATCCATGGTGATTTCAATATGCCCTGTGAATGTCAAAAGTCTCCAAAACCTCTTTCCTCATTATGTGTTCGAGAAATTTCAAAAGAATTTTTTCTGATTTGAAGTAGAAGTGTTCTTTTTGTTTCTATTTTCTCAGCATCGTTCTGTCGAACCATATTTCTGTTGTCTAACGTTTCCTCTTCATGAGAAGAGATTCACCAGCATCCACTGCCATGTAGGAGGACCGATATTACATTATTAAAGTTCAATACTCTTTATTGCTAGTATGATGGAAGTACTTTTTAAGCATCTTTTTTATTCAAAGAGAAATGAAATAAAGAAACAATGTCGTGCTTATGCTGAGTAAGGACATACAGGGTGCGACAGAAATATCTCCCGTATATACCTCCTAGAAACACCTCCTAAATAATATTATGGTATTAGCTAGATGAAGAAACCATTTCCCCTAATGTCTTACCATTATACGGGAGGTGTTTGTGGGAGGTATATGTCGGATGTATTTCTGCCGTACCCTATCTAATAAGTAAAATAATCAATTACTTAACTGTAGATGAGTAAAGAAGTCTATTCATTTCAATAATTCAAGTTGCTCCTGGCCGGATAAACCTGGTGGCTGGAGACCCTTGCTTTAAAACGTTGGCTAAAGTAACAATAAATGAATATAAATCTCAGTTAGTATTCGCAAAAAATATGGCCATTATTATTGATTCAGGCAACACTAAGAGAATTCAAATTTAAGCTGAGTCTTAATCATTTGCTTACAAGTTCAGCACAATATTTTCGCTATATTAACGCATATCTTCCTGTTTTTTATTCATATATTGTTTTGGTTTGGTTGTTTTAGTTTAACAATATATGGGTTATTTAAAGCCAAGTTCTAAATATTTTGTACGCAAATTTTGTTGCTTCAACTACATATATTTTGAGCGCAATTATATGTCTTCAACTACAGATATTTTGTACATCATTTTATATTTTCAATGTAAACGTATGTTTTATAGATATTGTTATATAGGAATAAAGTATCGCTGCCGACACTTCAGTTTCAACATAGATCACCAGTGAGCAAACACAGGCGTTCCCATTATTGAATTAAGTAGACCACTTGACCACAGAGGAAACGCATAAGTAGGAAGTCGCGTGACGTCTAATTGATCACCATTTCTAGTCTATCCTCTATTACTATTCAGATCGCTATTTATAGTCTATCTTCTATTACTATACGGATCACCATTTCTAATCTATACTATTTCTCTACTCTATTCATTATGCTATTTCTCTATTCGGATCACTATACGGATTACTGTTCGAGTGAGTATTAACGAGGAAATACTATTAATGCGAGTGTTATTCGAAGGCGTCTGACACAAGTATTGTTCAACAGCGTAGTATAGCTTACAAAGTCTCTACTACAACGGGCATTACGAAAGTGACAACGAGTGTTCGTTGGCATCACAAAAGTGGCAACGAGTGTTCGTTGGCATCACAAAATATAGTTTGTAGATGATGTATTGTAGGTGTTAAGAGGCAATTTGTACGAATAAAAGTGGAAGATGACGGTTAACTCTAGACTTGAACAGGTTAAGATTGTATTGATCGGGGAAACATCCTCTTGGGAGCCAGTTCCACAGAACAGTGGTTCACAGGAAAAAAAAAGCTGTTTGAGTGGAACTTACTTCTCACCAATGTAATACGGTGGAAATGTAGGTGGTTTGCTACTATGAAAATGGCATGGCAGGTCATTGCTGTGAAAGTTTGAAATGGCCGGACCAATGAATCTAGTTCGTCCGAGCACTTTCCACGGAGGCAACAGCGAGAGTCTTTTTCCACATCCAGCTTATGAAAGAGAGGTTGAAGGGTGGAGAATAATTATTTATTTGTACGTTTGTATTAGGTTGGTGCAAAAATAATGTCGGTTTTTGACGTTAAAAATACGTCAAAAAACCGACATTATTTTTGCACCAACCTAATACAAAATGTGGCACAAGGCCTAAAAAGGGGGTTGGGGGAAGGACGGTCTTCTTCTGTCTTAATTCTAAACTTAGCTAGTCGCAGACACGGACCCAAACATACCAACAATATTCCTATCACCTGAAGGGTGGAGAATAATTCGTCACCCACAAGGGTTCGGAGTTATATGTTATATGTCTTAGTACGCAGAACATTATGTTGACGTTTTTCAGTATTTTCAAATAGTTTTCTCGTCTTGTTTTCTTTGTAGTGTTTATGACATATAGAGACTAAACGAGTTCATGTATTGTGATATATTTACTTAAAGTTCGTATTTTCTTGATTCCAGGTGAAAACTTGGAAATTTTCTGGCATATTTCAGTGAAATTCGCACTTACCAAAATTATAGTTTAGATATATGGAGAAAGGAATGGCGTCCGTTTACACGGGCGGCGAAAGCATTTGGATGTTTTGGGCCTGATCCTAGTCATGTGAAAAACGGTTTGAGTGCGAAAACACAGGGTTGTGCTTTCTTGATAGGTGAGTTAGATAACTATTTCTTACCATTGTTAGTAATCGTTATCCGAACCCAGATATATCGAATGTAGATTTTGAAAACAAAAAGCTGAACTATCAGTGTAAATCTGGCACAATATAAACATAACATCAGTCGTTTAAATTAACCTGAAATTTTAATTAAAGGATAAAAACCAGTAATATTTTTCAAAACCTTAAGAACCAAACTAGTTATATTCCATCATTCTTGATCAAACCCCGAACTACCGCCAGTCACGATGAACGAATGTCCCCTCGAAGAGGTACTGTGCCTTGAGAGACTATTGGGCCTGAAACTCACTTCTGACCTCAAGTAGAACGCATACACATGGGGCATCTCTAAAGATGCAGATAAAACGATTAGCTCCCCATACTGTTCCAGTAAGTACCTGACTTCACGTGACTACCTTTGCAAGAACCAGATCAGGTCAGAAATGGAGTACTGTGGTCCTATTTGGGCGGCAGTTGCCCAGGCCACATTCTTCAGTTTCTATAGAGTTCAAAAACGTCTCCGAGTCCTTGTGGGTGACGAATTATTTTCCACTCTCCAATCTCCCCCTCCCACAGGCGGAATGTTCACGGAAAATTCTAGAACGAAATAAATTCCTTGGTTCCGCCAGTTCTAACTTTCATGACAAGGAACCACCATGTCACTTAGCAAACCACCCACATTCTCTCCGTATTCCATCGGCAAGAAGTAAGTTCCACTCGAACAGCTTCTTCCCGCGAACCACTGCTTTGTGGAACCAACTCCCAAGAAGATGCTTCTCCGATCACTACAATCTGAACTTGTTCGTCTAGAGTTAACAGTTATCTTGCCCTTCTATCTGTACGGACTGTCTCCTAACATAATCCTTTGCCTCGTGTGGCCGCCAGGCCTTGTACAGGGTGAACCTTACTGTAAAAAAAAAAAAAAGTACTGAACTGTTACGTCATATCAGTCCTCCAATGTGGCAGTGAATGTTGTACAATCTCTTCACAGATGAAGAAGAGACTTGAAGCAACAGAAATGTGATTCTATAGAAGGACGCTGAGAATACCATGGACCGAACATGTGAGCAACGACGAAGTTTTAGCTGAAAATGGAGATCAAAAGGACACTTATATTTAACATCAAAAAGAAACAGTTGAATTTTCTCGGCCATATGATGAGGAAAGAGGGCTTGGAAAATTTGATTTGATAGGAGACATTGAAAGCGAGAGGGATAGAATAAACAACGCATAATCTAGCTAACTAGTTTGTCTAACTGTATACTGAACGGGTTTTAGGAGTGATAACAAAAGAACAAAATTTATTAAGAGCTACAAAAACAGGTAATTGTTGAGAGCTATGATTGCTAACGCCCTGAAAGTATAGAGCACATAGAAGATTAATCCGGTAGTCATAAGTGCTTGCTGTCACTTTTTCGGGCAGTGGTGGAGAAAGCAAAATGTTATATTCAGAATATGTCTCACTGGTAACCCTGTTTTACGTGTCAAACATCCTCCCAATACAGAGGGTGCTGCACTCGTGACTATTTAAATAGTGTTCTAATAACTTGGACCGATTTTAATGTGAATTATGTTTAACCATCTAATGATTTTTTTCTTTTTCTTTCAGATTTGGCGGACATTTGGGCGATATTATTTTTTGTACATAATTGCCATGACTTAAATAATATGATCCAATAGATAACTAAATGAATTTTCACCAATAACACTGATTTATTTACTGCTGACTTTGATCCGTCTTAAAGAAACACCCTTATATATAATCCGTCTTAATGAAACACCATTTATAAGCTTGTCTGACTTCCTGAACAAACAATATTAACGGAGAGGTGTGACTTGTTATTCCAAGGAAAATTATCTTTTCTCCCTCCTCCCACAGCGGGCGTCGATGCCAACAATACGGTACTGTTTTTGTTGATAAATTCAATTCGAATGTGGGGTAATTCGTCCCAGTATAAGAGGCATACGATGGTGGATTTTAGCTGTGAATGTCAGAACTGGTGGAACTATGGAATGTAGTTCATCAGAACATTTGACATGGAAATAGCGATACAATAGCGAGAAGTTTCTGATGTTTCATCTGTGGGAAAAGGGTTGCAAGGTGGTTTGGTTTGGTTTGGTTTAGTTTGGTTTGTTTTACGGCATATCATCTTCAATGGGTTATTTAATGCCGACAAAATTTTTATTGCTGGTAATGTTATTCTTCAAAAATCTATTTCTGAGAATATTTTTCCTTCAAAAAATCTATAGCTGGTAATATTTATTTCAAAAAATGTATAGCTGTTTGTATTGCTGGTATTTTTTCAATATTGGTGATAATAATTTTTCATTCAAAAATTATTGCTGGTAATAATTTTTTTACAAAGTATTTCTAGTATTAAAACCTATTTTTTACACAAGTTTGGATGTTGACTATTTGCCCATAGCTGGGACCCTAACACGTGATACGACCCCGGGTCATGGTGGACCTGGGAACACCAGCAATTAAAAGCAATCAAAACCTCCTGATATTGCCGTTGGACGTAGCTTATCGTCTTACCTAGGGCGCGGATGTAGCTTATCGTCATACCCAGGACGGTTGTAAGTTGGAAAAAAATTCATCACTCATAAGGCCATGAAGGTGTTTTTGTATATCAAGACTAGAAAGTGATGACTGGGTAGCTGAAACCCGGATATGATAGCAGAAATTCATTTTTAGTTTGATAAGGCTCTTGTGAAGACAGAGCATAACAGGAGGAGTCAGTTGCTTTCTGAAATGGTACTAGGAACCGATCATGTTTCCAGCATCTTTAGCGATAGATCGTTCCACTTGCGTTCTGGAATGAGTCTCATTAGGCGTTCAAGGCAAGGAGCCTAGTTGAGAGAACAGCCGTTCATCGCGATAGGCAAAAATTCAGGGTCTGCTCGGTGATGATGGAATGTTACGAGTTTATTTGTATTCGGACATTTAATCTGCTATTTACGAAAGAAAAGGACAAAAAAAAAATCGGACTATAATAACAAAGCATAACGCAATTCAAAAAAAAAAAAAAAAAAAAAAAACACAGAATATACCGGGTGTAACAGCAAAATTGTCCAAATCGTGTAACAGCGTGGGGATAATTGTCCACCCGACAAAATGTTTAATATCTAAAAAAAAAAAAAAAAAAAAACTAATCTAATTAAGTTTCATTTTTTCCAGGTTTTCAGATAAGACGTTTAGCCATTTGTCGTGAGAATCACTTTAAAACCCTTTCAGCTAGAAAGAGAACAGGTTAAAATCATTTTGTGTCAGCCCCACTATGTCTTCCCAACTTAGCAATTATGAGACGAAAAAGACATTCAGGCCTTCAGTAATGGTACCAACATTTATATTCTTGCTATCATCTTCAAATTTCATTCAAGAACCATCAAGAGAACGGTGAATAAGTTTAAAAAAGAGGGAACAGTAGAGAAGAAAACTCGATCAAGGGGTTATAACAGCAAGAGAGATCATCATTTCTACTTAGAGATAAATGCATTCTTATTGTTCAAAGTAGATTCCAATAGTGTTATAAAAACCTCGGAGGATTCCAGTAAGATATCTTTAATCATTACTAAGATACAACGGTTCAAAGCTTAATCTAACAACAGGACATTTTTGCTGTTACGCGAGTTTAACAATTTTGCTGTTACATGGGTACGTATATTTACGAACCTCGCATTTGTGTTCAAATTTTCCTAATCTGCAAAACACAGACGAGGCTATCTATCTATCTATCTATCTATCTATCTATCTATCTATCTATCTATCTATCTATCTATCTATCTATCTGCTCATATCTTCCTATCTATCTATCTGCTCATAACTATCTGCTCATATCTATTTATCTATCTGTTCATATCTGTCTATCTATCTGCTCATATCTATTTATATATCTGCTCATATGTATGTATGTATCTATCTATCTATCTATCTTTCTATCTGCTCATATCTTCCTATCTATCTATCTGGTCATATCTATTTATCTATCTGTTCATATCTTCCTATCTATCTATCTGGTCATATCTATTTATCTATCTGTTCATATCTATCTATCTATCTATCTATCTGCTCATATCTATTTATCTATCTGCTCATATCTATTTATCTATCTGCTCATATCTATCTATCTATCTATCTATCTATCTATCTATCTATCTGCTCATATATTCCTATCTATCTATCTGCTCATATCTATCTATCTATTTGCCACTCAAATGTCAATCATTTTAATAACAATGTATTTTCTGGACGCAAATGAATTGATTTTACTTTGATTTCCTAATTCTGTTCTTTTCTTTTTTGCCTTTTTTCTATTGCTTTTTTATCAGATAATTTTTAAGAATATCATTCATCATTTGTGCTGACACTCACAGGGTATATTGAAGGTAAGAGGAACAGAAAAAGGGGGCGAATAATCGGTTATTCACTGCTAACGATCTTGTGAAAATTGTTGGCAGACCAATGATTAGGAGAGATAGTTACAACGCTCAAGAAGTTGTGGAAAGCCATGATCGCCAACGTCCTGAATGGACACGGCACATAGAAGAAAAAAAGGAGGAGGAGGAGGAAGAAGAGATCTCTGTATGTCCGCTTAACAATGAAATATGGTTTCATGTAGAGCCGAGAACAAAACACTCTTGCGAAACCACTAATTGTCATGTGTTGTAGACATCGGATCAGAAGTAATAATCTATTGTAGAAGCTCAAACCAACCTTCTTTTCTTCTCAGGATTCATTGATTCTTGTTTGTTTTTGTTTGCGTTTTATCAACCCTTTGTCAGTTATTTAAAGCGGAAACTTATTTCCGGTTGCCGAAGTTTGTTTACAGTACTCGTCGTTCCCAAACGGTCCCCAATCTAAATACTGACCGGATTCGATGTTCTTCTCAAAGAATCTTGTTCTAATATCTCAATTACTCTACAGATTTCAAACTGTTTAATAACGGTCGTAGAAGGACGATCTTGGTAGTTGTAAGAAAAAAATAACTGAAATAAAGTTGAAGGAAACACTAATCAAAATTTATCATTTTTTTAAATTTTTAAATTCAATTTAATTTTACTTTATTTATTACTAGCAGTAGAGCCCGGCGTTGCCCGGGGATGTAACAGTAAGAGATAGATCAAGTATCGACCATCATAAAGACTGAAAAATAAAATTGACAAAGATTATTGTTTAAGGTTGACGGACACGCATGTCTTAATTAGTTGTTTTTTTTTGGGGGGGGGGTTGTTTTTTTACGAATTGGTCAAACTCAAACAAAAACATTGTTTTCAATCGTTATGCGTCTACCGATTGAATAGAATTTTATTATAAACAATTGTCTTGTAAATGGAATTTTTAAAACATTCTGAATGTAAAAATAAAGAAAAAAAAGTGTGCAAGACAATAAGAAACACTACATGCCAAAAAAAAAAAAGTGAAGTTTTGTTGAAATCGGTTGAAAAATGTAGGAAATCCGATCCCATATATAAACGAACACACACACACACACAAAAAAAAATACAACCTGGGTTTTATAATAAGTATAACTCGATATGAGTTGTCCCCCTTTCATTCTCGCCACAGCGATGCCTCTTAATCGTGTTTTCAAATTGATTTCGTGCAAAAACAATTGTGTTTTCCAATTTTTAGCGCTGTCAGAACCACCGCAAGGTAATTTTACGTAGTCCTGTGAAGTTTTGTTGAAATCGGTTGAAAAATGTAGGAAATCCGATCCAATATATAAACGAACAGACACACACACAACATGGGTTTTATAATAAGTATGATTATATTGTTTTAATTTAGTTCATGGCAATACTTGGACATCATGAATTTAAAAAGCAATCGATAGAGAAGTCATGTATGTATTTTCAAGTTTTGTATCCACTTAAAATTGTTTGTTAAACATGCCTCTTCGATAGACGCCTTCACTCGTTAATAAGAAACTTATATTTTCTATGCTAAAAAAGAATCTTTCTTCATACTGTACCAGTCAATAAAACCAAATAAAAGAATCAGCCATGGATGACCACAGACGATAAACCTCAGCCTTAACAGAGAGGAAGAACATTTTCAGCTGCGAGTATCCAACGACATAATCTTTATTTAACTTTTATAATTGGGAAATTCAGTTACGACCTTTTCATTTTGACCACTGAGAAAATCCCGCTAAGCATCAGCGGAAAACTGAGGGATAGACTAGAACAGCGTGTTATCTGTTAGCACTCACCTTTCCTCCAAGGGTGGAGTCAGGTTCATTACGTGGTAGCTGAGACGATTCTAAAAGGGAATATGCGGAATAATCTGAAATAATTTTAGTCCCTAGTCCACATACGCATTGAATACAAAACCACATTAAACTCGACCTTCTGTTCATTCCATTCAAGTGGGCCTGTGGTTCAGTACTACTAAGGTTCATCTCTTTTCTGGTATAATGAAAAAACTTTCATTTTTTTACTTTCTTTTTTAAAGAATTTATAAGACATAATTTAAAGTAAGACTTCGATTAGCAATTTCCAGAGTTAGAGCATTGTACTCAGCATCAAAATGTCAGCGGTTTCATTCCTTATTTTGGTCATATGAGTTGCGTTATCATACATTCACGTATGTAACGGAAAGCTCAAGCTACGAACAAGTTGAATAACCCTCGATTCTAAGACGAGCGGGCACTTCGATGTGGTGTAATGTCTAGTAAGCTTGTCTCGCTATATCAGTTACGACTAGATAGTGAGTTCGATCCTCACTGAGTGCCCTATACTTTCGGCCTTGCGCTACATCTAAGCTACGCTTAGAAAACCACCTTTCTTAGAGTGTTCATCTGAGGAAATTAATAATGATGATGATGCCACTTCTCAAAACAACAACAACAACATTAATGTGGAACAAATTTTTTGCAGCGCTAAAATAAAATGAATTACAAAAAATATAATTCTCATGGAACTTCCCACATCTTGTGTAGATTTCTCTTCATGCAGTAACCACAATTATATATTTCTCTTTTTCCCTCTGATTGCATCTTCCGATCTAACCAACGGTATGAATTTCTGGGTATTATAAACCCAGATGTCCTCAAGGACACATGGCACAGTGGATAAAGGCGTTGGTTAGATCCAGTGACAGACCCAAAGAGTGTGAGTTCAATACCCGGTTAAGGCAGTGGAGAACTTTCAGAGGGAAAATTAGCAGGCGATAACTGATAACGGACATCCACGTGGAACTAGAACAGTCTACCCCAGGGATCGAAATAAAGCGTTCAGTTCGAAATTCCAACCACCTGAAGAAGGCCGGAGCGTACAACGGCCGAAACGTTGTGACAAATATGGCGACAAAGATGAGGACAATAGTCCGCATAATGTAAATACTGTACATAATACCTCATCTCAGAAATATAGACAGACTCCCAAGGCAATCTTCTGGACGGAACGGCCTGAGGTCGAGACAATTATAATACATTTGATATCATGACCTTCCTCCGAGACAATGCGTAACTTTCTATCCCGCTTTCTTCAAAAGGTTGCCAATCTCTACCTTAAAGCTCCTGTTATAATTATAATTATTCGAACTATGAGTACCATTAAAAAGTTGCAGACAAAAACGTTAACAAAATCACGAGCATTCCATGTTTACAAGAAATTAAAAATATACGCACTGCTTAGAACAAAAATTAAAAGAGTATTATGATGATTTTTCTAAGCGTAGCTCTGATATGACGCAAGCAGGGAACATCCAGTAAGAATCGAACTCACTATTCACTCGTAATTAATTCTAACAAGACAGGACTCCTAACCATTACACCACGCCGAGGCGTCCACGAAACGAATATTATGAACGTAATGAAAACATAAATACTGTATATCAGGCATAGGCAACCCTTTTCGTGCAGTGGGCTGCATGATCTATGGCTCATTACATGGCGGGTCAAAAAATTCAAGATAATTTTTCGTAGTAGGTACCTCAGCTATTTTCACTACGGAAGACCATATGCGTCAGCATATACCTTACAAATGAGAGAAAAGTTATTTGTTTCTTTAGAGAAAAGATTGTTTTATAACTTAAAAACTGAAGTCTTTCTATAATATTATCACTGATGACATTCTGATTAACACATGTCACTGCGTGTGATTTATTTATTCATTTGAAAATAAAAACACATATTTCTTCTCCCTGGAAAAATACTTCCTGTTTTAAAAGCGAAAGTTGTTTACACGTATGATCTTCCTTAGTGAAAATCGCCAATAGTTTAAAATGACGAAAAATGTTACTTTCACCGAAAGTTTACAAAATTCAACAAACATTGTATTTAATCTTTGTTTACGTGTGCGAATATGGGTGAGAGAATGTGTAAGTGAACAAGTGAGAACGGAACGAAACAAAAGTTTAAGAAACGTTATTTTCCTTATGAATTTAAGCGTGCCATTGAGAAAGACAAAAGGGGCTGCATGCGGCCCGCGTGTCGCAGTTTGTCCATGACTGCTATTCATATCAAGTATCACATAACATCAGAATTTGTGCAAACAGAATGCATATATTGACTAACTAGCTTTATACCAGGTCTCAGGTAATGACTCGATAAGGGATTGCACCAAACATAATAATAATAATAATAATAATAATAATAATAATAATAATAATAATAATAATAATAGCAATTTTTTAGGAAAAAAAAATGACGTAAAAGTTACTCACGGCTGCGTCGAGCCAACAAGGGCCATTTATTTAAGAAAGCCGTGTTTCCACAGTTATACAATGTTGTTGCTGGTGTTTCCTTTGCTGTGTTTGCTTAAATGGCACTTGTAGACTATTAGCGACTATAAAGGACGGCAGGTATATGTGGTGTGACTATTATTGCTACCCGACTTCATGATGAATACACATATAGGAAGTAGCAATCGGAGGTGGAGGAGGAGGATACTTAAAGTCTGGGGTAGCAACAAAGAGGACAGAGCAATGAAAGGTAGTGGGGGAGTGTCATTGATTTATTTGTTGACGTCCTGACGTCATGGATCCATAATAAATGTACAAAGGGAAAAACAGAGGAAAAGTGACGAAATAATGAGAAGAAGAAAAGGAAAGAGATAAAAACGAAGGGAGAAAAAAAAAGAGAAAAATCAGAAAACTTATTAGACAAGAGAAAGTAATTGAATTTATGACAAAAAAAAAGAAAGAAAGAAAGAAAAAAAAGAGAGTGAGAGAAAGGAAAAAATGTCGAAAATGAAAAGAGTGACACTTCGAATAAAAAGAAAAACGAAAAAGAAACAAACTAACTCTTTGAAAATGACAAATTGATACGGCTTTTTACACATACTTGACGCCTATTTGTAAAATCTAGTCTACCAATAACGCTATGAATTATTTACAGTAAGGATGATATATAATGACAACACATGCACGCGTGCTCGCGCGCACACACACACACACACACACACACACACACATATACATATATATATATATATATATATATATATATATATATATTGGAAAATCTATGAAAAAGTTTTTGACAGTTTGTCATAGATTTTCCTAAGATTGTTCATGATATATAAAAAATTATATATCGATTTCCCATACACACACACACATACACACACACATATGAATAAAGACAAAAGGAAAAATGTATTTGAAAAACGTTTACTGTTATTTATAAATACTTGTTGCAAATAAAATCCTTACATTTGCCCTGATAAAGTACATCTAAGTTTTCCTTTTGCCCTCATTCATATTGTCATTTTACACAGTCATTTATAATGTAGGTATACACATACACACACACATATATACATATATATATATATATATATATATATATATATATATATATATATATATATATATATCCATATATATTAGGTTGGTGCAAAAATAATGTCGTTTTCTCACATATGTTACTATGTAAGAAAACGACATTATTTTTGCACCAACCTAATATATAAATATATATATATACACAGACACACACATATATATATATACACACACACACACACACACACACACACACACACATATATATATATATATATATATATATATAGAGAGAGAGAGAGAGGCGGGAGGCATGATGGAGTAGTGGATAGCGGCTCGGATTGAGGAACCTGAATTCTAATCGAATCCATTATATTCACTTACGTGCTAATACCGTTGAGAAAGGCATTAATCCTCTTTTTCTCCATGGGCTCTATAGCCTTGGATGACCACTGGTCTAGGAGAAGAACAGTTCTGATTTGAAAACCTGCGGAGGCTCATTTGGGGACTTTGTGGCACGTGCACAAGGCCTCTGTATTCGGCCCTTCAAAAAGTGTGGCAGGTTCTGGTCAAAAGACTTCACCGCTATGTTGTCTGGGCTGTCGATTCCTAGAAACTGAGCTGCTTTCCCCTGATACGTTGAATATGATGGAAGAGTCTACCATATATATATATATATATATATATATATATATATATATATATGCACACATATATATAGACATATATATAGAGAGACATATATATATATATATATATATATATAGAGAGAGAGAGAGAAAGAGAGAGAGAGAGACATATATATATATACATATGATAGAAGTTATTAGGAGGATTTGATAATTATATTTTAAGTAATTCATCGAGTCTGAAAGAAACCTCAACAGAAGGCAGAAAGCACAATACATATACATATATATACATATACATTTATATATCCATATATATAAACATATATATATATATATACATATATATATACTTATATACACACACACACACACGCACACATATATATATATATATATATATATATAGTTGTATATTTAGGCAGCAATCCTTCCTTTATGCATGTTTCATTAAAAACGACAGACAAGGTACTACGGTTAAGCTTTTTATTTAATTTTTCTTGTTCTGACAATATCAACTACGAACAAAGTCACAACCGTATCCGGAAATTAAAAACATCCCTACCACACACTGATACATACACAGAACGCACGCACTCAATTAAGCTGAAAATCGAATCATCCTTGATAATGGCTAAAGGTATAGCCGTTAGCGCTCGGAAATATAAAACATTTGGACAGTTCTTACACACCCTTTGTCCAGAAAAGATAGAAAAATTAAATAAAAAGCTTAACCGTAGTACCTTGTCTGTCGTTTTTAATGAAACATGCATATATATATATATATATATATATATATATATATATATATATATATATATAAACATTTACAATCCTTTTTTATTTCTCAATTTCAGGTAATTTCGGCAAACAGTATGGACCGAACATCTAATCCATTGAACAATTAATAAAAGGAAGGACCGTGTCGTTCAACGAGTCACTTAATATCTTCTTCATCCGTCAGCGAAGTGAGTTCGCCATTATTTACATTAACTTTATTATTGATGTATTCTTTGAATTACTATTTTACATTATTAATTAAGCTGCGTTATTTAACAATTTGTTATGCTGTGGTGAACGAATTTTTTTTCTTCCACCGAATGAATTTGAATCTTTGTCACCACAAGTTATGGTCCGATTCCTTGTACCACGCTGATAGTCCAAGGTAGAACCAATAAAGAAGAACTCAAAGACAGGTATGGAATAACACAGATATATTACAAACAGGAATATATACAGAGAAGTAGAAGTGTTAGTATGAGCAATCATGTTTAGTAGAGAGAACAATGTAGTCTCGACCAGTATCACTATTCACTT
The DNA here is from genome assembly GCA_963932145.1 of Acanthosepion lycidas. NCBI lineage: Eukaryota > Metazoa > Mollusca > Cephalopoda > Sepiida > Sepiidae > Acanthosepion > Acanthosepion lycidas. The sequence goes on from OZ010578.1 coordinate 75,248,031, forward strand.
GCACTATTTGTCTGAACGCGACTCTGTTTCGGACTGCCTCCGACTCGACTCTTGACTCGACTTGAACTACTGACTGACTTGAACTACTGACTGATGATATTGAGTCAGCCCCCACCCCACTGGGACATCATGTGGCACAAGACCGGTTTTTTAACGTGGTATCTCCGAGTCCATGGGCTCGGCCCAAAAATATGCCCATTGAACTGGTATAAACGGGTTCAGGGTCGGTTTACCTCCCCGAAAGAGACTCCGCCCCTCGGCGTAGCCTCGTTCGGGTTCCTCCCCGCCCGAAGGCTGAGAGTTCAACCGAACAGTCGGTTCAGAAGTGAACGACTGACTGACGATATTCAGTCACCCCCCCACGAGAGTGTCATGTTGCACAAGGCCTTTTTAACGTGGGCACTCCGAGCCCGTGGGCTCGGCCAAAAATATGCCCATTGAACCCGTATAAACGGGTTCAGGGCCGGTCTACCTCTACAATTCGTCATGGAAGATTGAAGTTTATAAGCAGTAAATTCGAGCTTGCCTACCGAACGCTCCTTTGTGGCCGAGTCGGTTAAGGCACGTCAGCGTAAAAATGACGGTTCCGTATAGGATGCAGATTCGAATCCTGTCAAAGGACGAATATTTTCTATGAAAATTTCTCGGACATTCAGGCCGGTAAGTGTTATTTAATACTGTTTATTATAAACAGAGCATTTACTTAAATACTTGTATCTATTAAAAGCACGTTAAACATAAAAATGTCTTTAATAAATAAATTGTCGGACTTTGTCCATTTCTTAATGTATGACGTCATTTGTTTACATTTGATACGCCATGAGCAGTTATGAATGTACGAGATTCATGGAAGATTGAAGTTTATAAGCAGTAAATTCGACCTTGCCTACCGAACGCTCCTTTGTTGCCGAGTCGGTTAAGGCACGTCAGCGTAAAAATGACGGTTCCGTATAGGATGCAGGTTCGAATCCTGTCAAAGGACGAATATTTTCTATGAAAATTTCTCGTACATTCAGGCCGGTAAATGTTATTTAATACTGTTTATTATAAACAGAGCATTTACTTAAATACTTGTATCTATAAAAAGAACGTTAAACATAAAAATGTCGTTAATATATATATATATATATATATATATATATATATATATTTATATACATATGAGTGTGTGTATATTGATATAATAAGAAAGAACTGTTAGATTGATGACCGAGGTTCTTTAGTATTTTTGTCTTTATTTTTTAAAAAACAGTGCTCGATACAGAAGTAGAGCTTAAATCAGAAAAATAAGCAAAATAATTCTAGAAAGGATTACCAAGCAAATTAAGGATTACCTAGGGTTAACATTCTGGATTAATACCAAAGAGGTCACCAAATAGTTTACCAGTATCAACGACAAACCGAATTGCACGCTAATACAGTTTCATATTGAAGATTACTACCAGTCAATATCAAGAGATCTATTCACGACTAACCTAGAGTTTGCTACTATATTTTCAGACTTGACAGAACAATAAAGAAAAACATAATTCTAAATGCAAAATATCTGTCCTCATTCATAATGAGGACCAATGGATTAAAAACTCTGCTGAAGACCATTTTGACATCGCTATGGAGTCATTAGACTCTGCGAGGTCTTTGAGCCAGGTCGGTCTATTATATTAATACAACCTAACTGCGCACCGTGAATTAGGCATGAAAGACAATCGGGCTATACAGAGATGATGGCCTCGTGGTAGTGAGGAGTTCCACTAATTTTAAAATAGATAAAATTAGAAAGATAATATATAGTGAATTCAGAAACCTAAATTTAAAAACTCCGCTCAACACAAAACATTAGACTTAATGAATAACATATACCTACCTTACAGAAAACCTAATACTAATCCATTGTATGTACACCCCAGGTCAAACTATCCTCCACCCATAATTAAGTATATACCCTCATCAATAGAGAAAAGAATTAGTATGAATTCCGCAAATGAAGAAATATTCTATAAACACAGTAATTTTTACAACCAAGCTCTAAAATATAGTGTCTACAAACACCCTAACATCAATTATATAAAAATAATAGTACAAACCAGAGGAACAACAGAAAAAGATAAATAATTTGGTAGCAACTTAGCATGATTTTTAATAAGAAGACCCTAAAATTAAGTTATAGCTGTACTAAAAATCTAGAAAGGATTATAAAAAAGTGACATAATAATAAAATCCTGAAAAACACGCATGCCAAAATCAAATAAAGATCCTAAATTAGAGACAAATAATGAAAAATTATGTAATTGTAGAAACCCTGAAAATTGCCCCCTGCCTGGAAAAAAAATGCCGCATAGAATCTGTGGTATACCAATGCACAAGTTCATTACCTGAGAATCCAAATATTGAAAAGATATATCTAGGATCCACAAAAAAATGAATTTAAAATAAGGTGGAGACTACACCAAAGCTCCTTCAGACTAGAAACAGAAATCAGACATCCCTATGTAAATATTTTTGGCATTTAAAAGAAACAAATAAAGCACCAACAGTAAAATAGAAAATAGTAAATAGAACAAGACCTTGAAAGAATAATTTATGAAATCAAAGAAATGAAATAACGGTTTTTGCAGACAACACCAAATATTCACCTTAAATAATTAGCATTTTATAAATGGAGAAATAATAATAATAATAATAATAATAATAATAAATGGAGAAATAATAATAATAATAATAATAATAATAATAATAATAATAATAATAATAATTTCCACAATACCATATAAAAATTACAAAATACCATATAAAATCTATTAACAAATTCAATTAAAACAATAGATTTAAAAATACAACCCAATCATAATCTGAGTGCCCATTTAATAAATCATCAACAACAAAAAAAAACATATAAATAAACACCTCTTCATATTGAAAAACTAAAACCAGATTACACCTCCATTTCAAAACTATAAATGAGTAAAACATCGCTTGAGGATGAAACTGTCATCCAACAGTTAAGGTTTAATATTCAAATTAAACTTGAATACGGATTACTAATTTCGAAAGATAGTAATTTCTGTGTCGCGATGGAATCATACTTTTTAAAAATAATCATAATATATATATATATATATATATATATATATATATATATATATATATATATATAATTATGCATACATATTCATAAATATATATATATATATATATATATATATATATATATATATATATTGTAATGACTGGCCGCGAGTATGCGATTATGCCTGTCTATTCAACACCCTCAGAGCCCACATGTGGTTTATATTGCAACTATGCTGAGCGGAATTTAGCTACAGTTTCTGGGGCGAACTCATTATTTGGCGTTATCAACAGTCTGAACAAGGCCAGTACCCACAAAGCCTCGATCACGATGCCTTGCGATTTCAAGCTAGCTCAACCATCAATTGCTCCCAAATAGTTCCGTTCATCGAATTTCGCTTACGTGATATGGTTTTTAGACACTTTCCAAGGAGATCGCCCCTACAGGCGGATAGCGTCAATAATTCGCCTTCCTGAAAAATCGACCACGGTGGGATTCGAACCTGGGTCGTAAACGAATGCTCTAACAAATCGACGACGTGCCCATTATATATATATATATATATATATATATATATATATATATATATATATATATATATATATATATATATATATTGTTTGTATCTGTATTTTAACAGCGTGTTTTCATTGAGGCAAGTTTCATTGAATAATTTAGACAAGATTTATCTGCTTATTTTCAATAGGATCCGTTCAAATTCTCGGACGCGCCTTTTAGTGTCGGCATTGAAAGAAGAGAGAAGATACGTATTGTTTTATTCCGAGTACTTTCGATATTAACATAGCCTCAGGCATTACTTCCAAAGACAAAATTGCTATGTTCATCTGATAGTTATAATTGTGGAGTGAGGACAGTTAATTTTTGTGCCATGTACTCTAGGAGAGCTAACTAATTATGATGTATGAAGAGTTCTTTTTGAAAAAGAAGAAAATAGTATAAGAAACTATTAATATAGACCTTGATATTTTAGTCTATCTATTGTAAACATTTTAGAACATTTGTGCAGCTTTCATAATTAATTTTGTTATGGTTTAGATTCAATTTTTTAACATAGATAGCTTCAAGGATTTTTAGTTCATGCTTATTATTTTCATGAAAATGTATGGATGTATTTTTGACAAGAATTTTTCTAAATTGTGACTGCCGACACGCATTCGGTTGTACATGTCTAGGGACGTTAGACGTGTCATTCAAGTGAAAACTCAACTGCCGAGACAACGTGGTCGTAGTATGGCTAACATAAATATTTTTTATTGCCGTTGTAGTTACAGTTTCTCAGAAGACATTTAAATTTATATACAATGTTGCCTCAATACATACATATATATATATGTGTGTGTGTGTGTACGAGGAAACTATCCCAGTTACTTTTTCAGGTTATCCCCCAGTTTTGCTATATATACAGTCAACTATAACAATAGTGGCACTTGAAGCGTGAAACTAGCAGTCATCAGGCAGTGTTGATTACTATATCGAGACTATCTATATCAGTCCTTCTCAAACTTTTTTCAGCTCATGGACCACTTTTTTCTTCAAAAAATTCAAATGGACAACTCCTACTTTTACTTTCAATAATAATACCTATGTAATTCCGAAATTTTCAATTTTAAACAAAATATTATATTTTTTAATTCTTCAAAGTATAAATAATTTAGATACATTTTTGTGAAATGGCTACAATTTTTTATGGCTATGAATTCTCTGTGGGCCACTAGAAATGCTATGTGGACCACAGGTGGGCCACCTGGACCATGTTGAGAATCACTGGTCTATATCTATAAACTTTCTCTCTCCAATATTGAACATTCTTCCTCTATGAATATGGAAAATCACAAGAAATACATACATATATATATTTTCTAATGAATTAATGGATTTTATTTATATTCCTGCATTATTTATTATTACTATAAACATCATAAAGTCTTAATAAAGAAATGGAACCTGCGTTAAAAGAATCCGCCGTTAAAACCGACGACTTTTAGCCCGCTCAGACACGGAAGACTCAAACAAAGACTCTTGAATGCACAGGCCGATGGACGCGTCATTACACACAAAATCACGACAGTGATCACCTTAGATAAAAGATTTTGACAACGTGTGGTGTAGGGAGTTGCTACAAAAATTCCAGCTATTGAATCTCTGGAAGTGACATCACAATTATAAACTCAGATATGTTTTTGAAAGTCATTGTTAATGACTAAGGTTTGGAAGATCATGAAACTAATGCAAGCTTTCCCCAGGGCTCTCTTTTCGGTTCTATCCTCTTTCTGTCTTATATTAACGATCTGCCTAAGAAAATTCTGAAATCGTTAGTAAATATCTATGAGATAATATCCCATCAAAGGATTCATACGCACTTTGACAGCTCTTATGGTTGTCTAACCACCATCATCACCAGAAGAACCTGATGGGGGAACCAGTTTACTTGCCGAAAATTCCGACCATTCAGCAGAAGTTACTAGGCGACGTTTTATCGCGGACGTAAATCGATTTTAAATATTCAATCATCTTTATATTAGAGTTTTATGGTACAAAACCAACAAAATTATATGCGATCAAAGAATGTACGCTCACATAAAGTCGCTAACACCACGTGAGAGCAAAGATATATTTGACCGCCTACCTTTTCTGCTGTCTATTCGTGGGATAGGCGATCTCATGTTTTCTCAATGATGCGACTATAAACCTCCAGCTATGAATTAAATAGCAAGATAGATCGGATCTTCTAGCCGTAGGTGGAAGCTAGTCGAAGAGAACAACTATATTCAAAACCCTGGAAAAGCAACGGAAATTAGTCCTCGTTCTTTCCCAAGAATGCATGCCATTTCACAGATAATAAAGGAAAGGTATATGTGGAGAGCTATGGACGCTTCCGTTCTAAGGATATATGGAATTAAAGGAAAAATTTTAGTGTTAGGTTAAAATATTCCTAAATTAGGCAATGATTAATAAGTTATTTGTTGTACTCTTAAATTGTATTTTGATCCCGGAAAGTTTTTTTTACAGTCAAAGTGCATAGTCTTTCGTGGAAATAGAATATTTTTTTAATTAAAAAGAGGAATGGTTTTCTCGAGATCTGAAATCAACAATTTAATTATATTGTCGGTGTTTTTTTTTAACAAGAAGCTTATAAACATGACAAGGCTGAGAGTCATCCAAAAAGTAAGCATATTTTAGCACGATGAGGGGCCCAGTGTTTCAAAATGCAACTTTATTAAGTACAGACATTTTTAAACAAAATTTAAAGTAAAATTTCAACTTCCTGAAAATTTAAAATAAATTTTGCTTTGAAATAAATCCCTACTCTTTAAAATTTGGATTTATTCTAACCACCATAATAAAAACTTTGAATTAGAGATGTTTTTTACAGATGAATGACAGCCAAGCTGTGAAGAGAAACTAAAACTTTTAAAAAATTGTATAAAATGCTTAAACTTCTGAATTTGTTTAGCATGAAAAGGTTCAGCTAAAATTACCTGATACAAAAAACAACACTTAAGCTTTACCAAATCAGTCATCGAGATTAGTCAATAAAAGGCCATGCTTCCACAATTACGTATATGCATATAAATCCAATCCGCGCAATTAAAAGTATATCTACAAGAAGAATGACGAAGATTTTACAAGTAGTTTAAGTATAATGTCCTACGTTTTCATTTATAATTAGTTCCGTTGCCTATGTGTCAAGCAATGAGCACCACTTACCTGTCATTTGGGTAGAATTCTCAAATACTTCGGCTTCCAATCCAATACTCTGCTTACAAGTATTCATAAATGCATATATATCGCATGGATATCGAATAGTTTATAAATACAAGACTGGTCGTTAAGTTTGAAATCATATTAGCACTTCTTATGAACGAGTTTTTAGTTACAAGTCCCACCAATCAGGAATTAGTCAAGAAACTTCAGTTCTCTGGACTAATATCTACTACGTCATAATCGCTGGTATGATGTCACTAGTTTTTAAAAAAACATGTTGACGAAAAAGACAGCGGCAAGTTTTGTTTATTTATTCTTCTCTTAACTAGATTTCCAGTAAGGCATTTAATGTAATGTGCGCAAGCCCCAGACGGTGCTCTTCGCAAGCAATACCTCTCCTTTGGGAGGAGGCTACGTTCATTAGCTGGCACATGGGTTTGTCCCTAAAAGAGAAATCCCCGAGTGCATTTGTTCCTAGTCCATGTCCGCGAAGGCTTCTAACCTACTTTAAACCCCTGCTTGTGTCACATTCCACTTGGGTTAGATAAATACCGTCTACTTCTTGGATCTTCAGTAAATAAGTGATTTAATATAATGTTCTCAAGCATTCGGTGCCCCTCGGGCAATACCTCTCCTTCAGGAAGTGCTAGTGTCACTACCAGGTGCCTGAGGCCTCCCCTAAAAGCGCTTGAGCGTTTTTTTGTCTCTAGTCCATGTACGCATGTGCTCATATCACTCCTTAAGCTCGACCTTGTGCCATCTTTGCCTGAATACGGATAACTACTCTTCTCTTTGAAGAGTTTATTGTTTTTTAGGCGGGGGTGCTATATTTCTGAAAAAAATGTTCAATATTTATATTGTCAAATAGTTTTAAACTAATAACATTTTTTTTAAGCTTTTCACCCCAAGCAAGGCGGGAAGCCACTAGGACGCAAGGGGTTACAGAAAATTTGGTGCAAGATCAGATAGGAGTGATAGAAGAAAGGATGAGGAGAAGGATAGTGGACAGATCAAGACAACTGGAGATATCGATTGACATTACATTTGAATAGCTGGAGATTATAGCTCTCAGGGAAACTGGAATAGGGAAGAGAGTTCCACAGGCGAGAGGTGCGAGACATGAAGCTATTGGAGTAGAAGAGACGGCTACATTTAGGAGTTTCGACAGTGAAGGGGTGAGAGCGGGATGCCAGCCTCGTAGGGCGTTTGAACTCATGAAGTCTGGGAACCGGCGAATGGAGCTCCTCGGGGCAATTGCCATGAAAGTATTTGTAAAACAGACAGAGAAAGGCGACGGCGCGTCTGTGAGAAAGTGACTGTAGACGAGTTTTTGATTACAAGTACATTTATAGTGATTTTTCAAGCGAGACAAGTTTACTAACCATTACACCACCTCGAGATGCCCTACAGGTTCATTTATATAATTTTCTTTGTAATTGTAATATTCTTGAATTCTATATAAACCTGCATGATAAAAAATATTCCAGTAAAATGAAGTACCATATTTTGATATGAGGGAATCATATAAACAATGTCCGAATCACCATTTGCATAGTTTAACAAATCAAAAAGAGTGTAGTGCCGAATTAGCATGCCTTAAGAAAAGATTATATAAATACCGATGTAGTAAGTATAGTGAAGATTTCGGTATGCGAGTATTGTTTGATAGCCGGCAGCAAGCCTCAGGGGGTCTTTCTACACCCCATCACCGCCCCGAGCAGTACCTCTTCTTCGGGGAACTGGTCTTATTGCCTGGCGCCTGAGACGTGCCCCAAAGGGGTCTTCAGCAATTTTTCCACGGTATTGCCGGTAAACCCACTCTAAACTTCGACCTTACACTCCTCTGCGGAATCAAATTTCTGTTGCATCAGTCTTCTTTTTTTATCTGTAAGGGAATACCAGGTGCTTTAAACTCGAATGTGCGGGTGGTGTAATGCATAATGGCTAGGAATTGTTAATCGGAGAGCCGAATTCCAATTTCAGTTAGGTTCGTTATATTCACTTATTGGCAAGCACACTTAGGAAATATATGAATTCAAATATTCCGCCCCCAAAAGTTTTCATAAAAAAGCTCTATAAACGAGTAAATTACGCTAAACGCTTCTACACTGTCTTTTGAACAGGAGTAGAGGTTTATCTCTTGTTTCCTGTTTAGGATGAAGTTTCCGGTTCCTTCTAAATTTTTCTCATTCATTTTCACTCGCAGTAACCCCTTGCGTCTTAGTGGCATTATCGCTTTGCTTGGGGTGATTTAATTAACACACACACACACACACACACACACACAGACATAAACATCAAGTATCTATTAGGTTGGTGCAAAAATAATGACGCAATAATGTCGTTTTTTGACGCATTTTTAACGTCAAAAAACGACATTATTACGTCATTATTTTTACACCAACCTAATATATGCAAGAGGTTAAATTAGTAATATTATGGTTCTGTAATATTCTATCGTTTTTCACACCATATTTTTCCAAAATGTCAGTTAAGCAGTCTTATAAGAAGGAAGTCGATGTCTGTTTCTTAAACACGTTGGCAAAGGAAAGTTTTCCTTTTGTCTTTATATATATTGTCTTATTACAAATATATTTTATTAACATCTGAATTTTTACGCACACACACATACATATATATATATATATATGTGTGTGTGTGTGTGTGTGTGGTGATGTTTGAATATGTAATACATGAACATTCTTTTCTCTCTTCCTTTCTTTTTCTTGCTTTCTTCGTTGCACTGTCAGTAAAGACTTGATTGCTTAGCGGTCAACAAGCATGAAGGAAAAAAGGGAAAATGAAGAGAACAAAAGTTAGGAAATCTTCCGCTTTCCCGCTAATAATTGTTGCCTGGGCAAGAATGTCATCCGCCATTGTTTGAGCGTGATCGACGAGAGGTGCCCACTAATTGCAAGTCACCTGACTTTTTAATCTCTCAGACGCCAATAAAAACGATCTCGAGGAAATGTCGGTGGCCAGTACGCAACTCTGATATATAAAAAAAAAAATACATACAGAAAATATCAAAGTTTTACAATGTGGACGTCAACATTTTTGTCCAATGTTATTAATATTGTAACAATGCAAATCACACAATACTAGCTGCATTTGTAGTGTTCTGGTAATAGTAATAGATTTCAGCAAGATTACCTAGCATTGTTAGTATTGTTCATTTGGTTTAGTTTGTTTTGACAGCGTATCAACCTTTTCCAAAGTATTTGAAGATTTGTTTTTAACTCAGCAAATTAATAAAAGTTGACGGTAATAATTTTTCCTGCAGATATATGTTTAATAATAATTTTCTGTTAATTTCGCGGTGGAAGACATTATTTGCTAATGTTTTTCTATTCTTCTTTCTTAGTCCTTAAAACTGTCAACCCCGCTCCATCGGTTGGATCAAGAATATGGCGACAGCTTCCCCGTGCAGAGGAGTAAAATACCTAAACTTAGACGAAGTGTTTACTGTACATGTCTATTTTTATTACTCTCGTGCAAACCAAACACATATCTACCTTTTTTTACACTCATGAAAACCAATCCGATGTTTACCTTTTTGACACTCGTGTATATCAAATATATATATATAATTTTTTGATTCTCTTGCAAATCAATGTTATGTATACTTTTTTGATCTTCTTTAAAACCATATTTATACTAACTTTTTTGACTCTCATACAAAATAAACACATATCAAACTTTTTGACTCGGGCTAACCAAACCTTTGTCTACCTATTGTTTATCAAAACGAAGAATTCGGCATTAAATACTTTGGAAAAGGTTGATACGCTGTCAAAACAAACTAAACCAAAATGTCCATCTGAAAATAAATATTTTTAACGGAAAATTAAGTGAATTTGTTTTATCAAATTGACACAAATGTTTCCAGTTTCTTTTTGTTAGTTAACATATTTTAATCACATTAACTCTTTGCATGTCCAGGGCATTTTCGTGTGTACTATCCAAACGTTCATACTTGCACTCAGATTTATAATTATTGCAAGGCAACTCAGCTTATTTAGCAAATAGAATGTGTTGATATATAGTATTTCATATCATAAAAACCTGTGTATTACATATGATGCACAAAACATACAAATCATAAGTTATTTACACTACACTCTGTGCATCATATGTGATGCAAATGTCATAATCATTTCAATAAAGTGGAAAAATAGATGTCTTTCATTTGAGACCTTACATTATCAGTCAAGCATCCTATGCATTACATGATATTCTGGAAAAGCAAAGGGTTAAGTTACAATATTATTAATATCATCAAAGATTTCACTTTCTATGACTTTACGCCACATTTCAATTAAATTGTGTATTCTGTCGTAGATGAAGGATTTGAATTTGAATTAATTTTCAGATACGGAAATTTGTGGGGGTGAGTTGTTAAGGTCTGTCCGTCATCTATTTGCGATTTCCTCCATATTGAATTCTAATAATAAATCTTTTTTTCATTGCCGGTGACTATCTTATCTAAGATGGCTTTTTAAGTGTTTTAAAAGTGTTTAAACGTAGACCAACGTATTTTTGTTCATAAGTTATTTTCCTTGCGAAAAATTAGGAAAATAACTTCATTGGGACTACCGTATTTGACAGTATAAAAGACACCCTGGCATATTAAATGCACCCCCATTTCAGCAATCCATATCCAGGAAAAATTGTGTGTATTTAAGTATATACTCTTTAAAGCGAGTTGTCGGTACATTAGAAAATAATAGAAAAACACTTTAGTTATGCGATAAAATATTTACTGTATATAAAAAGCAAGCTAGCAGTAGAGCTTAGCATAAAGCAATAAATCACTAATATCTTACAGGATTATAGTAATAAAAAACTACAAAGAAGCTAAAGTTGAGAAGTTATTTATTATAAAACATAGCTACCACTACAGGTGAACATAAACTAAGACACAGTTTTACTATTACTAGCATTTCTTTTCAGTTACGTCTCTTTCTTCTGTAGTTAATAATAGTAGCTGGGTTAATATTTAGGTATAAGTAATCAGCTGGGCGCGACGAATATTGACGCTATATTCTTATGATTTATCCTTTTCCGGTAACGACAATAATAATACTAATATTCTAACTCTTCTTTTCTATTTTCCCTCCCCACATCCTCAAGAAATTGTTATCAATGTAACAGTTTATGAGCCTATTCTAATGAAATCTGTAGGCAAATTCTCATATATTCCCAGAACCCTACACATTTGACAATGGTTTCTTCAGATTTTGAAAACTCTTTTTCCGAGTTTACGGAATTTTATACCAAAGTGATCTTTTTAATTTTTCAGATTCTTCATTTAATCTGTTTACACATGATAACTATTCATAACTATTGTCTCATCCAAACATATGCACATTTGGGAGAATATGCTCTATAAATTTCTACATAACAGAACAATGTTAGGTAAATAATTTCTTTTGCCTAACATACACTTTTTAATGAAAGTTTAAACACATTCATACGGTATCATACAATTAAGAAAAGGATGTTAGGAACATCAGCTAGCAATATTAACTACCTATCTAACCAATTCTACCAACAATGGTGATCTGTTGACTTGCAGTCTCTTAATGTTTCAAATTGAAACTTGGAGGCATTCCCTAAAACTGATTCAAAATAAGGTAATAATAAACTTTTATAAATTTGCGTTGGCTTACGGCCATATCGTGTTGAAACACCAGTTCCCGTACGAGCACTGAAGTTAACCAACATCGAAGATGGTCAGTATCTAAATGGGTGACCGCTTCGAAATACCAGGTGCTGTAAGCTGCGATGTACCGGTGGGTGTAATGAATAATGTCTTGGAATTTTTAATCGGGAGTGCCGATTTCTAATTTCCGTTCGGCTCGTTATATTCACTTACGCGCAAATAAGCTTGAAAAATGTATTAATCCATCTCTTCAGCCCCAGCTATGGGTTAATTAATAAACCATTATTATCCAAACCCCCGCAACCGTTGGTTGCGTTAGCAGCCACCGATCCCCTCCTTAGTGAAATGAAAGAGTGTTCCCCAGGGCCGGGAATTTTCCTCAGCTGACCGCAGACAGAGCTACAACTGAGTCGCACTCTACCTGAAGACAGAGACGCAACTGAGAGATGATAAGTATCCCCACCAGCAGGACTGTGGAGCTTGTAAAAACTCGTTACCCGCCTTTTATATATATATATACTAAATGGCGTTTGTAACATTAGCCGTAATATTTAATTTGCATAACATCTTTAAAAGCATATCTTCCTAAAGTTTTTCTGTGTTATTTATTTTTAATTCACTTGCTATATATAAGCAATGTTTCGGTTGTTAAAGTTTCATTTTTAAATTCATCGTGCTTGTATAGAAAGAATCTATATCTGTCTTGTGACAAATTTAGTCGTAAGTTAGAAAACATTTAATAAGTATTGCTGTCGGCTGCTATTTCACATTACTATAAATTCGGAGGCGGAAGCCCAAGGCCACATCACGTTGAAGCATCGTTTCCTGTACAATCACCAAAGTCAAGCAACGTCGAGTCTGGTCAGTACTTCGATGGATGACGGAGTATAAGGTGCTGTAAGCTTGGATGTTCGTTTGGTATAATGGATAATGGCTCGGAATGCTTAATTGGAGAGCCAAGTTCCATTTGGGCTCGATATATTCACTTACGAGCAAATACCATTGTCAAAGGTATGAATTCACTTTTTCTTCCTCCAGCTATGGGTTAATTAGTAAAGTTAGTACCACTAAAACATTATTATCTAAAAAAACGAATAAGATAAAAATTGCGTACAAAATATTTAGATTTCGGAATTAAAGAACCCATAGTGACGTTGCTATGCCGCTAAACAAAAACAACCAAATCAATCAGCGGAGAAAGCTGAAAAAATTATTGAATTATCTCAATACGTCAAAATATCATGACAATATACACCATTAATATTAGAAATAACGGCGTGAAAAGGGTGATAACTCATCGCCCGGTAAGAGAAGACATGTGCGACATTTGTCACTGTCATCCATGAAACCCACTACCGACTCCAGTAGTAAGCACTGAGGGTAAAATTAGCCTATAACAGGTTTCAGCTTCACATATAAGACGGAGGGCGATTTTTTAAATCCATTTTTAAAGTGCGTCTTATATGCTGGCAATTACGGTGTTTAAAAGTTAATATTATCATATGCTGTTGCTTATTTTACAAAGAGGATTTTATCTACTACTTTTTATTTCAAATTTTCAGGGAAAGGACATTTCTCCATGGGATAAAAAGATAATTGAAATTTTTAGGACACAATGAGGAAAGAGGCTTGGAGAATTTGATACGCATAAGACATATTAAGGAGAAGACGGACAGAGGGAAACAAACGACCTTGATGGCAGAACATGAAAAAGAGGGATAGTAAGGGGCCAAACATTGTTTAGTAAGAAGAAGAAAGAGGAGGAGGAGGAGAAGGTCTATTTATATATTTAAATTGATACAAATTATTCATTTTCGACGAGGTACTTAAGAATGTCATTTACTTAACCCAGCATACTTTTCAGAACCGCAATTAATTTGATGAGGCGCAATAGAATTCCGATTAGCTTCTAAGTTGAATGCCTGTCATATGCCAGACTAAATCTTTGTTGGTTGGTTGATTTTGTTTAGAAGCATATCAACCTATTTATATCGACTTATTTAATGCCGAAATCTAAATATCTTGAACACAATTTTGTAGCTTCAATTAAATATTTCTGCACACAATTGTATGCCTTCAACTACTGATAAAATGGATTAGTCGTTTTATTATAAAATATATTGTTGGTAATTCTACTAAAGGATGTTCCAATAACTTGACCCGATTTTAAATTTAAATTAAGTTTAAGCGTCTAATAAATTTCTTTCTTTTTCTTTCAGATTTGACAGACATTTGGGCGATATCATTTTTCACACATAATTGCCGTGACTTAAATAACATGATCCAATAGAGAAATAAATAAATTTTCACCAGTAACACTGATTTATTTACTGCTGACTTTGATCCGCCTTAATGAAACACCCTATATAAAATGTATTGCTGATCATTTTGCTTTAAAAATGTATTGCTGGTAATGTTTTTATATAAAAATATATTGCTGGTATTTTACTATAAAAATGTATTTTTATACTTTCATAGTGTTTCGTTTTTGTGCTATTTGTGCTGCCACTCCGGGTCAGTTTGGACCTGGGAGCAACAGCACTAAGAGGTGGAACCACGCTCCTCAAAGCCTTCAATCTCCCGATTTTTGCTGCCGAATGTAGTCTATCATCATACCCAGGACTACTAAATACTAAATATTTATAAATGAATTATTTGTGAAAACAGTTAAAATATTATCATACAATCGATTACTTTATTACTTTACTTTTCGATATGGTTTAATCGGGACAAATGAATTTGATTCTTACTGGGTGGCTCATTTTCGGTGCCCTTGTTTCAAACTAAAGTTATTAAATAAATATGACAATGTGAAAGCTAATTATATGATTATCTTTGGTGTAGAAATTTTTTCTACATTTGTGACCTGCTTTGTGGTTGATATAAATACGCAATTCCCACCTTTGCCTGAAGTTGGCGTTCGATCCTAGGTAAAAGCTAAACTTTGGACTGCTGGTTTTCTAGGCTAACAGACGTCCCTTGCATGGGAGACTGGTGTAAGAGAATCTCCGACGTTTCATTTCTCTCATTTGACCGTTGTATAAATATGAAGCATTTAATCAATTAGAACGCCCTTTTGAATTGGAGATGTTAGAATAAAATAAGACATGTTTTCTGGACTGCATTATAAATAGATATCGGAAAATATGATACCCAAATCTGAAGACGAATTGGAATTGTGAAAGAAGACTTCTAAATGTTTAGCAAAGTATTAAGAAACGGGAAAATTTCGTTAGAAACAAAGAAAAAACTGCTGAACTGCTATGAAATATCAATGTTCTTATATGACATTGGATGCTGGAGAATTTCCTCACAAATGATAAAGAAGCGTGAGGCAACAGTGATGTGGTTCGTTAGAATGATACTGAAAATAACACGAACGGAGCATGCGTGCCATGCGTGCCACATAGGAAATTTTAAAGAAAATGATAACAAATAGGACACTTGTACTTGAAATCATAATGAGACAATTTCGGAAACACATCATTAGGAAATTTGAGAACTTGACTCTCACATAACATAATGAAGGCAAGGGGGAGGGGCAAAGGAAAGCAGCGATTAACCTACGTAAACGAGATTGTTTAATTGAATGCCAGAATAGGGACTAGAAGAGATAGTAAGGGAACAAACTTAGAGTTACGAAGGATAGGAAGCTGTGGGGAGCCATAATATGTTCAATCTGAATATGTTCTTCTCTGAGTTCAAAGAAATTCTAAAAACAAATACGTGAGAGTATCTTGACTGATATCACCGAAACGTACGCGTGTATATGCGGTCCCGGCCATTGGCTGAGGTTCATATTCTTAAACCCAAGCCCAATCGGGGAGAGGCTTCCACCCAGGCAGTACCTCTCTTTCTGAATTGCAGTGAGACGTCCCCAAATGGGGAAGTGCCGAAGTGGTATGAGCGTTAAATCCACTTTAAACCTCGATCTTGTACTACATCCAGTTGCGACGTGGACACCCTAGTAAATACCTATATATATATTAATTCAAATGACCTATCCATTCAGAACGTAGAAGGTCATGGTTCTCCACAGATTCCCTTTTCTTTATTATTTGCTATGACTTCGCTTTGAAGGTATTGGAGTATGGAAGTAAAGAAGGCTTAGAAAATTTGACAATCGCAGGACATACTGAAGACAAGAGCGAAGCAGCAAGTAACCTACCTAAGTAGCTTGCTTAAATGGATGACAGAATAGGGACTAAGAAAAATAGTAAGTAAGTCAAGCATTACTAACTATGTATCAATGTTTATGTGGTAATTTCCAGGATTGACTATTTTTTAGTAATCGCCGCTAAAAATGGCTGACCCAACACGTGACGTCACACGTCAAGATTAACTTTAAGAATAGCCGGTCATGTGACCGTTAGTATCGGTGGGACTTTCTTGTCAGCTGTCAGGATTACAATCAACATTTTACAAGGAAAATGATGAAGATGGGAAAAACAAGATGAAAAAAAAAAGAATTGGCTGCAAAAAGAAAGAAATCAAAAAAGTGGAAAGAAAGACATTTAACAAGAAAAAAATCAAACGAAAAGGGAAACGGATATATTAGAAAACCCAATGGAACGAAGTGGGGGAGAAGGCGACGCAGTAATGGAAAGACCTTCGGAAAAAGAAAAGAACTAGTTGAAGTTGAAGAGATCACAATCAAGAACAAATAAGATAGAAACGAAAAAAAGTAAGTGGGGCGCTCGATTATTCAAAAGAATAAATAGCAACATTAAGATTAATTGATTCTGATGCTTTAGCTTGAATAAGGCGTTCGACTTCCCCCGTGGAAAAAAATCTATTTGATCCAGACGCTTGCCAATGACGTCACGACAAAGTAAACCGGGGTTGCTCGCCCAGTTGTATTCCTATTCCCATTATTTAACGGGGTTTCCCAGTTTATTTGTTTTCCGTTGAATCAATAATTCTCAACGCAAGCGTCAGCACCTAACTAAGGGAGCGCTAACTATTCTCAAGAGGGTACTAACTGTTCAGGTACATTGTAGGGCGAACACACTGTGATTTAAAAAAAAAAAAAAGATTTATAACCTTTTGAAACTGGATTCGGCATTATGTATATACATTTGTTCATCCTTTTCCCCTATTTATTAGGTTGGTGCAAAAATAATATCGTTTTCTGACGTTAAAAAATACGTCAAAAAACGATATTATTTTTGCACCAACCTAATATTTACATTTTTTCTGACTTACCATCTATCAACGGCCGAAACGTTGTAATAAATATGGCGACAAAGATGAAGACAATAGTCCGAATAATGTAAATAATATATATATATATATATATATATATATATATATATATATATATATATATAGACAGAAAAAAAAACAGAAAGAAAGTGACAGAATATATATATATATATATATATATATATATATATATATATATATATATATATATATTCTGTCCCTTTGTTTCTGTCTACCAGTATTTGAGAGAATGATGCCATATATATTTTAATATATTAAGTGGAAAGTGCTCAATATCTGTGATAGAGCTAAGATATGCGGTTGCCTGGATAGTAGTTTCTAACCCCGGGTTTCACGCTTTCGCGCTCTTCAGACAAACTGGTTTATTTTTTCAAAAGTGGATCTATTTATGCTTTATTTGTGTTTGATTATTTGTGTGTGGTGGAGGGAAAAATTATTCTTGTTTTCGTACGAACTGACATGCATACACCAGTATGTGTGTCTATGTATATGTGAATGTCATCCCAAACAAACACAGAAGAAAAAAACCACTCGGATAAAAAGAACAATTGGACAGTTTTTATATAATTTATCCGAAAAGAAAAAAATATATATTAGATCACATGAGAAATTGTATAAAAAAACTAAATCAAAACACCTTATATGTCGTATTCAATGAAATGTGCATAAAAGAAGGATTCCTGCCTAAATACACAAATTATATATATATATATATATATATATATATATATATATATATATATATATATATATATATATATATATAGTTAAACCTAGAGAGCCAGACAAACCTACCAAGGTTTCACCTAAGCGGATCGTCAGGGAAGGCTGAGCCAGCCAGCGAATCGTCAGGGAAGGCTGTCTGGTTCTGGCTCAGCCTTCCCTGACGATCCGCTTAGGTGAAACCTTGGTAGGTTTGTCTGGCTCTCTAAGTTTAACTAGGTCTGCTCTACTTACTTTATTGAGCAGTTTATTTAGTTATTTTGCGTACTCGTATCGTTTTTTTTTTTTACTTTGGGCTTTGGACTTGCATGCTAGACGATTATTTTCGGCTATTGTACATACTCTTGGCTCTTTCTTTTTTTATGCCTTTTTTCCCCCTTTTGGTATTGGTTTGATTATTTGCAAATCAAGACACCGAAGGTTTTCCGAACGAGTATAATTTCTTATACTTATAAGATTACTACTACTACTAATATATATATATATATATATATATATATATATATATATATATATATATATATATATATATATATATATATATATATTAGGTATAGTCACAAATTTGCGATATCGAAGGTTTAAAATTTTTTTTTTTAAATTAAACTTTGAAGTTTTTAATTTAGTTTTAACTTCAAGTTAATGAATTAAATTTAATATTTCCAATATGCAAAATATTTTGCTCTATTTAAAAACTTATTTAATTTTTTTTTTTTTTTTTTTTTTTTGCTAAGAAAATATCTGATTTTAGCGTCACGTAATTTTCTTCCAAAAATAAAATATACTTTTCTGAAATTTTATTTAGGAAATTTTCACTGATTTAAAGTATAATTAATCTGACTTGAAACAAATATTATTTACTTTAAGTTTAAAATATCGAAGAAATTCATTTTTAACACGTTGGTAACTGCTTATTAAAAATTAAAGCTTTTGATGCGATGATAACTTGATTACAGATTGATGTTTATCTAATGTTGTTCTACGGGGAATTTATCCGTAAAAAATAATTGAATATAACATGAGCACCTTCTTTATATAATATTTAAGTACTCAGTAATCTTTAAAAACATAGCAAAAAATTCTCCGTAATATAATGTTTTATTGAATTTTAAATATTTTGGCTTTAAATTTACTATAGTTATCGCCCTTATTTTCTGATAATGTCGTGTATGAACATACGTATCTAGAAAGATTGACACTATATACACATACAAAAATATTCAATTTTTTTAAAATATTGATATTTGATGATTTGTAGTAAGTTTTTCCATTTAGGATTAGTAAATATACTTTTTACTTAATACTAATATCATATGAAAGGGTGAAATTTATATAAACTTTTAAAAGATTTGAAACTTAATAAATTATTCTAATTAAAATTTCTAAAAAATGAAAGCAGTTCTTGTAAAAATTCATTATTCATTTGAAAAAAAAATTCTTAAGACAACAGTGTTCTTAATTTACAAAAAAAAAGTTGATGTTTTAAATTTTCCAAGGAGTCACAGCTTTTAACTAATATAGACACAGAAAGGGTGTGAAATTTAAATTTGTCGAAATTTCATAAAATTAAGTGTGGTGGTGGTGGGTAAGAGATGTACAAAAATACTTTTAACCAAAGATTTACTAAAAAAAAGAAAATTTCGAAAATAATTTCATTCATTTGTAAATAAGTCCTGAAAATTTCATTAAAATTCCACAATTATTTTAATTTTTGCAAGAATTTCTAAATCAATGTTTTTTTCTGCAAAAAAAGACCCTAAAATTTCCTATACTAATCTTTGTAAAAGAAGTGACAAAAGGAAAATATTTTGTCAACCCTTTTCATGCCTTGAAGAATTTCATCAAAGGCAAACGCAGAAATTTACTGAGAACACGAGAAACACAAAGAAAAAAACGTGGCTGAGAAAAATAAAGATATTCCTTTAAATCTGAATTAGAGAAAATTCTAAAATATTTGAAAATCTCTTCACGTTAAGGAAAGGAAAGGAACTTATCAAAAATAAAAATTATATATATATATATATATATATATATATATATATATATATATATATATATATATGTTTTTGAAGTTACCTTCTTCTAGTCTTTGTCTGAAGAGATAGGACCTACAAGTCAGCAGGTGATTTGAATTTCCTTAGCATGAGCAAATCAAATTCACGGATTTGGATAAAAAGAAAAAGAACACTGAATGACATCAAAATCCGCGAAGATTTTTAATCCTTTAATAGTCAGTTGTGATTTGTTTAATTTTGTAACATATAAATGTAGGTCGTCCTCGGTAAATTATATTCGGCAAATAGTTAATCCCCATACTGAAACCAAAATACTATGAAAGTATAAAAATAGGTTTTTATAGTAAAAATACCAGCAATACATTTTTGAAATTACCAGCAATACTTTTGGCTCTGTACAAAAATCCACTTTTCAAAAATCCGTCAATGAAACTTGTTCTAAAAACTGATTTTTTTACAAAAAGTACGTATTCTATTCATACAAATTTATCTTAGATCGTGTCGGCATTAAATAGCTCATTGAGGCTGATATACAGTAAAACAAAATAAGCCAAAACAAACTATAAATGTAGGCCGAAAAAAGGCAAATGTTGATAAGATAGCGATGATCACAAAGCTCTGCCCGAGGACCCCAATCAGGCTCCTACCAGTCGGGCAGGGGAGTTTCCGGGGGTTGTATGCATTGGCCCTGCTGGTACATATTTAAATTAAATCTAAGTTGTCCATCGTCTGAGTACTTTCATGTGCATGCATGTATGTATGTATGTATGTATGTATATATGTATGTGTGTGTGTGTGTGATTATGTCAGTTTCATTTTTTCAAATATCGCGTCTGTGTTTTTTGTGAGTGTTTTTATTTTTATTTTTATAAAATGTCACGACTTCACCCGTCAGTTCGTATACCTTTTGTTGTTGTTGTTGTTGTTGTTTTTTGTTGTTGTTTTTTGTTGTTGTTTTTTGTTGTTGTTTTTTTTTTTGTTGTTGTTGTTTTGTTTGTTGTTGTTGTTGTTTTTGGGTGGGGTACCTTAGCATGTTTTTTCCTAAATTTTAACATTTATATTGAAGTGCTTGCTTTTCCAGCAATTTTAGTCGTTTTATTAGCATTTTATTTATTTATTTTTTATTTCTACGGTTTATGTGCTATACTATTTTGTGTTACTGGTAATGATCTGTCGGGTTTGTTGTTGTCTTAGTGATACACGATTTATATTTCATTATTTTATAACTAAAATAAAAAAGACACAATAACACGAACTTTCTTATAAAAGAAAAACTATTAAACAATGACATTACGTATGAAGTCGCAACAATTAAAAAAAGATGAAACTGACATAGCACAAAACAAAACCTTTTTAATAATGAATTTATGAAAGCCGAAAGTACTCTGACATCAAACAATATGCATTCATTTTTTACCGGAAAGTAGAAAAAGACAATGGTGCGATGGTGCATTTATTTCATTCGCCATCGATACCTTCCAATTTCCTCCCTGTATTTTTCTTGAAGCTGATGTGCGCTGCTTATTGCCATAAATTAAAATATGCTTATAATTTCAACTTAAGCATCTTAACCTGAAATGTCCAACTAATTGATCGAAATGTTCTCGTTTGTTCTGAACCCGGAAGCTGGGATTGGCGTCACTTTTATGTTTGACTAAGTTGAACGCTTTATTACCACCATAATTTTATTGACAAAAAACGAAGATGAAAGATCGAGTCAGTCCTGTCGATATTATATTTGCTTCGCTAGCGATTCCCAGCCGTCATTGGAGTACACATGGTTTCATTACAAATGTTTACCCAATATTTTGTCCACCATGCAACCGCTGTGTCCTTATTTGATATAAAAATAATATATAAAAAATAATTTTAAATCAGTTAAGTCCATTCGATATCTACCTACCACAGTCTGTACATATCTATTTATTGATCGGTTTCAGTCCCTCCATGTTTTTTCTGCGGATTTATCAGTCTTTAAATATCTTAAATCACATCTGTTTTTTTTTTTTTTTTGTTTTTTGTTTTTTATAAAATCAGATTCGTTTACAATGTATTAGCTAAGTTAGTAGCATTTCTAAGTGACGACAATATTTAGATATTTGTACATAGACTTATTCAACTGCATACGTGACGTCCTGGGTATGACAATAAACTACGTCCGGCAGCAAGGCCTCTGATCGGGAGGTTTTGAGGGTCGTGGAACTAACTCATAATTGCTGTTGATCCTAGCTTCACCTTGACCCAGAATCGTAGTACCTGTTAGAGTCCACGCTATGGGCAAATAGTTAGCCCCAAACTGAAGTCTTTAGAATGATAATTTCTATGTAATGAAAGTGTTGAATTCGCCAAAGTCTTTTATCACATTATGTCTCCCAGAAATTTCATCTCTCTTTTTCCTATTGTAAGTTTCAATCAATGTGTTTACAAACTATTATTATTACTTTTTTTGCTCATAAACTTTCAATGGCTAGCCAAATGTCTTAGTCACATGTTTTAATATATCTTGAAAGAATTGTTCAATTGCTTTTACCAGCCACGATCAATATGTTCTATTTTTAGAAATCAATAGAGGCGAATGAAATGAATGGCTAAATTAGTTTATTTGGTAAACGTCAATCAATGGAATGTCAGGTGGAAAGTCGGAACAAAGGTGTGATTTATAGCCCTTCTCAATTAGGTTGAGTTGGAAAAAAGAATGTTCAACAAACGTTTGAAGAATTTATCGCGGCCTGGGTCAGAAGAGTTTTACTTTTCAATTAATAGTTTGGAATCTAAAACTTGTCATGACGTTGAAGTGTGTTTTCAAGTAGTCGGACAAACTGACAGACAAGGTGAAATGTTTTTGCTTTTTGATTTTTTGTTGCCTTTATAGCGATGGTTAACATTTTGATCCCTACACACGCGCGCGCACACACAAGAGTTTGTTTACTTCGTTGTTTCTCACATTGCAGAGGTGTCAGTCTCACCCTCGATTTCTTTCTTTATGTACTCATAAATTCTTTATCAAGCACTTTCCTCAGGATTTTCTACAAATATTTTCATAACTGTTCTAATGAGCTTAATTTAGTGTCTCGACTGCATGAATTTAAGCGTGCTACTAGATTGGCAACTGGGTCCCACCATTTTACCGTTGAACTACATAGATGCAACCGTCTCTTCTATTCTGTTTTTTTTTTTCTCGCACTTATCTCATGTGGGACTCTCTTGCGATTTCTTGCTTCTCTGCCACTTACAATCTTCGAAAATTTCAATGCAACTTCAATCGCCATCTTCTGTCTTTCTGAACTTCTCACTAAAGTCTTCTCTTCCCTTTTTCACTCCCTGTAACTACCTGCATCCTAGTGACATTATCGCCTTGCTTGGGGTGAAATGATTAAAAAAAAAAAAAAGAAGCACACACAATTAGACTCCCTCTTTTTTTCAGTGACACGCTTTCTCGTTCCCTCTATCTATCTATCTATCTATCTATCTATCTATCTATCTATCTATCTATCTATCTATCTCTTACCCACTCTCACGCACACACATGCACACACACAAATAAACACGCACACACATATTCTCTCAATGTTTTGGGAGAATACGAAGCACCGGTTCGTGGAAAGAAACTGTTCGAGTAGAACTTACATCTGACACATGGAATACGAAGGTAATGAAGGTGGTTCGCTACAATGATTGTGGGATAGCGCGGGCCTTAGCCGTGAAGGTTAAAACTGGTGGGAGTATGAAATATAGTTCGTCAGAAGACCTTTCATGGAAATAGAACACTCTCTCCGTATTTCATTGGTGAGAAGTAAGTTCCACTCGAACACTTTCTTCCCCCGAACCACTGTTAATAGGAGAGCCGAGTTCCAATTCCCGTTGGGTTTGTTATATTCACTTACTCCCCTGGGAAAACTATGAATCCACCACTTCTCCTCCAGACTTGTATCGCTAAACTATAATTATCTCCAAAAAAAGGAAATTCTTAAAAATATTTTCTGGCTTTAAATAAGCTTCAAATTGTTGATAAGCCTTAGAAAATGAATTGATCAATCTCTGCCACCTCTGAAAATTAAACCCACAATTTAAAAAAAAGCTTTCATTTGTTCCCATAACGCAAGTCCTTTTCCACGATCACCTTGGCTACATTTATACCCAGACTATGGGCATGCCTCTAGGCCCTTTACTTTCAAACTCTTATATGTCTAATTTAGAAAAAGAAAATATTCAATGAAATAAATAAACCCAGCATTTATGCCAGATATGCTGATGACATCTTTACCCAAACCAAATCCAAATATAATGACATTATAAAGCTTGAAAATTTTTTTAAAAATGCAAATTTAAACTTCACTTATAAACTAAAAATCTATTAAAAATAAATCCCATTTCTAGATATTCTCATTGACTATAACAATAATTTCACCAGATCTCTGTATAAAAACTCTACTAGTTCTATTCGTTACCTTGTAAACTACAACAGTATATGCCCTGAAAATATAAAACTGTTATCATTAATAACGTAATTAAATGTGCTAAACTCATTTTCTCATCCAAGATAATTTTCCATGAAGAATTAAATAATATAAAAAAACTTATTAATAATGGTTACCTTAATTATATAGACGACAAACAGATTAAATTCCATTTAAACAACAATTTTAATAATCTACGCTATCAACAAATATTGCCAAAATCAAATGCACTATCATTACAAAAAAGACGAAAAAGCAATAAAAAAAACAACATACATAGATATATAAAACCAGCCGATAAATGTAAATATATCAGATTCATTATTTACTACAAAGAACTCAAAACTAGCAACTTAGTTCTTAAAAATAATACATCTCAAAATTCCAACCCCTTTCATAAGACCAACGTTGGGTATGAATATACCTGCCCACTCGAAGAATGTTTCACTGTAAATAAAAAACATAAAATATCTTACATAGGATATACCACAAATACATTCTGACGGAGACTCGACTGCTATCTATCGGACTCTAGTGCCATCAGACGACACATTAATAAGCAGCATAAGGATCATAGTAATATTAGGCAGCTACCCACAAATACCAAAATGCTGGCAAAATCAAGTGGTAAAAACACACTTATGATCCTTGAAGCAATACTCATACAACAAAAATAGCCATCAATAAATAAAAATTATAACTTATAAGGGCCCGCATCCTCAAATGTACATAAAAACGTCACGCCTCGCTTACGTCACAACGCTCTTTACAACACTTTGTTTACGTCACAACACTCTTTGTTTACGTCACAACACTTTGTTTACGTCACAACACTCTTTGTTTACGTCACAACACTTTGTGTACGTCACAACACTTCGTAGTTCTACGAAACTCACCAATTGTCTCTACCTACCCTAAGGATGACTTAAGAAAGTCAAAAGTTTGGGTCATATTTCTTGAACTATTCTTCCGAAAGGAATTTCGGACAATTTCTGACAGAATTTCTACTTTCGTAATTTGGAAAAGTTGATTATTAAAATTAATGAGAACAAAATGTCTGTTTTTATTCATTTTTGACTGAAAGAGCATCTGCTGTCTAAATAGAGAGAATATATATCTAGAATACAGTAACGACACTTTTTCCATTTCATTGTATAAAAAACCAACTCGCAGAATCTCTTGCCACCTTAATGTTAAGAGTAAATGCTCACCCAGATACAAAATAGCAGAGATAAAAAAAAAACTCCTAATGAGAGCACATGAGAATTCATCCTCTCGTAAACTTTTTCCTTAAAGAACTCAATAATCCTAACCAGACACCAGTTAACAATGGTTTTCCTAACCACCTCATCGACCACCAGATTAGACTATTTCTTCCCAAAGTAAATGATAACGATAATGAACACACAAACAAAAATAACATAAATATTTCTACAAAAGCCAAATGCACATCAACTAGATGAATCATCACTTAAAAATATCATAAAGAAATACACTACCCCAGTTGACCTGGACAAAAAATTAAATTAATTATCTACTACAAAAATTTA
Source organism: Acanthosepion lycidas (assembly GCA_963932145.1). Classification (NCBI taxonomy): domain Eukaryota; kingdom Metazoa; phylum Mollusca; class Cephalopoda; order Sepiida; family Sepiidae; genus Acanthosepion; species Acanthosepion lycidas. Next base: position 75,274,460 of record OZ010578.1, read on the forward strand.
AAACAGTTAAGCTTATCGTTAAAAATAACAACACACCAGGAGAATCAAAATTATAACGAACGAACATTATTTATGAGTTCAAATGCTTCTTAAGGATCTGTGTTCGTGATCAAACCGGTTTCATAAATAATTATAACGGTCACACTACTACATGCCTACCCAGACGACTTACGTTACAGCTATCCGACCACAGCTCCATCAGAACACATTTAACTACACACACAGACTCCATTCGAAACATACTAGTAGAAAATATAAGCATACTAACCTCATCCACATATAAAAAAAAAGATAAAAAAATAATAGAAGCCTTAATAATAAAAAATCCAATAGTTAATAATATTAACTATGAACACGGCCACAATGTGTTGTCTGTGTTCGGAAAATAAAACAGCCCTATAATTCTAGATACATAGACACAACACATACATCCAGTTAAATAGCAAAAATAAAATCAACCTTGATAATGGCTAAAAGTGTAGCCGAAAGCGCTCGGAATTATATTAGGTTGGTGCAAAAATAATGACGTAATAATGTCGTTTTTTGACGTTAAAAAATACGTCACAAAACGACATTATTTTTGCACCAACCTAATAGAATATTTGGACAGTTTCTACACACTCTGTATCCAGAAGAGAAAACACTTGTCCGAACACAAGAAAAATGAAATAAAAAGCTTAATCGCAGTACACTGTCTGTCGTCTTTAATGAAACATGTATAAATGAAGAATTGCTGCCTAAATACACAATATATATATATATAATGGTGCAAAAATAATGTCGTTTTCTCACATTGTAACATATGTGAGAAAACGACATTATTTTGCAACGACCTTATATATATATATATATATATATATATATATATATATATATATATATATATATATATATGATAAAAAGTATAGTTTTAAGGCATGGTATATTTATGAGTTAAAGTGCTCAATATCAGGGATAGAGTGTATGTAAATATAAAAGTGGGCATTGAAGTCAACACCCAGTAGCGACATTCTGCTTCATGCTTCAATGCAATTGCCAGTGATGTGTTTTTCTCTCGACTATTTATATATACTGGTCAGTAGTGCATTAAGGGAAGACCTATTGTATTATTCTAACGCTTATATGGGTGGGCGATGGTTTTTTTGAGGTGTTTTTTTTTTGTGCGTGTGTTTTTTTTTTTGTTTTTTTTTTCAAATCATTCTAGGGGCTATTGAGTGGAAATAAACCAAAAACACAACGCACATAGCCTGACAATTGCATTTAAACATGAAACAGACTGTCACCGCAGGGTTTTGACTTCAGTGGCCACTTTTATAATATATATATATATATATATATATATATATAACACACCAGCAAAGTCAAAATTACAACGAAGGAACATTATCTATGAGTTCAAATGACCCTCAAGGAACTATGTTCCTGATCAAACCGAATACATAAATAATTACATCGGTCACACGACGACATGCTTACGTTACACCTATTCAGCCACAGATCTATTAGAACCAATTTAAACACACACACAAACTTATCGGACTCCATCTGAAATATACTAGTAGAAAATGCGAACATAATAACTTCATCCACATTTAAAAAAGATAAAAAATAATGGAAGCCTTAATAATAAAAAATAAAAAGCCAACACTTAACTACGAACACGGCTACAATGTACTATTTTCGGAAAATAAAACATATCTATAACATTAAAAACATACACACAATGCACATACCCAATTAAACTGAAAAAATAAAATCATCCTTGATAATGGCTAAAAGTATAGCCGAAATCGCTCGTAATTATAGAACATTTGGACAGTTTCTACACACTGCGTCCAGAAAAAGAAAACACTTGTTCGAACACAAGAAAAATTAGATAAAAAGCTTAATCGTAGTACCATAGCTGTCGTTTTTAATGAAAAATGCATAAATGAAGGATTGTTGCCTAAATACACAATTATATATATATATATATATATACATATATATATATATATATATTAAACGCGTACACACAAGTATTTTTTTGCGCACTTTCGTCCGCTCCTGTTTAAAATATTTGTCTTTAGTCACGGCGAACGATTCCAGCGAATCTCCAGCATGAACGTGTCGTGACACGAATGTCATTCTTTCATTTGATTAAATATTTTCATTCTTACTTCCTCTTTCTCGTTTCTTCTCTCTCCACCCCCCTTATTCTTCCTTGTCCTTATCTCTCCTCCCCCTCTATGTCAATCTCTTTTCCCTCTCTCTCTCTCTTGTATAAAATGGTATATGGTTATCTAACGAATGACTAAATTCTTACGCATAATGTTACTATTCATTATGATTTTATTATCTAAAATCCGTATTTGTGTATCTGTCTATTCATCTGTCTGTCTGCACCCCCCTCTCTCTCTATCTATCTCTCTCAATTTTTCTCTCCCCTTCTATTTGTCTCTTTTTCTTCCTTTCCTTTTCTTTTCTTTTTTCCTCTGACTGTTTTTCTATTTGTTTACCTCTGTCTTTCCTTCTATCTCTCTCTTTCTTTCTTTCTATCTATCTCTCTCACTTTGTGCGTATGTCATTTTTTCTTCTCCTCGCCCCCATCTCTCTCTCTCTCTCTCTCTCTCTCTCTCTGTCAGCATGCGACTTCCTGGCTGTTTTGTTTTTACCCATTTCGTTCTCTCCCCCCACTTTTTCGCCGTCCCTCTCTTCACTTTCTCTTTCAGTCTATCATATACTTTTATTCTATCTGTCTCGCTCTCTCGCTCTCTCTCTCTCTCTTTGTTTCTATCTCAAACACATCACAAACTCTCTCTTTCTATCTTTGTTTCTGCCTCGCACCCACTCTTTGTCTATGTCTGTCTCTCGCTCTTTCCGTTCGTCGTTCTAGCAGTCTTGTTTTGTATTTTTCTCTCTCTTCCTCTTTCCCATTCTCAACTCTCTTTACTTCTCTCCGTTTCTCAGTGTATATTCACACTAATGTAAATAACCTTTTTCTTCTTCATCTCCTTCCTATTATTATTATTATTATTATTATTATTAATATATATACCATTTTCCTTCAGGACGTTGGCAATTATAGCTCTCCACCATTTCCTGTCCTTAGCAGCTCAGTAAAATGTGTCTTTTCGCTCTCTCTTCTAAACCCTGTTCTGATAACTATTTACACAAGCTTGTTAAGTTGGTTATGCACTGCTTTCCTCTAGCTGTCTCTTGCTTTTAATGTCCTGTGAGTGTCTAATTTTCTAAGCCCTCTTTCCTCATTATGTGACCTAAAAATTTCAACTGTCTCTTCCTGATGTTAAGTGTATTTTTTGTTTCACCATTTCTGTTGCTTCAAGTCACTTTATCACAGAAACAGAGCTTAGCATGATGAAAAAGACGCCAAAGTTGATGAAAACAAAATTTTAGCGTCTAAATGCTTATGTTATTATTGAGAGGAAAGATCAAAGTATTTTTTAATTATTTTTTAAAATTTTTCCTTCTTTTTAGAACATTTTAAATTTTGATTAAAAAACTTGTTTCTCTTTGTATCAACCGAACCAATAAAATAACGTTTTTTTCCTGTATGACACACATTAATTTGAAAAATCTTGCAAAAATAAAAAAAATTGTCGGATTTTAGCGAAACTTTCAGAAACTATTCACAAATGATGGAACTTATTATAAATATCTTTTATTTTTAGTAAAGTCATGGCAGAAATTTTTTTTCATTTGTATTGCCCCCTCTAACTAATTGTACGAAAACTATAATTTCAAAATTTTAAATAAACTTCAAATTTTCTAAATTTCTTCGAATGAATTTTGAAATACGTATAATTAATTTTTAAACGAATTTTAAACGAAGAATTTAACTTATTTTTCAAAATTTAAAAAAAAATGGCTTATATCGAGTTTTTTTCGTTATTTCGTAAACAAGATTTTTAACTAAAAATTAATTAATTTTCAGGCCGTTCTTGTCATGCTATCGATTTTCATGAAGGTGCCTACTTTAGATTGTCCAGTATTCACAGGTCTGTAATATCAGCCTGTCTATATAGGAAGACTGATATTATAGACCAGTTCAGTCCATTTTTTTTATTTCTCATGAAATTTTCTCATTTCTTAATATCTTGCTTAACATTTGGAAGCATTTTTTGATATCCCAATGTTCATTGGGACTTTGGTGTCGCACTTTCCGTTCTTTGTTAAAAAAAACTTTTGCATGTTAGTCTGTTTCTTTGGCTGACTATCATACATTCTGTCTTCATACAATTGATGCTTAGTCCTTTCTTATCGCTTTTCTTCACTACATTCTGTAAGAGTTCCTGTAGTTTACTTTCTATTCCTGCTATCAACACTGTGTCATCTGTATATCTTATGTTGTTAAGGGTGTGGCCGCCTAATAATGTATACTGGTAGGACTTCTAATTCAGTAAGAATCGCCGCCTTGTATAAGTTGAATAAGTCCGGCGAGAAGGCACATCCTTGTTTTTATATTTTTCCATCCGTGTGCAGGCGGTTTGCTGCCAGTGTAGGTTCTGGGTTATTCTAATATCCTTCCCAAATATGTCAAGGTTACCTGGCAATTCCAACAGTTCTTTGTGACGTACTTTATCAAACGCCTTTGCATAAACTGCATTTTTATATTTGCTAAATTACAATATGTCAGATTTTATTATACAAGTAAATGATTTCACAGTAAATTTAATATTCACCAACTAATATTGGCACGATTTTCAGGTTGTACTTATAAAGGGTGTTCCAATAACTTGGACCGATTTTAAAGGTAAATTAAGTTTAAGCGTCTAATAATTTTTTTTCATTTTCTTTCAGATTTAACAACTTAAGTCTTTGGCAATTTCAACTATGGAATGATTAACAATCAAAGTTATCGAAGTCTATTACGAAAATGGACTTTTAAACAGAATATGAATGAGAAGTTCCCAGGTCGCATCATTTCTCGAAACAGCGAAGTCAATTGGCCACCACGATCGTGCGACTTGACGCATTTACATTTCTTCTTTGGGGTCAACTCAAAAAGTAAGGTCTATGCAACAGGCCAACAACAATTCAACAGCTGAAGGATGAAATAATAAGTCATATTGGTGAAATCGAGAAGCAACTATGCAGAGATGTCATCAAAAATTTTGACCATCGAGTGGAGGTGTACCCCCGAAGCCTTGGCGGACATTTGGGCGATATTATTTTTCACACATAATTGCCATGACTTAAATAGCTTGAGCCAATAGAGAAATAAGTAAATTTTCACCAATAACGCTGATTTATTTACTGTTGAGTTTGATCCGTCTTAATGAAATACTTTTTATTCATATGATAAATTTACTAAGTGAGTATCTATCTTTTATTAGAAATATTTCTACCCACCCTCCTCAGTAGAAAAGCTTGGCGGAGAAATTGGTTAAGTTGCCGATGACTCGGCCAGGTAGTGTTGGTACTAGTAGCATTCCTGACATATCAACTCTTGTTAGGTTATTGTCTGATTTTTAATAATAATAATAACAATTTTATGGGACTTTGCAATACATACAAACAGAACAATGATAGCTAATCGCCAAGACATCGTGATCAAAGACCACATAATCAGGATATGCATTTTTATTAACATGGCAGTCCCTGCAGACTGCAATGTATCTTTAAAGATCTTCAAAAACTATCAAAATACAAGCATCTAGAAGTAGAAATCTCAAAGTGGAAAATTTCAATTGTAGTTAGAGCCCTCCGATTGATTAGAAGTTTTCTGATAGACTCATTGAAGCCCATGCTTTAAAGAAATCTATATATAAAATTTTGCGACTTTCGTTAGTCTGTTCGTCCGCCCGTCACACCCTCTAAAATAGTCGTACATTGACCGATTCAAACATAATTTTCAGGAGAAGTGCAAACAGGTAAGGGGTTACAAAGTACAGTTGGTTTTACTAGTGTGCGTAGCTTAGTACAATAAATTTTCATTAATTTTGGGGGGAAAAATTAAAAGTTTTATTATTTAACATGCAAAATTCTCGCACTGTTTTAAAAACAATTTAATGATTAAAATAACAAATACTTATTTAATAACAATGCAATGATGTTTTTTGTTAATTTGTTCTCTAAGTTTTTATATACATTTAATTCTGGTAAAATATAATGCACTGTAGTAGCACTGCAAATATAAACACAATAGGAAGAGTTTCAAATGAGCAGAGGAAACGATAACTTCAACAATACAATAATGTGACTGTTTTTTATAAAAATTATACTGCCAAAAATTGTACTCATATTTATAGCTCACACATTACGAAGTGTTTTATCTATGTAAAATGTGCGTTATCTTACTTTTTTTCTTTTTTGTTTTTACAAAAATGATCAGTGGAAAATGTCATGAAGCCATTGGTTGGGACCCCGAAGGAAATGTATATACAACAGAAATCAAAGGAACTATTAATAATAATAATAATAATAATAATAATAATAATAATAATAATAATAAACACAATACACACTGACAGAACAATCAAAGTCAACCGCCCAGATATTGTTATTAAAGACCACAAACAAAAACGGTGCCTCCTTATTGATATGGCAGTCCCTGTTGACTGCAATGTATTATTGAAGATATTCAAAAAGCTGTCAAAATACAAGGACCTTGAAATAGAAATCTCGAAAATGTGACATATGGGAACATCAACAATCCCTGTTGTAGTTGGAGCCCTTGGACTAGTTGGAAAAGATTGCAGTAGACTAATTGAAGGGATTCCTGGAAGTCCATGCCTCAAGGAGATACAAAAAATTGTTCTTACAAGTACAGCCCACACTTTACGAAGGGCTTTATTTATGTAATTTTTTTTTTTTTTTTTTTTTTTGTCAGTGGAAAGTGTCATGATGCCATTTCTAACCTTAGGTCCCTGGGCGGGACCCGAAAAGAAATGTGTAAACGCTAGAAATCAAAGAAAATAATAATAATAATAATAATAATAATAATAATAATAATAATAATAATAATAATTTGGCCTCCAAAAATACTTGGAAACTACAGAAGACTGGATGATGGTATGCGTCAAGGAACATGAAAGTAGTAAGCGTCTTTACTCCGTAATGAAAGAAGCCAACAAATTCAAACTGGAGCTTCAAATGGGCGTAGAGATGCAACTACAGCACAATACACCGGCTGAAACTGCAAAATACTTGAAAAAGACAGCAAAGACGAATGCAACCGACCAGATACAGAAGCGATGGCAAGATAAACCGCTTCATGGCCAATACTCTGCCCGTATCAACCAAGCTGATGTAGACAAAACCCGTACCCATCAGTGGCTACGCAGTGCAGGGTTGAAAGCGGAAACTGAAGGTTTTATCCTTGCTGCGCAGGACCAATGCTTGCTAACTAGGAATTATCAAGCACATATACTAAAATATTGTGTCAGCCCAAAATGCAGATTATGTGATAAATATCCAGAAACGATTGATCATCTTGTATCAGGTTGCACGATGTTGGCACCCACTGAATATAAAACCCGACATGACAGAGTGGGCCAATATCTGCACTGAAAATCTGCAACTTCTACGGGAAGGAAACTGAAAGAAACTGGTACCAACACCACCCAGACCCAGTTACGGAGATAGGACCTGTTACAATTCTATGGGACTACACAATTCACACTGACAGAACAATCAAGGCCAACCGACCAGATATTGTTATTAAAGACCACAAAAAAAAACGGTGCCTCCTTATTGATATGGCAGTCCCTGCTGACTGCAATGTATCTTTGAAGATATTCAAAAAGCTGTCAAAATACAAGGACCTTGAAATAGAGGTCTCGAAAATGTGGCATATGGGAACATCAACAATCCCTGTTGTAGTTGGAGCCCTAGGACTGGTTGGAAAAGATTGCAGTAGACTAATTGCAGGGATTCCTGGAAGCCCATGCCTCAAGGAGATACAAAAAATTGTTCTGACAAGTACAGCCCACACTTTACGAAGGGCACTATCTATGTAAATTTTTTTTTTTTCAGTGAAAAGTGTCATGATGCCATTTCTAACCTTAGGTCCCTGGGTGGGACCCGGAAAGAAATGTGTAAACGCCAGAAAGCAAAGATAATAATAATAATAAAATAATAATAATAATAATAATAATGTCTATGTAATCCTTTTAATCTGATCTTTTTCAGTATTTTACTCTGAATTACTGTCTTTGAAGTCCTTCATGCTGTAAAACATACGTGGATTGCAAAGCTATAAAATAATGTCAACTACACGACGAATAATTGCCAAATCGCTGAAAATAGATTCAGGATTAAGACCTATTGCGTTTAGATTTTCCATAGTTACGAGTCAGTTGAATATAGACAAAATAGTATCTTTTTATCCAAGTCTGAAATTTTTATTTTTTTGAATAGTGTCACCAATATTGTCCTTGAAATAGAAATTCATCTTTCGCTCTTTGAGAGCTTCAAACGCAAATATCTTGGCTAAATTACCTGATCCTTTTTGATTAGTGGAGGATATTTCTGAAGTTAAGAAAAAAAATGACAAGTTTGTTTTAAACGCTGACGGCATGTAATTCAAAATTGAAATGTTTTGTTTCAACTTGTAGAAATGCTATTCTTCACAAAGCAGTTTCGTCTTAAATTGTCAGTAATAGGAAATTATTGGATTATAGCTGAGAGGTTTATGAAAGATTAGTATTTGTGAAAAGCGCAACAATTGTTATGTATTTGACTAAAAATACAGATAAATATTTCTAAAGTGACAGTGTCATAATACGTGAAGAAAGATCAAGTACTTTTAATGAATAGGACTGAAATTCATATGATAGCAACCCTCAACCTAACGAATATTGTTTTTGCTTGAATTCTAAAGACAAACTCAAAAAACTTGACCACACACAGCGCAACCAATCTATATCTATAATTCTCAAAATGTGTGTGTATGCATGTGTGTGCAGATGTTTATACATTTCTACAGTTTTCATCCGATTTCGATGAATTTTTTTTTGTTTGATAGATAATTCTTCAGTGCCGGTTTGGAGTCCAAATTGTTGGCGACAATGACTCTCCACTACTTCCTGTCCATTATAATTCTCATTAACATTTTACTATTTACTATCTGTTCTTGGATATATATCTTTTATAAAAAAACTTTAATAAAAATAAATACTTTAAATTATTACAATAATATTATTTATTATTACACAGTTCCCTTTTCAGGGCTACCCACATTCAAACTGTTAACCCCTCATTTGGGGATGTTGCTCAGTTGCATCCTAATATTGATTTTCGGGTGGGCTGACTTTAGGCTTAAACTGCTCCAACTGAACGGTAAAAATTCCCAGTAATGAAAGACCCGGGCAAAGACGGGTTATACTGCTAGTCCCTTATATATAAAAGCAAGACGCAAAAAAGAAAATAAACAAAAAATCTAAATAAAGAAATTAAGTAATAATAAACAAATTAACAAACTACGAATGAACACATAAACATAAGTAATAGTCCGAATAATGTAAATAGTATACATAATGCCTCATCTCAGAAATATATATATATATATATATATATATATATATATATATATATATATATAAGAGAGAGAGAGAGATGGTCATGTGGCAAGGATGAGTGATGATCGCATACCAAAAGTTCTTTTTTATAGTAAACTCCATAGTGGTCATAGAAATGTTGGTGGACCTTGGCTCAGATATAAAGATAAACTGAAAAGAAACCTTTCTTGAGTCAACATTCCATTCAAGAACTTTGATGAGGTAGCTATGAAGAGATCAGAGTATCGTTTCTAGCTGCCATTCAGGAATAATGCACCATCAAGAAGTAAGCATCAGTTGACTACGTGGAACACGGAAACAAAATAAGACAGCGAACAGTGTTTCTGCTGCACTTGGATACAATATATTCTCCTGTATTGTTTGTGGTCTTTTGTGCAATTCTCGTGCCGGTCTCAAAAGTCATACCTGTCATAGACATGCAGATAATTAGTTTGTGGTCGTTGGAACCTCATACGTCGAACTCGATGGGAGAGTCATTCATAGAGAGAGACAGAGAAATTTCTTAATTTGATTTTTCAACATGAAAAAGTTTGTTTTTGTTTTTTGGGTGGGGAGTGTTTATTCTCTGTTTTTTTTTTTGTTGTTTTGTTTTGTTTTTTTGTTTTTGTTTTTTGTTGTTGTTTTTTTTTCTCGTGGTTGTTTTTGTTCTATGTTTTTTCATTTCCATTTATCCTTTAAAACCAGAAACTACGAACAGGACAATATATAACGGGACAGTTAAGAACTAAATTATATATTCTTACTATTTTACATGCAGTATTTGAAAACCTCACGCTACTAATACTGTAACAATATCCAACTGTACTCAGCGAGGATTAAATCCCGCACACTGATTATGTTCTTTGCTTTCATTCGACCACATTATTCTTTTTACTGACAACTATTGTATCAAATATTGATACAATTTTTTATACAATAGATATCAGTAAAAAGAATACCCTATCGCCCCTTGTTAAAATGAATTTATGATTTCCCCATATCCATAGAAACTAATATTATAAAACTCAGTAAATTTCAAAATAAAATATTCCAAAATTCGCTTGAAAATGAAACAAAATTAGTGACTTTAATATAATTTAATTGTATAATTGAATTTGAAGTTTTTAGCTTCTGTTTTTGAAACATGGTAATTTCTGTGTAGCGATGGAACCATATTTTTACATAAGTAAATTTATAATATTTATTCTCTGTAGATTTTATTTGAGCATTGTTCTGTAAAAACAAAAATATTAATAAGAACACCGGATTATACATCTTACTTTTCTTTCTCTTTATTATAAAGATATATTATACATAGATAAAGATTATATATATATATATATATATATATATATATATATATATATATATATATATATATATATATATATAATGCAATTCCGACAATTATTCCAATATATTTCCTCTCTATACGTTCTTTTTATAGATACAGTTATTTAAGTAAATGCTTTGTTTATAATAAACAGTATTAATTACATTTACCAGCTTGTATGTCCGAGAAATTACTCGGACATTCAGGTCCGTAATATAATAAATTAAATTGTATATAAATTAAATAAATAATATATAAAATTTTATTTATTATATAAATTATATATATATATATATATATATATATATATATATATGTATGTATTTAATTTATTATTTTATTTATTTAATACATATACAATTTAATTAATTATATGTATATATATATATATATATATATATATATATATATATATATATATATATATATAATATTAAATAATAAATTAAATTCTATAATTATTATAAGTAAACGAATAATAATGTACATATATATATATATATAATTATTCGAAAATTATAACATAATATGTAAAAAATCACTACAAAAATAGCCATTTTGTTTCAACACTTCTGGTGTCTTATCAAGTGATAGTGTTGAATAATTTAAATAAAATAAGCAATTCCTATGTGTGTATGCCACAAAGGCATAGCTGAGAAAAAGCGATATTAACTTGCAGCGTTTTACTGTTTCTAAATAAATTTCTGGTGAATTGTGGATGATCATCAGGTAGATTTAAAAATATCTATAAAAATTCCACTTTGACCGTTTAAATGACGCGCCATTCAGTAACTTAGAATTGGATCTAACATGAATGTGTATTTACAAATATGAAACGAAAGTATTTACAAGAAACTTAATAAAATAGAGTTAGTAATAAAAAAAAATACATAGCGAAGTGCTCATCCAAACAATTACCATGAAATTATGTCTAAATAAGGCCCTTATCAAGGATCTCAAAGTAACCTATTTTGTGTTCAATTTCTTTATGACCAGAGTGTCATATTTGATATGATTTCGAAATTTATGTATAATTCATTAAATTTAAAACGTTGAAAATTGTCTGTTTATTTATTTTCTTCCTCTCTTCAGCCCATACCTCTATGTCGTCAACCACCTGGATGCGTGACGTGAAGAAACAAAGAACACAAAATGTCCATAACTCAGCCGAAATCGATTAATCGATAAGGATTGGTGGCGTCCACTCCCAAAGGTAATGTGAAAAGCGGAAATTAGTACGTGCCGTCAAAAGCGACGAAATAATTCATAAAGTTATTCAGACAAATGACATCGATTACTAATTGTTCGTTAGCTTGTGTGTGTATGTCTGCGTACATGTGTGTGTGTGTGTGTGTGCATGAGAGAGAGAGAGCGGGTAACAAGAAACTGTGCCACTGAAAAAGTGGGAGTCTATGTGTGTGTGCTTATTTTTTTAATCATTTCACCCCAAACAATGCCACTAGGACACAGGTGACTTTACAGGGAGTGAAAGAGAAAGCGAAGTCTTTAGTGAGGAGATGTTCGGGAAGACATATGATGGCGATTAACGATGCATTTAAATTTTCGAAGATTGTGGGTGGCATGGAAGCAAGAAATTGGGAGTTCCACAGATGAGAAGTGCAAAAAAAGAAACTGTTAGAATAGAAGAGACGGTTGCATCTAAAGTAGTTCAACGGTAAAACAGTGAGACCTAATTGCCAATCTAGTAACATGCTTAAATTCATGCAGTCTAGATACTAAAGAAAAAAGCTCATAAGAACAATTGCCAGGAAATTATTTGTAGAAAAGACAGTCCGCGCTTACACAGTCTTTCTGTGCGCTTGCGAATCGGGAATATTAACAGCATAACTACAGCGAAGAACCCAAGCATTAAAAATGAAATGCTACCGTACCATCCGATGTGTCTCCTATGTAGACCGCATCACAGATGATGTAGTGCACAACGCCACAAGACAAGAACCAGGTTCGTGAGAATATCTCGTAAATTTTTCTTGCGATAACTCTTCTTTTTCCCACATGACATCACAATATTTTATATTTATTTTAACATCTGTCACTTCTAACCGGATGTTTCGGCTATGTATCTAGAGATTCTTGACAAAATCCGAAGAAGAATCTGCAACGCTATCCGTCATGACCTGGCATCTGAGCTCCAGTCACTTTCCCACCGTCATAATGTAGCTTCCCTGTGCTTTTTCTATAAATATTTTGATGGTAATTGTTCTAATGAGATTTCCTCTTTGGAACTTCGATTTTACGAATTTAAGTTCAGTACTAGATTGGCAGCTAGGTCGTATCTTTTTACAGTTAAAATGGCTAGATATACCCATAATGTCTATGCGAACTGTTTCTTCTCCCGCACTTCTCGCTTGTGGAACTCTCTTCCTGTTCCTTGCTTCCCAGTCAATTTTGATTTTCAAAAACTTAAATGCAGTGTCAATCGTTATCTCCTGTCTTCTTAATTCTTGTTCTTTTATTGTTCTCTCTCCTTAATAATGTTTTTTTTTCTCAGATTCTTTCACTCTCAGTAACCCCTTGCGTCTTAATGGCTTTATTGCCTTGATTGGGGTAAATCTATTTTAAAATAAATTCCTATGTCCAAATCTCATTGATTTGTCCACAGATATTTATTTTATTCACAAATACATAATTTTAATTTTATTAACTGTTAAAATGTGTTATATAGGAATAAAGTGTCGATGCCGATACTTGTGTTTGAACATAGATCGCCAGTGAACAAGCACAGGGTGAACTAGGTAGATCACGTGACCATAGAGGAAACGCATATATAGAGAAAGTCATGTGACGTCTGATATGTGTTCGATATTCCTAGTCTATCCTCTCTACTATACGAAGTCATTATTTCTCCTCTATCTTCTATTACTATTGAGACCGCTCTTCTCTACTCCATTAAGCATACGTAGTAATATTAGTATACGTAGTACTATTAGTACGTACTATTAGTACGATTATTATTCGTAGTCGTTTGACACCAGTATTGTTCAATGTTGTATTATAATTGGTATCTGCGATTACAAAGTGTCCTACAAAGTGTATTACCAGTGTGGCAAGCAAGTATTCATTGGCATTACAACAGTGGCAACAAGGGTCGTTTTGAAAATTGTCAAAATTTAATTTGTTAAACTCTTAATCTTTAAATTAAATAAAGCGTTTCTAAGTAACAAAGTTGCCATGGTAAATATTTTTCCTTAATATTTTCAGTTGTTTTCATGATGTTCTTGCTGTTTCTTGCTAAATGTTACTAGCAGAATAAAAAATGTAAAGATCCAAATGATTTTCAAATATTTCATCTTCCATACACAGCACCGTTGGGGTAAGCCTGAAAATCATACCACAAGTTGATCCAAGTCTTATGAGTGAAACTGGGTAGATGAAACCATTCAATAGCCGCCGATGGTTGTGTTAACACGAAGTTACAAGTAATCATGAGCGAAGATCTGAGTGTGTTAAATAATAGTTTAACAGACTATTATTTTTTAGAGAAAGTGTATCGCTTCTCCGACATCCTGAGGTTAACCTTTGAAATCAGATGGAAGACAGAACGAGAAAGTCGATTTTAATTGGCTGATCCAGTGTGAGAACAATAGTTTTCCGTGGGTTGTTTCTGAACCATTAAGCAATGTAGACGTGTTTCCTTTCGTCTTTGGAACTGCTTCCTAGTGGAGAGAGTTCGAATCCACTGAATATTTAGAAGATTTATATGTCGACGTTAATAAAATAGCTAAATTAAAATTACCTGTGTTGATGTTCTTTTATCTCTGGACTCAAAACATCTAGCGATCACCGGTCGTGAAAGAAGAATGCAACTTTATTATCGAATGAAAACCGTCGCCCAAGACCACACCCACCAAGGAGTTATACAACAAGCGTACTTGCTGCTTTTGATAGTTTTTTTTAAAAAAAAAACACTTTCAAAAAACAATTACAAAATCTACTTCGTAAAGCACACAATCTTCTTTCATCTCCTCTGATGATGACTCATGTTACGTCGAATACTTGGGATAACAAAACATCAATTCCTACGGGTTCGGATACGCGACATTAAATTCGGTGTGGGGCGGTTGGTAGATATCCAGCAGTCGGAGATTCGTCTCCAGCTGTCAACCTCTCCGAGTAGAGAAGATCCCCAGACGAGGCTATGTCGAAGGGCAGAGTCTCGTCTCGGGAAACAGCTACCCAACCCCGTTTTATACGGGGTCTACGGGGAATTTGTGGCCTAGCTTACGGGCTCGGACACTCCCCATTAAATTCGGCCTTGTGCCACATCTGACCGCGTAGGGTTGTTGGTAGATATCCTGCAGTTGGAGATTCATTGCGGAATTTACTTGACTCACACTAGCAGTTGACTACTTCTACACGCTGCTGGCAAATATCCTAAGTATTATTGTGATTATGCTATTCAGTAACCTTCCCTAGGTTACAACAATTTCCTTGTTTGTCATTAGTATGCAGAGAAAATTTAATTATTTTAATGAGCGTATATTTTCAAGAATCACACATTTGGGTCTGACTCGCGACTGAACAAATCTTGTATATATATATATATATATATATATATATATATATATATATATATATATATATATATATATATATATATATATGTTTTCTCAAAAGTGATTTTATTTTTACTTTGAAATGAATATATGGATTGTTTTATACATGTATCTAGAGTTATAGGAATATTTTATATAACATTCCTATAACTCTAGTTACACATTCAGTTAAATGTAAGAAAAATAAAATAATCGTTGATAATGGCTAAAAGTATAGCCGTAAGCGCTCGGACATACAGAATATTCGGCCAACTTCAACATAATTTATGTCCAGAAAAGAAGAAAATTATAAGAACACAAGAAAAATTCAATAAAAAACGTAACTGTAGTAATTTGCCAGTCGTTTTAATGAAACTTGTATAAAAGAGAGATTGCTGTCCAAATACAGTTATATATATATATATATATATATATATATATATATATATATATATATATATATATATATATAATTCATGAATCATTCATACAAAACACAAATATAGAGGTTAATAACCTAAATGGCGAGAATACATCGTCGCAAACAATATAAATAAGATACATCAACCCCGAACCTGTATATGAATGATATGATCCCTGTTTACAAATTCCAGTTGCATAAGGTCTTTTTAATTTTTTACAAGCTTTCGTCTGTTCCTACAGACATCATCAGGTATGGAAGTAGTTTTTGTTCTTGTTTTTACTTCTCGGTAATAAGAGGACAACGAAAATAGAGATGTAATTCGAAAAAATGCTATGGGAAATGTGTTATTGTTTTGGAACGTTATAATTATAATTGCACCTTTTAATTGAAATATATATATATATATATATATATATATATATATATAACTGTAACAGGATCAAAAAATGAAGCGGAGAACTGACAGATAGTTATATGCTGATCCATCTCATGTTCCTCATGTTATACACACTAAGTTTTCCCGCTTCTCTGATGGTTTTAGGGGTAGTGAGTAGTGGAGGACACGTCATGCCATCCCACATTTTTTTATAACAGGGTCTTCGGTTGAATGCTGCTGACTACACTGAGGTACTGGAAACACATATATGCAATGGAGGGCTGTATGCGTTTCTGCATGACTCTGCACCGCTACAAATTTGTGGTGACCCAAACTTGAATGGTGGCCAATCTGTACAACCACTTCTCACCAAACATGTGGCCACCTAGCTCGCCAGACTTAAGCCCACTTGATTATTACATGTGGTGCGTTGTTGAACGGGAGACTAATCAAATTCACATCCGACCTGGTGCTATCCAGTACCCGCTGTCCTGCTTTGACAGCGTTCAGAACTTATTACGCATCCTTGTGAGTGATGAATTATTTTCCACCTTGTAACCCTTTTCCCACAAATGAAACGTTGATAACCTCTCCCTATTTCTGTGACAAATTTCAAACGGGCTACATACCCTAGTTACAGCATATCAGACCATCACAGCTAGAACTCGTTCTGCCACGACATCTCATTTCCTTCGTATTCCTTTCGTAAAGAGGAAGTACCGATCAGACAGCTTATTTCCCAGATCTTTCACTTTGTGGATCAGACTCCTGAGAGGATGCTTCACCGGACACTACAATCTTAACCTCTTCAAGTCTAAGGTCACCTGTTATCTATTTTACATATCCTCTTTTCTTTTAATCATTTCACCCCAAGCAAGGCAATCATGCCGCTAAGTCGCAAGGGATTGCGGGGAATGAAAGGCAATAAGAAGACTTTAGGAGATGGAACCAGAAACCCACTGCTAAAGAAGAAACAAGGGATAAAACTTGAATCGGGTAATGCGGTCTATCAGGGAATCAATACAACTGATTCCCTGATAGACCGCATTACCCGAGTAATGTCAGACCATGTGGTGCGTGCATGTCAACGATTCAGGTCCCGCACTGAAGTCATCGATGCGGCCGAAGTCGATTACATTGAATAAACGTGTAATCTAACCCATTACTGCATTTATTTACCAAGTTTTGTATCAATAAATTTTCAGATGTGGTTGTTTTTTGCGGTTTTCAATTTGTCCTCAAATAACTTATACACCTTGTATATACAATCGTTTTTTCATATCAATGATTAAAAATGGCTTCAAGCGAATTAATTTTCTTGTTTCTCATTAGGCTATATGGACTGGCACTTCTTTTATGCACTGTGTCCTTTCATGGCGTAGGCGATCACGGCCCTCCACATCCTCCTGTCTCTTCTAGTAAGTTTTGTCTTTTTGTTATGCCTTCCAAATCTGCCATCTATTTACTCAAGCCCATTAAGTATGCCACGCGTTGCTTTCCCTTGCCCCTCTTTTGCTCTATCCGTCCTGTGAGTATCAGATTTTCCAAGCCTTCCTCTCTCATTATGTGTTCCAGAAATTTCATTTGCCTCTTCCTGGTGTTAATTATAAGTTTCCTCTTTGTTTCCATTCCCCCCAAAACCTCGTCATTGCTCACATATTCTGTCCATGGTACCCTTAGCATCCTTCTGTAGAACCACATTTCTGTTGCTTTGAGTCTCTTCTTCATCTTTAAGGAGTTTGTCCAGCATTCGCTGCCATACAGGAGGATAGATATCACGTAATACTACTCTTTTCTTTGTTTTCAACAAAATTTTCTTGTCTCAATACTCTGCTTAGCTTTTGGAGCGCGTCCTTGGCAATCCCAACGTCTTCCGTCATCTGTTAGAACACTTCCCAGATATCACTTGAACACTTCCAAAAGCAGCAAGTAAATTGGATAGTACATGTAATTAGAAGGGAGAATAATCATATAGTCAATATAACCAATCATGTTATATGACTTTCCACACTACCTTAAACAAAAAGTTTGGCAGGGAACTTCCATCAATACTAGAAAAATCGATAATAGTGGACTTGAGAATAAATCTTCTAAGAATAAGATTTTAGAAATTTCAATCGACATCAACGATAACTGATTGGTCAATGAATACCAAATGTTTCCTGTATAAAAACGGTTCATGTTACCAATAGCAGTAGTAGTAGTAGTAGTCAAGTGCCATAAGTTATACACGCTTGGGTGATCAAGTTTTTTTTTCTGATTCATAACTGACTAGGCAGAAGATTTTCCGCAGCAGATTGCCTTTTCTTTCTGCGGTAGACCGGTTGCCAACCAAGACTACAGGACACAGTCTGTTCTGCTATTCAACCCATATCTGGGGGAGATGAATTCGTTCCTTTCCCAAGGGTAGTTACACGTAAGTAAATGTAACGAGCACAACTAGAATTCAAACACGGTTCTCTGATTTCTCATGTTATCCATTACACAATATCATACATTTTATCATTAACATTTCCATTACGAATCAAAATTTTGTATTAATGGCGCAAAGTAGCTTTGAAACTCTTATTTGTGTTCAAACATTGTGAAGTAAATATTGATCAGAATCATTCAATCCAAGGGGTTTATCTTTCTCTATAATCGTGTTTTCTTTATCTAAGCAACGTGCACAAAGTTGCCATCGACCTGTTTTCCGATTATAGATTAGTTACAAAGTCGGATTATTAGTCCAAGCAACTAATACTTTGCTATGTTTGCAAAGTGTTGTAACTTAGGAAAGATTACTAAATAGAAAAATCAAACGAATGTTGCTAATGAACGATAATACTTAGGACAAGAACAACGCATATAAGATTCGCCAGCGGCGCGTAGAAGTAATCGACTACTAGAAGTGAGTCAAGTGGATGAAGCAATGAATCTCCAACAGCATGATATCTACCAACCGCCCCACGCAGTCAGATATGGCACAAGGCCGAGTTTATTGTGGGTTATTCCCACAAAAATTTCCCGTAGACCCCGGATAAAACGGGTTGGGTAGCTCTTTCCTGAGATGAGATTCTGCCTTCGACATAGCCTCGTCTGGAGATCCTCTCTGTCCGGAGGCAGAGAGTTTGACCAACATAGCTGAAGACGAATCTTCAACTGCAGGCCAAGATACAGTATTTACTACTTTTTTTATGTGAATGGAGACATACCCATTATTGTCCGTATGTATGCTACTACATAAAGAATCACAATAAAACTAACGTCTGCAACGAAGTGCCAGTACCTGAGAAACATATGGAGATGATCTAGTCACTCTATTCATTTGGTATAAATATTTGCTCTTTATGAAAATCAGAAAATTTAATCACTGCAATTCCAATGAGTATAAGTTTACATTGTAAACAAAGCGAAATAGATGGATTTTTTGAAAACGGACTACTCCCGTTTGCAGATAAACCCCATCTCTTTTAAAATCTTCATCTTTTAAGGATGTCTGCATTTGGCTAGACAGGAAAACAGATTTCTCAAGTCCACTAACTTATGGTTTTTCAAACTGTGGGCCCCAACCCTTCAGTGGGTCGCAAGTTAAATAAAATGGGTCGCGACAAAAATGCGCAAGTGAGAGCAAAGTGCAGATTATAAACATCTCTAAATGCTGTACAACACTCATAAATAAACGCTAATTTTTCATCTAGGTAAGTTCGTATTATGTTTTATTTTTTAAATATAATTATATATATATATACATATATACAATCTGTTCTCATTGAGTTTATGTATCTTGTTCGTCAAACTCATTGCGGACTGAATGGCAGAATTTCCTTTAAATTTGTTTTTCTAAAAATAATAATTTTATATCCATACAAATAGATAATACAAATAGATACATACAATTTCAATGTGTGTCAAATCATAAGAGATATACATATAAATTGTCGATTCTAAATAAATTAACCTAGAGAAAGAGTTTATCTTTGATTTATTACCCGTAGGCATAATGGATCGCAATGCAAAATGTGGTTTTTGCTGTGGGTCACAGTAAAAAAGAAAGTTTGAAAAACGCTGCCTGTTATCGCTCTTTGCAATATTAATGGGGGTTTCCTTCCTAACCTTTTGTTCAAAGTAGTGTGGAAAGTCAACATCTTGATTATGTCATTATTTTCTCTTCGAGATACCCGTGTTAACTTTTTTAGTTGTTATTGCTGCTGAACTTCCTCAAGTGATGGTGTACAGTAGTTTCCTTGTGATTCTGCAGCGCCTGTCGACAAGGTTCAAATAATGATGGCATATGAAGATCTCGATTTGATGAGGCTATTTAAGAACATGAATAGTGCGGATAACATTAAGTTGTGATTCTACCGATCACTACTGAAAATAGAAACATGTGTAAAAGTTCCCAGCAAAATAGAAAGGTTTACAAATGTATTTTCAGTCTGTAGTTTTCAAAAATATAAACGTGAACTTTTGCGAACTTCTAATATATAGCAAGAAATTGTTTTGTTTTTGTTTTTTACATGATGTACAACGACCTGGGTATGACGATAGACTACATCCGGCCGCAAGGTATGGCGTATCCTATCTGCAAGTGAATACGGGAGGTGTTGAGGGGCGTAGAACCACCTCTTAATTGCTGTTCTTCCTAGGTCCACCTTGACCCGAAATCGTCGCATTCACATTCTGAGTTCGCTTGTTGCAATCACTTTCGCACAAATGATTTTGTGAATTATATGAAGCCGCCTCTTATCCCCAACTGTGGGTCAAATAGCAGGGTAGACTGGGTATTTTAACCTTGATCGGGGACTAGTTTAAAAGAATTCTGAATTCAAAAACCGCGGACTAAGCAAAGGTAAAACTCTACATTATCTTTCTCAAGAAGTTATGGCAATGCAGGCGATGACAATGCAAAGGAATCCGTGGAGAATCATGATCGCTTAAGTCCAGAACGAACGCGGCATTAAAAAAAAAAAGAACCAAGTTACTTAGAGCAACAAAATATGGAAGTTGTGGAGAGCCATAGTCGTTCACTTTCTGAAAGGGAACAGAACATAAAAAGAAGAAAAATACACTTCAATAGCAAACTTAGTAAAACTATGCACGGTCGATATTTCTAAATTACGTCACCAAAGTAAATGAAAAATACTAATAAAATGGCGTCTATTAAGGACACCTGTCATCGAGCAATGGCTAACAAGATTGGAGGAATGTCGGTTCATTCTATCACTTAAGGAAGTACCTGACAGCTTCAACCAAGCTTTCTCAGACTAGATCAAAAACGGTGTATCCAGACTGGAGCTGTTCAATCCTTACTGTCAATCTGTTGCGTGTTAATTTTAACGGCTCCAAATCAAAACTGCTCACTTTTAATCGAATCTTTTTGTATTCCATCAGCATGGTTCGAACAAACTTTCAGGAGATTGACCCATTGCGCCTTCTCGGGTTGACATTTTCCATTGACACGATGTGGAAAGATTATATTCCTCGTTTTTCTGCTAGAAAAGTTGGTTTACTGCATCATTCTAGACAATTTTATTTTCCAAAATCTATCTTACACATCTATAAGTCTACCATTCGCCATTTCTGGTCTAGTGTTTCTGTTATGTATTTAGAGATTCTTGATAAAATACAAAGAAGAATCTGCAATATTATTGATCCTAACCTGGCACTTTCCTACCGCCGTAACATAGATTCCTGGACATTTTTTATAAATATAACCTTTTCATGGTAATTGTTCTGATGAGCTTACTTCTTTGGTACTTTGACTTTACGAATTTAAGCGCAGTACGAGATTGGCGATAAAGTCTCATCGTTTTACAGGTGAAATGACTACATGTAACCGTAAGTTCTAAGAATTTCTTCTCTCGCTTATGGAACTCTCTTTTTCATTATATAATTCTTGTTCTTTTATTGTTCTCTCCCCTTAATGTTTTTCTTCTTCTTTTTTGCATATTCTCTCATACTCAGTAACCCCTTACGTTTTAGTGGCTTTAATGCCTTGCTGGGGGTAAAATTATTAAAAACAAAAACTCTCAAGCCGTTATAGAGTACAAAATCGTTTACGGAGTAAGGATGACATATTTTCCATCTTGCAGCCTTTTTCCCAACAGATGCAATGTCGAAAACTTATCGCTATTTCCATGGCAAATGTTCAAATAAGCCCCATTCCTATGTATCCACTTGCAGATAGGATACGCCATACCAATTCTACGGAGTCGTACTCCTTACATTTCCTCCGTGGTCTAAAGGTAAGAAAATTCCATTCAGATTTTCCCAAGAACTGCTACTTTGTGGAACAAACTCTCGATTGAATGCGTACCTATTTCAGTCAGGGGTAAATCATTATCTATCCTCCTCATCCTCACTTTTTTCCTCCTTCTAATCCATTTATATCACACCATTCATCGTAGCCATTTTAAAATGGTTACGATGAATGGTGTGATATAAATGAAGATTATTAAGAATATTGTATCGCAGCTCAGTCGTTAATGCACTACCGACTGTTTAGGAATCGGCACCGCTTGCTAAATATTGGACAATTTACTACCACAAATATATAGATAAAGGAATATTGATTCCTATTCAGCGTAAGTTCTAAAAGTCTATAGGAAATGATATATGATATTTCTTTACGACTCGGACGCTGCTCAGCGTGCATACAGAATGGTTAGTGTAAAGAAATTAAATTAGCTTGTCTTGTAATTTATTGCTACTTCGGTGAGTTTGACTTTTATAGTGCTATACGAATGTAGTACAATAACAAACTAAGCTAATTGTTATGAAAGGAGAATAGTATCGACGTCCTCAATTAGAAACCGGCGTTCAATACTTGCTGATAAGAACATCCTCCACACACAATTATAGTGCTATTCTAGGTTGCTCAGCTGCGCAGCGAACCTATGACTACATCCAGTCACGAGACTGCTGCTGCTGCTGATGATGATGATGATGACAATTTCCATACACAAGTATGATGGTATTCTCCTTGGTTTCCCAGCTACGCTATGACCCACAGCCCGTCATGAGACTAATGATTATGATGGTGATTCTGATGATGACATTCTCCACACACATGATACTGTTCTCCTAGGTTGCTATGATTACACCCGATCAGGAGACTGATAATGATGAATATGATAATATTCTGCACATAAATCGTCATCATCAGCATCTTGACCGGTTGCGGGCATAGGGTCACTGCGTAGCTGAGCAACCTGGCCAGTTACTGCCATATATCTCGTTTGAAAGCTAGAGGTGTATTTATTCATGCGTAGCGTGACTTTTAGCAAGTATTCCGTATGGAACCCATCCCTCTTCAGATACAGCCAATGTCCCCCAATTTGAAGGATCATCTTGGACACAAATTCAGTCAGGGAACCCTCTGTTGGCTCAATTCTGGGAAGTCCTTCACCGAACCGATACCGTGTCATCACTCCATAGCTGCGCAACCTAGTCTCTATTGTATTGTGCTAGATAGCCATTGGCCTTACAAGAAGGTTTATCCGCCTTTTGACATTTTTTTAATCCAGATAGGTGTCTAGTTAACCTTCTAAGAAAAGCCTGGTGGGAGAATATTAGTTTAATCGCCGGTGAACTAACAAGGCGGCAGGTGTTACTGAGTTACATGGTACCAATAGCACAAGTGTTGGTGATAATATGAGATAGATATGAATAAACTGAGATAGATAGATAGATAGATAGATAGATAGATAGATAGATAGATTGAGATAGATAGATAGATAGATAGATAGATAGATAGATAGATAGATAGATAGATATAAATAAATTGAGATAGATAGATAGATAGATAGATAGATAGATATGAATAAACTGAGATAGATAGATATGAATAAACTGAGATAGATAGATAGATAGATAGATAGATAGATAGATAGATATGAATAAACTGAGATAGATAGATAGATAGATAGATAGATAGATATGAATAAACTGAGATAGATAGATAGATAGATAGATAGATATGAATAAACTGAGATAGATAGATAGATAGATAGATAGATAGATAGATAGATAGATATGAATAAACTGAGATAGATAGATAGATAGATAGATAGATAGATAGATAGATAGATATGAATAAACTGAGATAGATAGATAGATAGATAGATAGATAGATAGATAGATAGATAGATAGAAAGAAGCAGACTAAGATCAAACATTTTCTCTTTTCTTTTATCTTATCTCAAACGATTAAGCAGTCAATAGATTAAATTGATTGTGCAAAATGATCATCCGGGCAATTAGAAATCAGGAACAAGACCTTCATATCTGGTCCAGCCCGGTCGGTGATGATTAAATTCATATTAATGCGTTCATGTGTCATGGAAATCCTCTCCAGAATTGTGCATCTCCCTCGACAGGAGGCCTTAGTCATTAATTGGCGTTTGAAACGACCCCAAGAAGAAAAGTGCCGATGGAGCTTGAGCAATTTCTATCCACATAGACGTGGGCTAGTGTCACATTTCATTCGAATGGACATGCGGTCAAATCCCCACTCGCTATATGAAATGGCGCTGAAGAGTTATCCGGTCGACCATGGATTCAAAAATAATTAATGTTTGGTTATTTGGTCAGATTTTGGGAAACGAGATAGACCGAGGAATTTTCAGCACCTCCTTGTATACAGCACGCATGCACTCGCATTATTACTACAATCCTTATTCATTTGGCAACAGATCAACAGATCGACTTTATTAATTCATTAGAAATAAATGTTACTAGAAAGTTACTATAAACACAGTATATTTACAGTCGAAGAACAACGTCAAATAATAAAAAGTGTACAATCGAATGTCTTACAACCGCGTTGGCCCTCAGGATAGCAAACATTTCTATCATGACGCCCACTAGATAACAAGTAGATGTCATTTAATAGGATCGAATGACATAAAAGTAACATCAATTTAAAGAAAACAAAATGCTATGACGTTGTCGGCTTCCGATTTCGTAGTGTGGTGGAAATTAGTTTGATGACATGAAATACAGCCAAAAGAATTTTCCAGCCAGCTAAACTAAACATAGAGAGAGAGGCAATGAACAAACATAGATAGATAGATAGATAGATAGATAGATAGATAGAACATTTTAAGTTAAGCGACTGAAATAGATAGATATTAAGCGACTAAAATACATAGATATTAACCGATTGAAATACATAGATAGATAGATAGATAGATAGATAGATAGATAGATAGATAGATAGATAGATAGATAGATAATGAACAGACTGAGATAGATAGATAGATAGATAGATAGATAGATAGATTATGAACAGACAGATAGATAGATAGATAGATAGATAGATAGATAGATAGATAATGAACAGACTGAGATAGATAGATAGATAGATAGATAGATAGATAGATAGATAGATAGATAATGAACAGACTGAGATAGATAGATAGATAGATGGATAGATAGATAGATAGATAGATAGATAGATAGATAGATAGATAGATAGATATGAAGCGATTAAATGGTTTAATGTCCCGTGCAATTTGCCAGGTTTTGGTCAGCGTGGTCCGTGACTGCAATTTTTTGTACTTCCTGGCAACCTTTGCTGAGGTCTTTTTTTTTTTTTTTTTTTTTTTTTTTTTTTGCGACGCACAAAGCAGAGCCACGGAGACCGTACATTAGAAACCGTACGCTGTCGTTCTTTCGCTAATTGTTAGCTGTACACCCGCGCAATTAGCAGTTGAACACAAACAGACACAGCACCTGATTTATAAATCAGTTAACACATTGACTAGAATTTCTTCTGAGATTCTCATTTCCGTTGCAGTAATTAATTCCGCTTGATCTGCTCTTAATAAAAATTAAACAGGAAAAGAAAAACTCTCAATTTCATTTGAAAAAGATGAACAAAAACTAACAAACATTTCATAAGAAAAAGAAAACAAAGACGAAAAAGATCTGATCCTTTTGTCTGTAATGTTGT
This sequence comes from Acanthosepion lycidas, assembly GCA_963932145.1. Classification (NCBI taxonomy): domain Eukaryota; kingdom Metazoa; phylum Mollusca; class Cephalopoda; order Sepiida; family Sepiidae; genus Acanthosepion; species Acanthosepion lycidas. The sequence continues at coordinate 75,300,586 of OZ010578.1, forward strand.
AATCAGCCGTTCCCTTCTACGGAAACATTCGGCATTCATTGACCGAACAGTTATCATTAATGTCGGTTGCAATTTATAATTGTTTTTTTTTTTTTTCTGAAAACAGTTTCTCTGGGAAATAAGTTTCTCAAGTCCACTAGTTGTTATCACTCTTTCTAGTACTGACAGGCGGCTTCTTTCCTAACCTTTGAAGCAGTGTGGAAAGGTGTTGCCATTGAAAGTCTTCAAGTGACGTAGTTTCTGTTATTTGTCAAATTTATTTGTGCTTTTTAACGCCAGTCCACGAACTCTGATGAAAATATAGTCCTCTTTAAGACCTACATGTTTTATTCTCTGGAAACCATTTTAATCATTTATTTGAGAAAATCTACAGGTGAATGTTTAGATACTTCTGAACGAGTTGAGCGCCATGGATGACATTCATAAGAGTTTACAGATATGACGAGGCTATTTATGAACATGACGAGAGTTCTGATGTTCATGCTTTGGTTTTGTAGCCTCGTGCGATGTTGGACAAAACTACAACTAGCGCAGCCTATTCCATGTTCAATTCTTTTATCTTCTATACTAAATCGGTTATAACTGATCGATACACCAGGATATTCGAAGTAGTTAGTATTTCATTATAGATTCTGGATTTTTATGATGGATCCACAGAATATGCCATCAATGTCTTCATTGCAGATAATAGTGATGTATAGCGGCAAAGTTATCAAATATTATATAAAAATAATTGCGTTCACCCAGAAGTAAAAATATTAATATTGAAGCAGTAACTTGGAATCTGTTAAACATAAGGCAAAATTATTTCCATTGTAAATTCATTGAAATTATTCCGTATTTAGTATTGTAACAATCGTTACAATTCTTTTTTTAAACATTTCACCCCAAGCAAGGGAATAAAGTTACTAAGACGCACTGGGTTAGTGGAAGTGAGAGAATATAGAAAAAAAAACATTATTAAGGAGAGAGAATAATGAAAGAACAGGGATTAAGAAGACAGACGATAACGATTGACATTGCATTTAAATTTTTCAAGATCAATGTTGACTGGAAAGCAAGAAGTCGGGAGAGAATTCCATAAACAAAATGTGCGATAGAATAAACTATTAACATAGAAATTACGGTTACACCTAGCCATTTCATTACGATGAGACATAGCCGCCAATCTAGTAATGCGCTTAAATTCATGAAGTCTAGTTACCATAGTGCAAATTTCATCAAAAGAATTACCATGAAAATATTTATAGTAAAGATACTGTGGAAAAGTGAATGAAATCGAGGTGCCAGGTCAGGACCAATAACATTGCAGATTCTTCTTTGTATTTTATCAAGAATCTTTAGATACATAGCAGAAGCACCAGACCAGATGTATAATTCATATATAATATAATGTATTAGGTTGGTGCAAAAATAATGACGTAATAATGTCGTTTTTTGACGTATTTTTTAACGTCAAAAAACGACATTATTACGTCATTATTGTTGCACCAACCTAATAATTCAGCATCAATATTCCAAAACATCTCAAATATTCTTCAAATGTGTCTTCCATTCGCAAATGCTACTCCCCGTTTTGTAACGACTTGTGATACTATGGACACCCACGTAGAAAAACAAGATGTGGTTTATCTCGAATTCAAGTGTCTCTGTTTTATAATCAGCAGGTGGTCCTTTTTGAAGACAAGTTTTCTAAGCGGCATCCACTTTGAACGAACGAGATGGGAAGTAAAGGAGTGGATGGAGATCAAGTGAGAACAAAACTGGAAACGGGTTATTTCCGAATGCTAGTCTATATTAACCCCTTCAACGCCAATTATTTTGAGAAAAACTTTTCATTTTCAGACAAATTTTTTGTTTTTAATATATTAACTAAAAAACTGAGGCACCTTGAAGTATCCAAGCGGTGGCTATCACCTCTAACAGACGTATGGGTTGAAAACTAGACTCGTTTCAAGTACAAAAGGGCATAAAAAAAACAATGATCGACGTATAAACACGTCTGTAAATGGTGATATAGATAGATAGATAGATAGATAGATAGATAGATAGATAGATAGATAGATAGATAGATAGATAGATAGATAGATAATGGACAAACTATGAATAGAAAGATAGATATTGAACCCATTGAGAATATTAAGAAATTGTGATAGATAGATAGATAGATAGATAGATAGATAGATAGATAGATAGATAGATAGTGAACTCATTGGGAATATTAAGAAACTGTGATATATATATATATATATATATATATATATATATATATATATATATAGAGAGAGAGAGAGAGAGAGAGAGAGAGAACAAATTGTTAATATCAAGAGACTGTGATAGAAAAATAGATAGTAAACTCACTGAGAACATTAAGAAAGTGCGATATATATATATATATATATATATATATATATATATATAGAGAGAGAGAGAGAGAGAACAAATTGTTAATATCAAGAGACTGTGATAGATAGATAGATAGATAGATAGATAGATAGATAGATAGATAGATTGTACCTTTACAAAAACAGTATTCAGTGCTAATGAGACAAAAAATTATCTTATAAATCTTGTTGTTACATTTCAGATTATCGAAGTATCCGATGAATAAAGTTTTTCCTTGACCATGTCATTAAGTCATTAACGCTACTCTTATTCCTGCGATAATGGCGTGCTATGACTGATATTTCCCCTCGTTTAGCATACAAATGCTTCGAATTTCATCAGCTCGAAACTGATCACTCCAGAAGTCAGTATTTTTGTCTCTTTTTTTTTTTTTTTTTCTAAACCAGCTTCCCTTCAATTCAATTATAGTAACAGCAAATTAACCAGAAGTCAACTTTGCTTACAATATACAACCACAGTGTTCAGCTCAGTGCCATTCGTCTGCAATCCTGAATTATCGAAAACAACTTAGAATAGGTATTTAATAAACTTGGCTTAATCTGGCACAAGATTAAAAAAGTTGATCCCAGTGACGAAAACAAACTAGAACTATCGAACCATAGACCAAACCTCTATTCAGTGCAGTAAAATTACGATAATTTTAGGGTGACCCAATTACGATAATATACAGCTTTACATTAAATCAGGTTTTATTGAGTAAGACAGACCCAACGGATCACAGATTTGTTTCGTCCCTAATAAAGTTTGCCTGTTCTTTAAAACGTGACAAATCTATATATAAAATTCTGTGACTTCCGCTCGTCTGTCCGTCACATCTTCTAAAATAGCCATACATTGACCGATCGAAACCAAATTTAGGGGAGAAGTGCAAAGAGGTAAGGGGTTACAAAGTACAGTTGGTGTTACTAGGATGCGCAGCTTAGTACAATAAATTTTTATTAATTTTTTTTGGAAAATTAAAAGTTTTATTATTTAAGATACAAAATACGCCCACTATTTTAAAAACAATTTAATAATTAAAATAAGAAATACTTATTTAATAAAAATGCAATATTAATTTTGCATATATTTCTTTAAGTTTTTATATATACAAGAATCCAGTTTCCAGTTCGCCTTGCGTTTGCTAGAACTATAAACAAATCTTAAGGCCAAAGACATCAAAAAGTTGGAATTTGGCTCCAGAAAGAAATGTTTACGCATGGCCAGTTGTATGTTGCATGCTCAAGAGTAAGAACTCATAAGAATTTAAAAAGTGAAGACAGAAATTTTCTTAAAAAATATTTGAAGTCATATGAAATTAAATTAAATCAAATTAAAGAAATTATTACGAAGTAAGGTTTTTGTCAAAGTATTTTCCAAACAAAATTTCAAATTTCATCGATTGGTTTGCGAAATTGAACAAAACATAGAGTTTGTAAATCTCGACAAAAAATGTTAGCGATAATTTCAACAATACTAAATACTACGAGAATTTCAACGTATTACACTCGAGCTTCGGGAGCCGAATGTTAAGTAATTGAAGATTCATGTCTTCAGTTATTATTTAATTGGCACTTGCAGTTAATTACACATCAGTCCCTAAGCTGATTCGATGAAATTATTGTAGATGTGCTCTATAAGTAGAAATGATTCAGATAAACGTAGCCCGTTGACTTATAACAAAATGAAAGACGAAAAGGTTGTTTAATTCTTGATTTGAAACTGTACTCTTAACGCATTAAGGGTGTTAACATTTTCGCTCCTTTACTTGTTAAGCACAGACCAATCCTTTCTTTTCAGCCTTGACAGCAATTCAAAAACGTCTACACGGCCTTGTAGGTGATTAATTATTTCCAATCCGCAATCCCTTTCCCACAGACGCAACGTCCGCAAGCATATCTCACTCTCCAGTCCAAAAAGGCCTCCGAGTCCTCGTGGGTAACAAACACTCTCTCTCTCTCTCTCTCTCTCTCTCTCTCTCTCTCTCCAAACAAGTTCTAACATCCACTCCAAGAACCCCCACCATATTACTTACATTGTGGCATGCCACCTGCATTCCCTCTGTATTCCATTGGTAAGAAATAATTTCCACTCGAACATCTTCTTCGCGCGAACCACTGCTCTGTGGAACAGACTCTCAAAAGGATGCTTCTCCGATTACTACAATCTTAACCTGTGCAACTTTGGAGTTAACCGTTATCTTCTCCTATCCGCATAAAGCACCCTTTAATGTAACCCTCTATCTCGAGTGCCCCCCCCCCCCGGACCTTGTAGAGGATGAACCTTACTGTAAAAAAAAATACCGCTACACTATCGCTATTATTATGGGAAACTTTCTATCGAGTTACATTTCTTAGTTCCACCAGTTCAAACCTTTACAGTTAAGACTTGCCATTCCATCCTCATTCTCTTCGTTTTATATTTTTAAGAAGTATCATTGTGACTTCTTCTTCCCAAGAGCTGATACTTTATGGAACAGACTCCCGAGATGTTTTCCCGATCACTACAACTGTAATCTCTTTATGTAGATAGCCAGACGTTATCTATAAAAATCCTCATAATTTATACCACCACATCCTCTTTCATCCATACAACAACCTCCTTCAGTAACCCACGAGTAGCTGAATAGCTTAAAAAACTAACAATTAACGTCGCCCCTTTTAAAATCCGAGTCTTAACTTCATTTTTGCCTATTCTATGACTGATAAATGCTTATGCTAATTTTTATACACAATTTTAGTAAATTTCTTCTCGTTGATCCTGAATGTACTAATATGATTAGTCTTCAAATTATGTATTGCAGTCTACTTTGAATTCGAAAAACATCGTCGAAAATTGAAAACAAGACTTAATCTTTCATACATAACATTCATACATTCATTCAACTCCGGACATCATCAATTACTGTTGGTCGGCAAATGTGTGATCCTCGGACCCTCTACGAATTTGGATTCTATATTCTTGCCAGGAGGCTATAGACTTTTTCCTCTCGGGTGGGTGTTCATATATCTCCTTCTTATACAGCTTTTTGTGTATATCGTAAGAGCAACTAGGTCGGCTACATGTTTATATGTTTGAAATAGTCACTGACATCTGGTGAAGCCCCATGCACCCGGCAGCTAAGTCGCCCCTTCTCTATTGGTCTGATGTGACACTGAGTGCAAAGAATATCCTTGTAGTATTAGGCACGAGTCACATATTAAAGAAAAATAGATGCCTGCTTACCATAAAAGAGTTTTATTTTTACATTTTTAGGTTTTATCAAAAATATTTTTCTTTGTCAATTTTTCTTAAGGGGCTTAAAATTGATACACTTGGTGTCCACAAACTTGTCTTTATCAAAATGCAAACAGTAAAGGTAGAGACTGAACAAAACAATGTTTAAGAAAGGCGGTTGTTAAGTGCTTTTTAATGTCAGACTCCGCCCCCACCGAAAATATTAAAATTGTAATCGCCGTAAATATTTAGAAATATTGCTCGAGCTTGATCCAATGTCTTTACAAGCTAGAGAATTATTGATAAATATTTAAAGAATGCGATATTTATGGGCTGAATATCACAAAGCGTAGTAAAAAGGCAAAAGGATGTGTACCTATATTTTATAGATTAAAAGCGTTTCATAAAGTACGTCACAAAAACTGTTGGAACTGCAAAATAACTTCGACATATTTGGGAAGGATTGTTAGAATAATCCAGAACTTAGACTGGGAGCAAACCTCCTGCATACGAATAGAAAATGAGTTCAGTAAATATACAAAAATAAAAAGGGGTATAAAACATGGGCGTTTCTTCTCACCGTGCTTACTCAGCCTTTACAGCGAGGCGATTCTGAGAGAATTAGAAGGCCTACCAGTATTTATTATTGGCGGCCACAATCATGAGATATGCAGATAACATAGTGTTGACAGCAGACACACAGAAAGGAAACTGCAGGAACTCCTACAGTAGGTAGTGAATAAAAACGAGAGAAAAAAAAGGACAAAACATCAATTTTAAGAAAACATGATATATGGTTGCCAACAAAAGCAACTGTCCACCATGCAAAATACAAATTAGAGTTAGCAAAAACAAGCAAGAATAAAAATTTAAATAGCTTGGAAATGTTTTTAACAAAGGATGGCAAGTGCGACATCGAAATACAAAGGCGCATTGGGAGAGTTAAAGATGCCTTATAAAAGCTGAGCAACGGAAAAATTCGTTATAAACAAAGAAAAGATTACTGAACTGTTATGCAATATCAGTCCTCCTCTATGGCAGTGAATATCGGGCAATCTGCTCACAGATGAAAAAGAAACTAGAAGCAATAGAAATGTGACTTTACTGCAGGATGCCCAGGATACCATGAACTGAACATGTGAGCAACAACAACAAAGTTTTAGAAAAAATGGAAACAAAAAGGATACTTATACTTAACATCAGAAAAAGTTAAAATTTCTAGAGCACATAATGAGGAAAGTGGGCTTGGAAAATTTAACACTCACAGTACAGATTGAAGTCAAGAGGGACAGTGGAAAGTAGCGCATAACCTACCTAATGAGATTGTGTGAATGGATGACAGAACATTGTTTAGAAGAAATAACAAAACGGCAAACAAATACTTAAAGCTACAAAGGACAGGAAATTGTGGAGAGTCATGACCGCCAACGTTCTGAAGGAACATGGTACATAGAAAAAAAGGAAAATGTTATAGCATATTAATATTGTTTAAATGAAAACCGTGCTTGACAAAAGCACAAAAACACCCCAGTGTTTTCAAGTAGTTTCAGTCAAAGGTATAAAGCTTATCGAATTTTCAAGCGCAAACATTATTTTATGAATGAACTGGAATTATTTTTTCAAAACATGAGAAAAAAGACGCTTAATAAAAATTACAAATTTTATCCTCCGCGCGAAATATGATTTCTGCAAACTTGTTTTCGAAAATTATTTTTATTGTTTTTTAAATAACAACTCCTAATTTTTAAATAACAACTCCCAATAAAAGAAAGCCCTTCCACGAATTCAGAATGTGTACAACGTTTGAGTGGACGCGTGGTCAAATGTTTATAACCTAAACATCCCGACATTACGACCCGGGTTCGAATCTCTCGATCGTTTTGTTAGGGAGGTGACTCCTTGATAACGCTGGCCTGGGGAAACGATCCCAAAGTGAGGCAATGTTGAGAAATGTCTATACCACGCAATGACCTAATCATTGATAATGACTGAAAATATTATTAAGATGCACCTGGTCTCGGGTAACATCTACCCGCGGCAGTACTTCCCTCATTGCACTAAACAAGGCGGATAGGTATCAATACCGATGCCACTGCAACCGACGGTTCCGGGGGCTGGGCTATTTTTGAACCAGGCACTCATGCACGCGCTCAGGATCTCAACATTAAACCTTGTGTCCCATCCTACCAGCGTAGGGCGGCAAATAAATACAAACATTTCGAAGGAGATTGGGTAGACAAAACTGTTCGGAAGCCGTCGAGGGTTGTGCTAGCACAAAGACACAAGCCAACGTCACCGAGGGGTTTGGCGTAATGACATCGTTCAGACTGTTGATCACACCAGATTATACGTCCTCCCCCAGAAACTGTAACTAAGGTCCGCTCAGCATAGTGGGCGTTAACACAACCACGCATATGCCTGCGCAGGCATCTACGACAGGTATTAGCAAGCCACTTTAGCAAACAGATATAATTGGATAAGACCTGTCAGTTTTGGGGGTCTAACACTTACAATTTTTTAGAAAATCCTGAACACACACACACGTTCAGGTAACTCTTATATTCATATTAAAACTTATTAACGGCAAAACAACTCGATTTATTTACAATCTAATACTCTAAAACTCTCAAGGGATTTGTGGTGACTGATTTGTTATAGTTGAATCTATACCGTTTACTCATCAGACATAAGATTAACAGCGGGAAATATGATGGCGGAAAGACATCGATCATAACTAGCATTGATCATAATTGACAAGGCCGCGCTAATGTCGAAGAAAAGCTTCCTTTAAATGTTATTACTTTGTTTCTAGCATGAATAGAGCAGCTTTATTGTTATTTCTTTATATGCTGAAATTAACATCAGCCCGGTCAGATTTCATCAACTTGTAACCGAGTGACGAAGCCAGGTTAACAATTGAAGGATATTGAAAGCAACGTCGTCTTTTCTCACTTTCCATAGACGTCACGTGATATGTACTTCGCAAGACAAAATATCTCAATGGTTAGAACAGGCATGGGCAGCCTTTTTCGAGCAGCGGGCCGCATGATCTATGGCTGATCACAAGGTGGGCCGTGCTACTAAAAAAGAGTTAAGGTAATTTTTCGTACTGGGTACCCCAGCTTTTTTCACTACAGAAGACAATATGCGTATGCATAAATCTTAGAAATGGTAGGAAAGTTTTATTTATTGGAAAAGATTTTTTTTATAATTAAAAAAATTGAAATCTTGGTATAAAATTATTACTGATGACAGGGTGATTAAAACATGTCGTTGTGTGTGATTTATTTCTAATTTATTCATCTGAAAAGTTAAACATTTCTTTAGAGAAAAAATACTTATGAACGTTTCCTGTTTCAAAAGCAAAAAAAAAAATGCTGGGCAGATGTCCCCACCCCCATCCTGGGGCTTGAGCTAATATTATTTTCAATTTACCAGCCGAAAAAGTGTCCTTACAAAGTGAATCGCAGATTCGTAAATTTCGTTTCCGCTTAATTACTATAATTACATTGAAGAAATAGCCCAATACAGAATTTACACGGTTTTAAACTATTATAAATTATTATAATTAAAATTTTTAAAAAATGAAAAAATTCTTGTAAAATTCATTTTTCATCGGAAAAATGTTATTTCTTCAAACAATAATGTCCTTACTATAACTTATTTACAAAAGCAATTAAAAGCTTTTCTATGACTAATGTCATAGTTTTATTGCATTCATTATTTTTCAATTCAGATCAGATTTTCAGTTAGAATAGTGCAAGTTTGAAAAAAAAAAATTAGGTAATTTAGATTCACCAACAAAATTCAGGAAATAGAAAGTTTTTTTGCGAAATTTCATGGAATTATGTAAGTGGGACCTAACATATATAAAAAAATATTTTTTACCAACATTTTCTAAAAAAAAATTTTTTAAATAATTAATAAATAATTTTTTAATAATAATAAGTCCTGAAAAATTTCATTAAAATAGGACAATTATTTGACTTTTTACAAGAATTTCCAAATCAATGTTTTCAACGGAAAAAAAGCGTAAAAAAAAATCAACGTAATTATTATGCCACTCCGATGACGTAAACAAAGCAAAACTTTAACCAAAATTTCGAACGCGTTAGAAAGGATTAAAAAACTTCAAAAATAATCAAAAATACTTTGGTCTTTCATCTTAATAATGACATAAACATTTTGACGATAAAACTTTATTTTTATTAAGTTTGCGGCCTTATTCATTACGCTATGCTGTTTTCCGCAAAAAAAGTGGAGGTACCTAGGGTAGGTACCTGCACTTTTTCGGCATAAATTTTCGATACCCAAAGTTTAAAATGGATTTAAAAAATGAAAAAGCATTCTTGAAGATTTTATTTTAGCTTTAATTGAAAGCTAAAGAATTAAATTTCAGGTAAATATTAGGTTGGTGCAAAAATAATGGCGTAATAATGTCGTTTTTTGACGTTAAAAAATACGTCAAAAAACGACATTATTACGTCATTATTTTACGTCAGTAATTCGTATAATGAATTAGTACTTAATGTTCCCTTCTTATTCCCAGATATTGTTTAAATAGTAGGGTAGCCAGTCTAACAGAAAGACTACACTGAATCCAAAATTGTAGAGAAGACAACGAGAAACTATTCCCCTATCTTTCCCAATGAGTCATAGTAATTTACAAAAAAAAACAAAAACAAAAAAAAAAACAAAGAAAAGGGAGACCGTGGAGAGTCATTAGCGCTTACATCTTGAAGGGACATGAATTTAAAAAATGAAAGACAAATTAATAATTCGCTTCAGTGGACTGAAACAGTTACAGATCATCCAATAAAATACCAGGTTCTAGATGAGGTGTTGTTCATTGTCATACATTACGAAGGGACACTGAGAGCTCTCAGTCGACCCTGTTATTTAAAGCATAACTGGAACAGAGAGAAGAAATGAATTCAAGCCTCTCCTAAGGAACGCGAAAGTGAACGCAACAGACTAGCTCGGCATTTGAACTTTTCGCGTCTATATGTGTGACGCCACCTGCACATCTACTTGCTTAATATTAGGTTGGTGCAAAAATAATATCGTTTTTTGACGTATTTCTTAACGTCAAAAAACGATATTATTTTTGCACCAACCTAATACAAGTCTAATACTGATAATACATGTGTCTGGAAAATACAAATTTTATTTATCTTTTATTTTTCATACTAGACGAACAGGATTTGTTTTGCGGAAATATTCTGAATCTGGTATTCTCTGTGGAAAAATAAACGTGAAAAAATTATTCCCGTTAAAGCAAGACATGTTGTAAATTGTCAGTGTGAGCATAGATGTGTAAAAGACTGAACACTCAGAGAGACAGGATAAGATGCGGAAATAATATCAGTGGATGTGGTCATACATTTTGTTTAGTCAACTTTCTTCGATGTTTCTGTGTTAGATTTCATTAATTTGCTCAGGTTACATTCAACGTATTGTTTTTTGCTTTTTTTGTTTGTGTTTTTTTGTTTGTGTTTTTTTTCTAAAATAAGTCAGAATTGTTAAGTTTATTCTTTATTCATGCATACGCTATATTTTAGCGTAATTATGCAACAGTTGTTCTTTTAAACAAGTTTTATTAAAAAATGATATACATTTAATATCTATTGAATTTATTGATCGTCTTTTCTAAACTGCGAATCGCCTGCCGAAGAGGCAAAAATATCCGAAATCAAGTCCATGCTCTCGACTTTCATGAATCATCTTCGGAGAGGGAAGTGAAAACGTAGAATAAAGTGAAGGAAAGAATGTGTTTTAAGTAGCTCATTTTTAAGGCAAATTATACTTAACATCAGGAAGAGACAATTGACATTTCTAAGGCAAATAACGCGGAAATAGAGATTGTAAAATATTATACCTACAAAGACAGATTAAAGGAAAGAAAAACAAAGGAAAACAACACATATTTAGTATTTAGTAAATAGATGGCGCAACGAGGTTTGGGAAAGATAACAAAATGCCAAAATTTATTAAGTGCTACAAAGGACACGAAATTGTGGAGAGCCATGATCGTCTACGTACTGAAGGGACACGGCAAATAGAAGAAGAATCCCTGCGCATACGTCGCAACAGAATGTGACAAAAGGTTGAAGTTTAATGTTAGCTTGCGGCAAAGCCGTATAAAAATTGCTCAAGCCCGCTCGGCACTTCTCCTTTCGGGGACGCCTCAGACGACGGGTAATGACCTCATCCTCTAGCGAGGGAGAGGTACTGCATGGGCAGACGTCCCCACCCCCATCCTGGGGCTTGAGTTAATATTCTTTTCAATTTACCAGCCGAAAAAGTGTCCTTACAAAGTGAATCGCAGAAAAAGGTAGAAAGACAAATAATAATAACATCGAACGCAAGGCGGGACGACTTTACATAAACTGATTTCAATCTGTTGAAGATCTTCAATGTAAAAGGATCCAGATATTAAAATGAATACATCATACCACAATGGTGCTATGCTAAACCAAGTTCTTTTTTATATGAAATAACTTGTCCTAAAAATAGACTTTACCCAACTCCTGTATGAACAAAGGCGGGAGAGGTACAGTCTTAGAAATTTCCTAGAATTGGACATTATTTTTATTCTCCAGTTATAAATGATCAGGAGCTTAACAAAAAGATGCTGGCTAATAGAAATACTGGATGAATATAGATTCGGGGGTGGGGGAATACTCGTGGAAAAAAAACACGTTATAAGAAAAATATGAAAATATTTTATATATTTATTCACACTATTTACATTCGGGACTATTGTCTTTGTTTTTGTTGTTGTTATCACAACGTTTCGACCGTTGTGCGCTCCGGCCTCCATCAGGTGTATATCGACCTGGGTAACCTACAGCAAATTTGAACCGGACTCTATATTTAATCTATGGTGGGTAAACTGTTGTTGTTCCACTGTCCATCTCTAGAAATATCTCTTGTTCTTATTTCTAGTATTACTCTGTTATTGCGTGTATTCCACGGTTGTAGCAAAGAATATAAAAGAGGAAACAAGTTTCTTCCCTAAAAATAAAGCTAGGGTAACATCGAAACGCCGTATATGAAGGCCGATAATGTATGGAGGAAAAATGTAGTCATCAGCTCCTGAATTAAATGAAAATACTGGACAAGGAAGAACATTCAGGTCGGTATACACCTGATGACAACCGAAATGTTGGGATAACAACAACAAAGATGAGGAGAATAGTCCGAATGTAAATAGTGTAAATAATGATAACTCTTCATAACAGAAATTCGGGCAGATATTTTGTTTTATTGGTTTGCACCAGAGTAAACGTGGGCGGATATGTTTTAACCTGTATGAAATGTCATATAGAAAGGTTGATAATTATATAGCAGTTCAGCATTCTTTTCTTTGTTTCTAACGAAACATTTCGTTACGCCACGATAGACACCCAAAATATTTCTTAAAATGTACCTTCGTCTAGCACACCATTCGGCAACTCTTTTGGTCTGCCACGACCATGATCTCCAACCAACATCCCAACCGGTTTCGCATTCTTTTCTTGGTAGTCGATCAACCGCAAATTTAAAGTCTTTTTCACCTACGTAGTGTGATTTCCCCCTGTCTTTTCTACAAATATTTTCATGGCAACTGCTTTGACAAGCTTTTTTTTTCCCTGTTACCCCGACTACATGAATTTAAGCGTGCTACTAGATTGGCATTTAGGTCCCATCCGTTTACTGTTGAAATAGCTAAATGCTGTCGCCATTTCTACTACAACAGTTTCTTTTCTCGCACTTCCAACTTGTGGAACTCCCTTCCGTTTACTTGCTTCCCTGACAAATACAATCTTCAAAAGTATAAATGCAACGTCATTCATCAGTTTAGCATGTGGAATGCATCTTTGGCCATTCCAATACGTCTTCGGATCTCAGTGTCGCATTTTCCATCGTCTGCCAAAACACTTCCCAGATATTTAAATTTCTCCATTTGTTTGATTTTAGCATCCCAGATTTGTAATTTGCATTTTGGGCTCATATGGGATGTATAAATTAATATATATATATATATATATATGTGTGTGTGTGTGTGTGTGTGTGTGTGTGTGTGTGTGCGTGTGTGTAAAAAGTGTAGACTTCCCTGGGGAGCATAGGTCGAGAGCGTCACCACGCAAATAGATAGATAGATAGATAGATAGATAGATAGATAGAAATAAACTGATAGATAGATAGATAGATAGATAGATAGATAGATAGATAGATAGATAGATAGATAAAATGAAATAGATAGATGTGAATAAACTGAGATAGATAGATAGATAGATAGATAGATAGATAGATAGATAAATAAATAAAATGAAATAGATAGATAGATGTGAATAAACTGAGATAGATAGATAGATAGATAGATAGATAAATAAAATGAAATAGATAGATGTGAATAAACTGAGATAGATAGATAAATAAATAAAATGAAATAAATAGATATAGATAGATAGATAGATAGATAGATAGATAAAATGAAATAGATAGATATAGATAGATAGATGTGAATAAACTGAGATAGATAGATAGATAGATAGATAGATAGATAGATAGATCGATCGGAACAAAGGTAAATAATAGAGAATAAATACAAACAACTTTAAGGGAGATATATGTTTATATATCCAGTGAATATTAGTTTGAACCATGAGTAATTTCCGATTTTGGAACCAATTGTAAGGATGACTCTTATCCTAATTACGAATCTTACGTGGTACTTGATAAATTTGGAGGACACGAACATAATTTACTTTTTGTGTGGCAGCGTACACAGTGGATTAAAAAAGAAAATGATAAGCCCCTTGACAACGCTAGGCTGCATACAGTGCGAATAACACTCTTGGGAAAACGATGGAAATCAGTTGGTCTGATCTGCCAATATTCACCCGATCTTGTGCCAATTGATTATTGCCAGAAAATACTTATTGAAGAATTCGTCGAAAATATATTCTTATCAAAACCTGTGGGACTTTATGCAAATTTATCGAAAAAGCATTCAAATTGCAAATAATGGCGAATATGTAATTGAATAAAAATATAATTGTACTTTATTTTTTGAGAATAAATTTAACAAACAATAGCGGAAATTATTTATAACTCAACCCACAACTAAACTTTAGCACTTTTACGCCCATACATAAAACAGCTAAAATATTATCGACACACATGTCTATTTTTTGTCGATATGTAATTTATGTAATATATTTATTTTCTATACAATATTATCTTATAGTTCTCTCTCTCTCTCTCTCTCTCTCTCTCTCTCTCTCTATATATATATATATATATATATATATATATATATATATATATATATATATATACAGTGTAACCCGGATATAAGAGACCCTGATATAAGAGAAACCCGGATATAAGAGACATTTTATCTGGTCCCAAATTAGAGCCATACTTACCTAAACAAAATAGACCAAACCCGGATATAAGAGACTTCTTATCCCGTCCCGAAAATTCTCTTATATCCGGGTTACACTCTATATATATATATATATATATATATATATAAATATATATATATATATATATATATATATATTAGGTTGGTGCAAAAATAATGACGTAATAATGTCGTTTTTTGACGTTAATACGTCAAAAAACGACATTATTACGTCATTATTTTTGCACCAACCGAATATATATAGATAGATATAGATATTTATATATACATATATATATACAACAATTCATTCAAACATGTTTGGTTAAATAATGTGCGTAAGTGCAGTCCATCATTTTTTTTATTCATTTTTTCAAATTTCCGAATTAGTTGTTTCGGATTATCGGTAAATTTGCTAAATTTAATATTTATTTTTTTATATTATTTTTTCACGAGTACTTTTGAATGTTGCTACATTCGTTTTCAAGGATTGTTTTGTGTATATTTACGCAACTGTTCTTTTTTTTTTAATTACGGCGTGTGCGTATATATATATATATATATATATATATATATATATATATATATATATATATATACACACCAATAAGGAGACAATAACGGTACTATAGTAGAAATGCCACAAATAAGCTATAAAATAGGCGGTGAAACAGAAATAAATATATTGAAGTATCGCTTTTATCCATGGAAGTAAACGTGGAAGCAATTAAAGTCATTCGATTTTTATATACAGGCAAACTGAACAATACAAAGACTAACAAATTATTCTTGATGCCATTAAATCATTGCAAACAAATAGCTAGCAAGTAAAGAATCTAAAAAGAAAGCTTTCTTATTCTTACCGTTTGAGCTTAGACGCCACAATATATCTGAGATACTTCACGTAAATTTGAAATAAATCAGGTCCTGACCTGTCTGGTAAGTAAGAACGGCTTTATTTAATTTCTTCATTTTAGTGCTATGGGCCAGCGCTGTTCAACTACTTATGACAAGATGGGCTTTTCAGAGACACGATTCGACTACTTATGACAAGATGGGCTTTTCAGAGCACTATACCCGATTCGAACGTGTAGCTGGGAAGGTCGTTTTCACGTCTTCCCAATTTTTTAAATGTATTCATAAGAACAAAGAGAAGATTCTTAAAAGAGTGGATTCTGCTTAACCTACAAAACTAAAGACGGCAAATCTGATGAAGACATTGAGTAAAAGCTCTTTCTGTGTTCTTGTAAAATCTTGAGCATTGAAAAAGTATAGACAAATCTTAGTATTTACATTGTTATCCTCATCTTTATTGCTGTATTCTTGATGTTTTACTCTCCGGTCTTCTTCAGGTGCTATACATTGGAAATTCGAACAGCAAATTTAGTTCATCTCACATAATTCCCATTCCCTTTAATAACTAAAATATTCATGTCCACTTTTTTTTTTTTTCAACTCTGCTGTAGTCAGGTACTGAACTTAAACTATTTGGGTCAAGTCACTTTTGGATTGACTTCAACCAACGCTTTTATCCACTGGGTCATGTGTCCTTGGGGAATAATGAGAATTATTATGAAAACTGAGATATCCAGAAAGGGTTTGACATGTGAAGCTAGAACAATCTACCCACTTCGACTAATTAAAGGGTTCGGTTCAAAAGTCCAATGTATATCACCTGACGAATGCCGTCGTGAAGATGACAATAAAGATGAGGAAATCAGTTCGAATAATGCAAATAGTGTAAATAGTTACAATATCTCATCTCAGAAATATAGACAGATGTACAAATCTTAGTATCCATGATAGACGTCAGAAATACACGTGAACTTCTTGTAAGTAAATTTTATTGTAATTATTTGCTGTGGCAAGGGAAAAACTTCAAATTAATTCTTATAATTTCTTGTTACATCCAAGCGGTCTTGTAGAATTCTGAGTTTTAAAAGAAATCATTTTTAACGCTTCCGCTGCTGAGAACGTACTCATACGTCTTTGCGAAATGTACATTATCTGTTGTCGACATATATATATATATATATATATATATATATATATATATATATATATATATATATATATATATACACCTTTTCAAGACACCGTTTGTGTTGGTTACTTACTAGTGCTTAGTGCTATTTACTTGGGCTGTTATTTGAAGAAAGACTTTTTAATGCCATGTCCCTTCAGAATGTAAATGATCATAATTATCCATAGAATTATCAGTGAGTTTCTATCACGTCTTAGGAAAGATAGTGGAGTTGTTTCCAGTTGCCCAAGGACACGTTAGGGTGGTAGCATCTGTTAGGGTCCCAGTTATGGACAAATAATTAACCCCCAAACTAGCGACAAAACTCTGAAAATACAAAAATGCATTTTCATAGTAAAAATACCAGCAATACACTTTTTGAGAAAAAAAAAAGAATTGCCAGCAATACATTTTTTAAGAAAAAAATAACAGCTACATTTTTTGTGAATGGAATGATCCCAAGAAAATTAAATTTCAGCATTAAATGACCCATGGGGGTTTGATATACCATTAAACAAACAACCCCAAACAAATGACACGTCCTTTTTCTTTGTACACTAGTTGATCTGGCATTTAAAGAGACTATTTTTTAAATTTCATGTCTATTCGAGGTGTAAGTGATCATGGCTCTCTATAGATTCCTGTACTTTATTTGTGAATTGCCATATCTTCAGAAAGATGGTGGAGTTGTTTTCCGTTTCTTCCACTGTTGAATGAATCCATGAAATCCATGAATTAGATTTTTTCCAAACCTGTGTAGACATATAGTAGTCTGTTCTCTGACATATTTTATTATATTGTGCGTCGAGCGGATGTCGTTTAGTTTAGTCTATACTGTAGAGTAACTAATCGAAACCAAAATGGCGTCGACCATGAGAAATCACTATTCCTGTAAAATGACTTTTCCGAAAACAGGCGAGAACAGACAGGAAACAATGCTAGAACAATGGAACGGTCAAAATGCTAGCCCTTTTTGCAACAAATGAATTCTAAAAGCGGTCTTAATTAGCCAATCACATACAGTCAGAATAATGTACAAAACTTTCACTCCCATTGAATCTTTCGTTGTAAGTCAGGTTCCTTGAAAGGAATTAAGAGCAAAATCTTTCAACTGAACACCACAGAATCTGTGGACCTCGGACCGTTTTGCTTTTTCTGTCTGAATTTCTGGAATGAGGAGTTATCAGTATTTACATTATTTTTACTCGGGCTATTGTTCTCATTTTTGCTGTTATTACTACGTTTTGTGCTCTCCAGTCTACTTTAGGGTGAGTAATAATCGAGCAGTACTAAATAAAAACATGATATCGCGAGACATGAACGAAAACACATATTCCCATAGATTAAATAATGGGTATTTTTCTTGCATATTATCTAAGACTACCAAGGGAAATAAAATCTTTTTTTTAACTTAGGACTTCAAAGTTTCGTGTCAATTTGGATAAAAAAACGACCTTGACAATACAGAGACAAGTACAAAATTAAGTAGACAAGTACCAAATGTGAAAACCAAAAATAATTTTCTTTTTCTATGTGCCTTCAGGGCGTTGGCGATCATGGCTCTCCACAATTTCCTCTCATTTGTAGCTTTTAATAATATTTTTCTTTTTGTTGTCTCTTTCCTAAAACTTGTTCCACCATCCATTTAGGTACGTTCTGCGTTGTTTTCCTCAACTCCCGCTGGCCTTCACTCTGTACCGTGAGTATCAAATTTTCAAAGCCCTCTTTCCTCATTATGTCCTAAAAATTTCAACCGTCTCTTCCTGATATTAAGTGTAAATTTCCTTTTTGCTTCCATTTTCTCTAAAACTTTGTTGTTGCTCACTTGTTCAGTGCTTACGGCCCCATCACGTTGAAATACCGGTTCCCGTACAATCAAGCAACGTTGAGTCTTGTCAGTACCTAAATGAGTGACCATTTGAGAATACCAGGTACTGTAACGTTGGATGTGTGGGTGGTGCAATGGATATTGGCTTGTAATTTTCGATCGGAGAGCCGAGTTTCAATACCCGTTAGGTTTGTTAAACCTAAGGAATGGTATGAATCCACCTTTTTCCCCAATCTATGGGTTAATTAGTTAGACCAATATCACTAAACTATTCTTTTTTTTATGTGCCATGTCCTTTCAGGACGTAGACGACCATTTCTCTCCACCTCCCTCTATCCCTTGCAGCTCTCAACAAGTTCCTTCCCTCTGCTTCCTCCCCCAGATCACGTTCTTTTCTAAAATCCCGATTACCACCACTCCCGTGACATTGCTCAAAAAGTGAACTCCTACTCACGTGGAAAAAGCCTAAAGTGCCATTAACTTAAGCTTAACCTTCCTTAAGAACTTGACATTACATATATGCAATAGTATTATCGTATTATTTTAAAATTTTACAATAGTTATAAAAATATTGTATTACTAATCTAAATAGATATATGTCATGAATAATCAAGAGTGGTCTCCTCTTGTTTTTTATATTTTTATGTATACATACTGTAGATACACCGTATTATTAACTCATGTTCATACTCACACAAACTCATTAGAAAAAAATTCACTGTTAATAACTCATTCTCGAATGCAGCCCCTTAAAAATCAAATTTCCCTATTTTTGGAATCACGGAATTAAACTATTATCTGTAGACAACCGCTTTCTCAGACAAATAATTAAAAATGGAATGAATAAGCCGTTTACATATTAAAGAAAATGATTTTACAACATTACAAAGAGCTCACTTGAATATCTTCAAGAGCAACACGACAAAAAAATGGGTAGCACATGTAATCAGAAAAGCAAATAATGATATAATCAAGATGTTAACGTTGTACATTACCAAAAAAAAAGACTCGAATTAAATTCTAATCACAGTTAAAAAGAGCGATAACAGCGAACTTGAGAATTTTAATTGTGGAGCGAAGACAGAAATAAACATCAAGACTGTCAAACACCAAATGACAAAAAATGGTTTATGAAGCGGAGGATTGTTCCGCTTAAAAAATTAATGCTGCAAAAGTAAATATTTAGCATTTTTCAACCAAATGGTTGCGTTTCCGGTAACAATAAAAAATATATTTTGTGATCACTTTGAATGCTATTTAAGTTTTCCTCTGTCCCTCTTGCCGTCAATCTGTCCTGTGAGAATCAGATTTTCCAATCTTGCTTTCCTCATTTTAAATGTCATCACTTAAAACCTTTCAGACAAATCAGACGAAAACTGTTGTAGAGTAGCAGCACTCTACCAGATGGACTGGCTCATAGCCTTAAACAGTATACGATTAAGGACTTCAACAGTTGATTAATGTTGATACTAAGCTGATTAATATTAGGATTGATCTTACTTCGTTTGCCTATACAGCATTTGAGCCTCCTCTATTCCTTGTAAGTTGTCTTGTTAATTGTTTTGTAACTTATTGTTCTGTTTTTTGTTGTTTTGTTGTTTTTTGTTTTATTTGTTTTTTTTTTTATGTATCCGTTAGCACCGGATACTGGTGCTGAATAAATATATTAAGAACTCATTCTTTTCTGTGTAATCATTCACTTCGACGATACAGCAAAGAGACAACCGGTAACAGACGGCAACAGGCCACGACGCTCGACTTAAACGAGATTTCCATTACACGTTCACCCGTCTTCCTCACTAAGCTACACGACACTTACACTTCCCTCCACACGTTTTTCCCACGTCTCTTCTAAGACTTGTATCACGAAATCATTATTATCTCCAAAACAACAATTCTTACAATCTAAAAATATTTTCTGGCTTTAAATAACCTGCAAAAGGTTGATAACCCATAGAAAATTAATCAATCAATCGTCTCTACTTTCCTACACATACACACGAAGAAATCACATTTATTTATTATTTCTTTTCACCTTGGAAAACAGCTACAAGAAAAGAACTGTATCCTGACAAATATAAGAAACTTTGAAAACTCACACAGGCTAAGAAAAATTTAGTTGTAAATAAAAAGACTCAGAAACCATCTTTTTTTTCTTTTCTTTTTTTTTCCTTTTTTTTTTTTCTTTTCTTTTTTTTTTTTTTTTTTTTTTTTTTTTTGGTGTTTGACTGTTTCCGTCTTCGCTCCACAAATATCCTGAAAAATATTTTAAGAAAAACGATTTTAGAAATTTCGACCGGCAATAACATTAACTGTTCTGTCAATGAATGCCTGATGTTTCCTGTATGGAAACGGTTATTTTGCCATTATCGTTTTGTTATGAATATCAAGCGTCTTCTCATCCAATTTTTTCCTGTTAACGCAAACTTCCACGACGAGTCTCACCTGCTTGTTACCTGGGGTAAAAGTTTAGAACTAATGCCCATTCACCAGCCCTATGTTTCACCAATGAGTTATATACACATAAAAAAAGACTTAGTTGCAGTTACGTGTGCAGCTAAGGCGAAAGCAACAAGAGATGAAAGCTGAGTTTGTGACTTACATGTTTTGATGTTAGTTTCTAACGTCCTCTAATGTTTCAAATTGCCAAGTAAAATAATTCTTTGTTTACTTTAATTTATTTCTATTTATTTTTCTTTCCGTCCAATCTTTTCTTTTCATTCTTTTTTCTTCCTTTCTTTCATAGTTTTATTCTTTCATTCTTTCTTTATCGTGTTTCCTTTTAGTTTTTCTTTCTATAATTTTCTTTTCACACTTGCCACTTTACAGGTTATTTCTTTTTTCGTCCATCATCCTTTTTTCTTTTTTCTATTTACTTTTCATTCCTTCAATTCTTTCTCTCTTTTCCTTTTACAGTGTAAGCCGGATATAAGAGAGATTTTCTCTGGTCCCAAATTAGAGCCTGTGTTAATGTAAACAAAATAGACCAAACCCTGATATAAGAGAAACCCGGATATAAGAGACTTATTATCCGGTCCCAATAACTCTCTTATATCCGGGTTACACTGTATTTGCTCTCTCTCTCTCTCTCTCTCTCTCTCTCTCTCTCTCTATTTTTTTACATATTTGTTTATTCTGATATTGTAAGGGTAATTCTTTTTTGCGAGTGAATATTGCTGTAACAATTTTTTGAAAATAGTTATTTTTCCAGATACAAATACTATTATTTAACCCATAGTTGGGGAAGAGACGGATTCATATCTTTCCCAAGGGTGTTTGCGCGTAAATAACATGAAGCGGAAATATTATATTGACTCAACTGCTAGGTTTGCTGATAGGAAAGTCGGTTCACTGCGTAGTAGTAGACAATTTTTCTCGTCAGAATCTATTTTACACATTTATAAGTCTACGCTTCGTCCATGGCAGCATTGAATATTGTTGCCACATCTGGTCTGCTGCTTATCGCCATCTTTTGTCTTTCTAAAACCTGTTTTTTATTCTCCTTTGTCTTTACTAATTTTTTCTCGTTTTGTTTTACTTGTAGTAACCACTTGTGTCTTAATGGTATTTTCGCCTTGTTTGGAGTGAAATGATTAAAAAAAAAAAACGTTACCCGCGAACCAATGGCAATCAGTAAAATGACATCATGTCCGAGTTTATGTAAAAGCCAAAAGTTTGAGTGAGTGCTGTTTTTTCAAGGCAAACAAACCATCGCCATTTCAAATATTATTTAACAAACGACTTCCGAATTTTACAAAAATCGACCGTCCGTCCGGTGTTGTAAACAAAAACATTTCACGACAAATATAAACATCTGTAAAGAGAAGAAAGAAATCGTCACAAGATCAATTTCTTGCGAGATATATTTGGAACTCGTTACTATACATTGGTACTTAAAAAAAAAAATAAAGCTTAGCTATTGATTCTTATCTCAATTTTTTATTAATTGAAAAAATCCACTAAACTTGACTCAAACTGGAACCTTAAAAGAACACAAAAACAACTCCAGTTAAATCTATCACATCCTCTGATTCAGATGATTTGAATATTTGCTATCGGCGGATTTCAACGAAAGGTGAGTAAAAGTGCCAAGCTTGATTCGTGTAAACGTGGCCAGTCTAGATTTTCTTTTTTAGTCGCCTTTTGACACAACGGTTTCCTGTCGGTCTCTTCTCCTGGTTAAGCTAGACTCTTTTGTTTACCAAGTAAATGTTGTTCCCAACCTGCTCCAGGTATTCTCTTTTGTCATAATCCATGTCAATATTACCAACTTTATTTTTATTTTATATATTTTTAACTATTTTTTAGATGAAAAAAGACAAAATTAAAAAAAAAGACATTTGTATATTTTGTGACATTTTTATGCCATGGGTATTTATTAGGTTGGCGCAAAAATAATTTCGTTTTATAACATATGTTACTATGTGAGAAAACGAAATTATTTTTGCACTAACCTAATAGTAGGATCCCTGTGAATATACGGTATTGTGGTATATGTCAGGCTGAATGGTAATGAATGAGTTATGATGATTGAGTAAATTATTATGGCTGAATGAGTCACGAATCAGATTAGCCATGTTTATGATTTTTAAATGTCGCTACTTCCTGTCCCTCGTTGCCTTATGTCTCGTCTTCATCCTGTAGCCTTTAATAAATTTTCTCTTTCTGCTATGTCTCCTAAAGTCTTGCTTTTAAAAGATCTTTAGGTCCCTGCTGTCAACGAAAGCCTATGCAGAGAAGTTTCAAAAAATATTAAGACCAAGCTTCAGAAGGCCTTCACCCCAGGCAGTACTTGTCCTTCGAGAGTGGGCTGGCTTCATTTCCCGGCGCCTGGGGCGTCCCTAAAAGGGGATGTGCCGAGGGGGCTTGGGACATTTTTCCACAGTATTGTCACTTTAGGCATCGACCTTCTGTCACATTCAGTAGCGACGTGGACGGACTAAAAATACCCTTTATGTGCCGTGTTTCCTCAGGGCGTAGGCGATTATGGCTTTCCACAACATCATCTCCTTTATAAATTTTGTCTTTCTCTTAAGCCCTGTTCTGCCATATATTCATTCAACCTCACTAAATGTTATGCACAGTTTTCCTCTGTCCCTCTTGCCGTCAATCTGTCCTGTGAGTATCAGATTTTCCAATCTTGCTTTCCTCATTTTAAATGTCATCACTTAAAACCTTTCTGACTTCTTCTGCAAGATGTGTACAACCATTGTTCTTCCTAACTTCCTGTCCTTTGTCGCTCTCAGCAATATTCACCTCATTGCTATCAACTTCCGGCCCCTGTTCGACCATCTATTCACACAAGCTCATTAAGTAGGTTACTTGCCGTTTCATTCCTACCTTCGTTGCTCACATGTTCTGTCCATGGTATTCTCAGCATTCTTCCGTTGGACCACATTTATGTTGCCGGATATCTCGTCTTCATTTTACAATATTCACTACCATATTGGAGGTTTGGTATTGCATAGACTATTTATTCTGTAACATACAGAATTGTAGCACAAGGCCGGAGGAGAAAAAAGGGGCTGCTGGTCTTCATTAACTATCCTAGTTCAGGTTAATCAGATTCGCGACCCATTCATTCATTACAATTTGCTAATTCACCAAAAGAACTTGTCCATCATCCCTCAATCCTGCATACACCAAAATACCGCATATTCTCATGGCGACCTACAAAACACCGGATGAGATAAAAATCTGATGAGAGTCCAAAATGTCTTTTTTTTTTACTTTTTTGTTTGTTTTTTTTTTTGTTTTTTTTTATCAAAATTTCATGAGCCAGGAAATGATGGGGAGGGGAAAATCCAGAAAACAAACTAAAAACTAACACAAAGATAAAATCAAACCAAATGTTAGTAGGACCCGTCCACCCTTCAAAATAATAAGAGAGGCCGCTGTATTCTACCGATAGACAGAATCAAGCAGCACAAGGTTTGGTATTCCATAGAAGTAGCGATTTTCCAAGCGGAGCTCGGATGTGTCACAAGGCCGAAAGTATGGGGCACCCAGTGAGGATCGAACTCACTACTCAGTCGTAATTGTTCTAGCGAGACAAGCTTGCTAACCATTACACCACCTCGAGGTGTCCTATGCCATAGAAGTAATTTTAAAATAATCAGAGTTAGCTTTTATATCTTGGCGGCAGAATACAGTGGGCTTTCTTATTTTTATGTGGGGTAGACGGGTCCTCCTAACATATTTTCATTTTATTTTGAATGTTTTTTTGTATTTTATTTTCGTTATTGGGCACATTTCCACCGCATTTCATGACATAATTTTATATATAATTTATATTTAAAAAAAAACAATTGCATATATTTTCATGTCATGTGTTTTAGTAGGATCCCTGTGATATGCGGTATTACGGTATTATGGTGTATGTCGATTGAATGGCGACGAATGAGTTCTTGTAGTGTATGTGTAAATTGTATTGAATGAATGGGTCATGAACCAGATTAACTAGATGTAGGATAGTCAGTGATGACTAACCCTAACTCCTACCCCCGTTTGGCCTTGTGTCACATGAACTGTAATATTTCAAATAAAAACATTTTACAGCTGCCATATTTGAGGCTTGCTATTACATAGAAGTTATAATATATAAAATTAAAATAAGAGTTAACTTGCATTGTAAATGAACTCTAACTTGTGCCAGAATAGGCATTACACTCTGTGTTCTCCAAAGAAGCCAGAGTTTGAGTTGGCCTGAGTTATGTGTAACGATCGCTGAAGGGTCCTGTATATGAGTTACCAGGCATAGAAATTTTGTTAACACGGTTTATGGGTATACCTTCAAAAATCTAGATAGATCAGCCTGGCAGCTGATCTATCTTCTGGTTTAATTCTCACGGCTCAATGACTGGGGAAAAAACTGGATTGTATCATTCAATACCTCCAAAACAAACCTAGTAACATTCCATCACTACCGAGCAGATGCTAAATTTACTCCAGTCCTAATGAGTGGCTTTAATCTTAAATCTTAAACTCATTCCAGACCACGAGTGGAACTCGTATATTCTTAACATCGCTAAAGATGCTGGAAGAATAACTTATTCTTTGTATCAGTCCAGAAAGTACCTAACACCTACAGACATACTTTATCTTTACAAACGTCACATCAAACCAAAAGTGAAGTATTGCTGCCATATCCGACCTGGTGCTATCCAGTACCCGCTGTCCTGCTTTGACAGGGTTCAGAACTTATTACGCATCCATGTGGGTGATGAATTATTTTCCACCTTGTAACCCTTTTCCCACAAATGAAACGTTGATAACCTCTCCCTATTTCTGTGACAAATTTCAAACGGGCTACATACCCTAGTTACAGCATATCAGACCATCACAGCTAGAACTCGTTTCACGACATCTCATTTCCTTCGTATTCCTTTCGTAAAGAGGAAGCACCGATCAGACATCTTATTTCCCAGATCTTTCACTTTGTGGATCAGACTCCTGAGAGGATGCTTCATCGGACACTACAATCTTAACCTCTTCAAGTCTAAGATCACCTGTTATCTATTTTACATATCCTCTTTTCTTTTAATCATTTCACCCCAAGCAAGGCAATAATGCCGCTAAGTCGCAAGGGATTGCGGGGAATGAAAGGCAATAAGAAGACTTTAGTAAATGGAACCAGAAACCCACTGCTAAAGAAGAAACAAGGGATAAAACTTGAATCGGGGAAGGAGTGTGAACCGGGTGATAGACGAACCTATCTACTCCTAATATGTACATCTTACTCCATTTACACCCTGGCAACAATCTTATCTAGTAAACCTCTACCTTGACTGGCTCTTGGGCCTTTTACTGAGTGAACAATGATAAAAAATCAATTCAATATTTAATGTTAAAAAATAGACAGTCATATACTTGTAAAATTTTTATATCAAATAAGTAGAAATATAGATACAGTGCAATTATTATTTCTAAAGAATTAATGGATTTATTTCTATTACTTCCAATGCTATTATAGTGAATACAGTGTAACCCGGATATAAGAGAGTTGTCGGGACCGGAGAAGAAGTCTCTTATATCCGGGTTTCTCTTATATCCGGGTTTGCTCTGATTTTGTTTACATTAACACAGGCTCTAATTTGGGACCAGATAAAATCTCTTATATCCGGGTTTCTCTTATATCCGGGTTACACTGTACCTCGTACTTTAAACAGACGCAGATTTTTTTAATTTATTAAACAGTAAAACGTCTATCGGCATGCGCATTCGAGAAATCTTAAAGAAAAATGAGTTCCCCGGCAGAGATTGAACCCTACACCCCACTTTGGAAATGGAAATATTATCAATAAGTTAATTGTTTGTGAGTTTCAACAGTCTTCCTCTTCGCATTAAAAAAAAATTCAGTAGCTGAGAATTACATAAAATCTTCCAAATATTTTATATAAAAAAAAGGAGAAAATAAAAGGACATATGGACAGTAATAATTCAAAAAGTGACTTGAACCAAGAATTGTGAGTTCAATAACTAACTACGGCTTGAAGGAGAGAAGAAGAAAAAAAAAAAAAAAAAAAAAACTTGGAGAGTTAGGTTATTAAAGGGAATTAGCCGATAGGGAGATATATAAAAATGGCATGGCGCGTGGAATTAAAGCAATTTACACCCGCCACTTCTCGTGGTTGGGTTCGAAAGTCCAAAATGTATCATCTGAAGAAGTGTCGGAGCGTACAACAGCCGAAACGTCGTGAATATAGCAATAACAATGAGAACATTCCAATGGATGTTACAATACCTAATCTCTAGAAATAGACAAAAAAAAGTTCAAACATAATCGCTGAAGAACTTTAATTGATTTATATTTTATTATATGGAAAAGAAATTTTTTTTTATATATTTTTAGATTTTAGGTTTAGACAGTATTACGTTTATTTTTTTTTTTTTATTTTATTTAAATTGACGCTGTTTAATTTCGGAATTTGTAATATGACAACACAAAAATCGTTTGATTTGTCCTCATTGTGCAAATCTAAAGATTCCAATTCTGTTTGATCATTGCAAAACAAAACTACCGACACAGACGACATATGTATTTTTAATGTGTTCATATAATTTAAAGCGACTGAAACGGCAACAAAAAGGAATTTCAAAAAAATGCTCTAGTCTGGGGCGGGGGGGGGGGAATAAAAAGTCAAAAATGGAATTTAACACAGCAGCATGTTTTATACCAAGTTCAGTTTATATCCGAACTTAAAAGGTTCAGTCACATATACGCCAACGATTAAACAATAAAATAGTTGTTTTATGCACAGTGAATACAGGGTTTGTTTTCAGCTTTGAAGTAACAAGGAAGCCTTGAAACAAAGGCTCTGTGAAAAAAGAAATCGGTTGCGAAATTCAAGTCGAGTTTATAATGATGCAATGCCAAGTTGTTTGCAACGATCAGAAAAATCGATTGAAATACATTCTCAAAATTCACAAGAGTAAAAGTTGTTGCGCCATTATTTTGAAATTCAATCACATTTTTTTTTAAATGATGATTTGTGCTAAAACAGGAGACTATTTTTTTATTCTCCAAATGATCTGTGGTTTTCGGGAATTGCAATTTTAAAACGCTAACAATTTACATAGAAAATTAAAACAAAAAAAAAGAAACAAAAACAACCATTTTTTTAATCTCAAGTATTCCTAATGTTCTATTCTATTGCAGTCTATTTAACGGGACCAAAATGACCGTATTGTAAATTCAAATAAAACACAGCCAAAGCGTGAGCTGATGGTCGCTTAAAATGTTCTAGTTGGCAACATGCACAGTACATACTGTAATCAGGAGCTTCTTTATAGGTCCTTGATTGGTCCAAACGCAATTCTAACGCAATCATCTTCTCAATTAAGACTCCAAAAGAAAATACGTCTGCTTTAAGTGTAGGAAAATGGCCTCGAAAAAGTTCGGGGGCTCTAGAATATTGGTTACCGTCAAACGGAAACTGATAGACCTGAGGAGAGTCTTTCAACTGGCAACGCCCAAATTCACCAATTTTGCACACGTCATTCGAGGTGATAAAAATGCTGGACGGGATTAACTCTAAATGTATAACATTCATTCCATGAATATAGCTGAGGCCGCTACTGATGTGCATAGCGAATTTCAGACGCCGACGCAGAGTGAAGTCTTCTTTTGAATTCAAAACATCGTGCAGGTTTCGAACGCCGGGCAGCTCCATGATTACAGCACAATGGCGCGCATTCTTGTGCAATACTTGCAAAGTCTTCACAACATGAAAATCCTCAAATCTCAGGGCTAGCCGTTCTGATTCTATTACAGCTGAAAGATCGACCCCAACCGTCGCCGATTGATGAATAAACTTCAGCGCCACTTCGCGGCCATTTTGACTGGCCCGATAGACGACACCAAAAGAACCTACTGAAATCGCTTGGCCTAATTTCATATCATTAAAACAAGAAACCATTGCCAATGCTCGCATTTACTTCAATTCAAACGGGAAAATATCGTTTAACAACAGTTGGTCAAATATTGGG
The DNA here is from genome assembly GCA_963932145.1 of Acanthosepion lycidas. Taxonomy (NCBI): domain Eukaryota; kingdom Metazoa; phylum Mollusca; class Cephalopoda; order Sepiida; family Sepiidae; genus Acanthosepion; species Acanthosepion lycidas. The sequence continues at coordinate 75,329,923 of OZ010578.1, forward strand.
CCTTCGCGAAACTGTTCTTTTCACTCTTTAGCGCGTAAGGCAAAAGCGTCGCCGTTGGACGATTTCATTATTCAATTTCATTTTTATTTTATTGATATTTATTTCGTATAAAATACAAAATTGTGGCACAAGGCCGAAGAAGGGGGAGGGGTAGAAGGCTGGTCTTCACTAACTATCTTACACCATATTTTATTTACTTTTCACATGTACAGCGCTATTCTAGCTTTAGGGATTTTTTTTCTTCTTCTTTTGAATTAGTCTCTTAGAAAAGAAGGCATTTGATAGGGTCGACCATCGCTACCTTGCAGCTGTCCTGCAGGCCGCTGGATTCGCACCCAACTTCTGCCGCTGGATTAGCCTCCTGTATCGCTCCCCCAGTGCGGTGGTACAGGTGAACGGAAGGCTGTCGGACGCGTTCGTGCTGTCTAGGTCGGTTCGTCAGGGTTGTCCGCTGTCGCCTCTCCTTTATGCTTTGGCGTTGGAGCCTCTCCTTCGCCGGCTGAAGGACGAGACCGGCAGTCCGGCCCTACGTGGAATTGCCGTTCCTGGAGGGTCTCGAGCCAGGGTTTCTGCGTACGCCGATGACGTATCTGCTTTCGTGTCGTCCCGCAACGACATTGAGGTGGTACAGAAGGCGCTTGATCGGTACGAGAAGGTGACAGGGGCCAAAATAAACCGCGACAAGTCGTCCGGCTTGCGGTTAGGTGCCTGGAAGGGGGTCGCTCTTCCGGGCCGCTTCGGTTGGACAGACGGTCCTGTCCGCATTCTTGGAGTGTGGTTTGGGCCTGACCTCCAGCTGGAGAAGAATTGGTCTGAAGTACGAGCAAAGGTCGATTCCGCCGGTCAGACTTGGAATCGACGGAGGTTGTCCGTGAAGGGCAGGGCGGAGGTGTGTGCTACATACATTTTCCCCCTGATTCTTTATCGATTGTCCGTACTTCCTCTCTGTAAGACTCACAAGAAGGCGCTCGAGCAATCGCTATCCTCCATTTTATGGAGGGGACGCGGGAATCGGGTCGACAGACGAGTCTGCACTAAACGTCCGTGTCATGGGGGGCTGGGAATGCCGCACCTGCCGAGTCACATCCGTGCCTCTAGGTTGGCTTTCCTACGCCGTGCATTGACTGGAGGAGATCCGATTCTGGAGGGGATTGTTAGGGACGCGTTCCCTGGCCTTACCATCAGTCCCCCCATCTCGCGGGTTGAGCGCGGTCGTAAACCCCGGGATCAATCGGTTTTCCTTCGCGAGTGTCGGTCGGCCTTGAGGGCCGTTCCCCGGTCCAGTGACCTTTCTCGGCCTAGGAAGGTCTTCTATCGTGAATTAGTGGAGAGGCCCGCGAAGGATCTCCTACGAGATACGCTCGGCTTGTCGGAGGAGGAGTACTGCTCCTACTGGTCTTGGGCGCCAGCGGCGGATTACCTCAGTAACCCTGAGTTTTCGCTTACCTGGCGATTGGCTCGGAATCGGCTGCCTCTCAACGACAAGGCTTTCATATGGGGCTTGGCGGATTTGCCAGACTGTGAACGGTGTGGCCTTGGCTTAGAAGAAACGGCTGCGCACGCCTTCTACCATTGCCCCCAGGTCCGCCCCTTATGGGACCATGTCGGCGAGCTGTCGGCTCGTCTCGCTCCCGAACAGCTTGTGTCCATTGATCGCGCATACGCGTGTGACAATGTGTCGCCCCCGTATTCCGGGATGAAACGGATGGTGTTTCTGACGCTGATGGCCACGGCTCGAATGGTGATTTGGACGACGCGAAAGGAGGAAGTCTTGCGAGGCAATCGTCTTTCTCATTCGGATCTGATTCGATTCTTTGAGCATCAGCTCAAGATGAAGATTAGATCGGATAGAAAACGATTGCATTCGACAGTCTTTAGCGAAAGGTGGGTAAAAGAAGCGAGCTTGCTTCGTGTGAACGGAGCTAGCCTTGATTTTCTCTTCTAGGTCAACCTATTGCACATCGGGGTGGCTTCCTGTGGAACCCTCCCCTTGGTTAGGTTAGACAAGCTTCAGTGTACCTAGTTAATGTGAGTAAGTGTTGTTCCTGGCCTGCATCCCGGCCGTTCTTTGGTTATGATCCAAGTCGAGATTCCCATCCTCCCCAGTTTGTTTTGACCCCCGCCCCATTTTCATCTCGACTGGGTCAGTTTTATATTTTCCCATTCCAGCCTAATATTTTATACTTTTTCCCACTCCCTTAGCGAGAGCGTCTCTTGATTTTGTCCCCTGGGTAGAATACAGCGGCCTCTCTGTTTTATGGGTTGGACGGTCCCTACTAACATCAATTATGTTTAGTTTGTATTTGTGTTTATTTTAAGTTTATTATTGGGTTCATTTCCCTCCCCTCTCATTTTATCATTATTAGAATTGTATATATATATATATATATCATCATTAGAATTTTCATGGTATGGGGCGCGATTTTGGTAGGTCTCCCTTGAGAGCACGTGGTATTATGGTGGTTGAAGGATTGTTTGGTGATGGACGAGTTCTTTTGGTGAATGTGTAAAATGTAATGTACGAATGGGTCGCGAATCTGATTAGCTAGGTATAAGATAGTTAGTGTTGACCAGCCTCTACCCCTCCCCTTTATTGGCCTTGTGCCACAATTTGTACTTTTTGTTCAAATAAATACCAGTCTCTTATTCCATTGTCAGTGCAAACTTACCTTCATATATTTTTTTTCGAGCGGTTAACATTCTAAATTGGCGGGGTGGGAATGCATACTAATCCAGCGTGAAGATTTAGATGGGAAAGGGTGTGTATTTTTGCCTTTTCTTAATATGCTGTGCACAAGTCATATTCCGGGTTTTTTTTTTTGTTTTGTTTTTTTTTTTTTTTGTGGTGGGAGTCTGTGAATCGTAAGAATAATTTTACACGGTTGGAAACTCGTTGAGACGCTTTTTGTCCTAAACAACAAAAATTGAATTTCATCAAGACTTTTCTTCGTCGTGCCCTAATTATTTGTTCTAAGAACAAATTAAATTCGGAAACCGAATGTATTACGACGGTAATTTTAGTTGAAGGTAGATACCGTCTTGATATTGTGCAATATAACATATGTGCGAAAATTGTAAATTTAACAAAGCCATGTCTGTCTATATCTCTGAGATGAAGTATTATGATTATTTACATTATTCGGTCTGTTATCCTCATCTTCATTCCCATATTCAAAACATTTTGGCCGTTGTACGCTCCGGCCTTCTTCAGGTGATTGGAATTTGCCCCGGTGGACGAAATAAAGGGTTCGTTCGAAATTCCAATCACCTGAAGAAGGCCGGAGCGTAAAACGGCCAAAACGTTGTGAATATGGCAATGAAGATGAGGATAACAGTCCGAATAATATAGATAATGTAAATATTAGGTTAGTGCAAAAATAATGACGTAATAATGTCGTTTTTTGACGTATTTTTTAACGTCAAAAAACGACATTATTTTTGCACCAACCTAATAACTAAATTGTATGGTCCGGAAAAGTGTCCCGTTTATTTGCGAGCACCTTAGATTGGTAAGGTTAGCATAAGATTCCCTCAAAAATCTCAAAGTGTGCAGCTATATTACTTTTATTTATTTATTTATTTATTTATTTTTTGCCAAGCCATGAGAAGACGAAAACGGCTGCAGAATTGCAGTGCCGAAGAAGTCTGGAATTCTCCTGATTGACATATCGGCAAAGTCACATTTTCGGTTGGACGACGTTTTGCTACAAACGAAAGCATACCGTGACGATTCCCAGAGATTCGTTTTTTTTTGTTTTGTTTTTTTTTTGTTTTGTTTTTTTTCACAAAATTAGTCGGTTTGAGTTCGTTTACGTTTGTCGCCTATCTAGCTGGCCTTCCTCACCTTGTACCAACCAAATGAAGCGGCTAGATTTAGCGATGCCATAACAGATGTGTCATCACTGGAAATCACTGAAATCAATTTTTAAAAAAAGTTTGAAAGAACAAAACTCTCGAAGATGGTGAGTCTCCTTACTAATCGCACTTGAACATATTACACATGTTTGTCGTCTTGCCAGCGCAGAAATTTCACAAGCAGGGAAGTATTCTGCAACACTTCACCGGGAGTGGAGTTGATACGTCAGAATGGTAATAGGGATGGTAGTAATTTTGGTCCTTTCATTATGTTAAACACTGAGTAAAAGATTTGGGAGTTCTGAGCACACCGACTGCATGGCTTAACAGCTCCTGATCAGACTTGTGCCCTGAAGGTTAAGACAATCCAATATGGATGCCCTGATTATAAAGCAAGTCCATGATGAAGTTCTTCTGGCCAATTTAAAATCAGTCAAATGTCTTCGGTAGGTTGGACCATCATTTCTTGGAGGCTGTTATGTTGCTGTGGGATTCACGGCACTCTTTTGCTCCAGGATTCGCTCTTTTTCAAGCAGCGCCGAAATCTATGGTAAAAATGAACAGGGTAAGATCGAAGCCTTTCATTTTATTCGGGTCTATTCATGAAGTTTGTCCTATTTCTCCCATGCTCTAGATGGAAATTTTCTTATGTTCATAGCGAACCCGATCATACGCGGAAACGCATTACTTGATGCCACAGTCAGTCATACCTCTGTGCTTGTAAGGAGCAAGTTAGCTGAGCAAGAGAGAGCTCTGATTAAACCCCTTCGGGGGTCATAGCATATTCACGTTGCATCGCGAGATCTGTTGCCGAATATCGCAATTCTAGGCCGGATGTAGACGCAAGATGATGTTACCGTTACATTCTGAAAAGAAAATACCAAGAGGTCTCTTCTGATGTTGAAATGTGTGCACTCGGATGGAAGGGAGACTCATCGATTGCCTGAAAATGAGTGATCCTTCTACTGCGAATGTCGATTTTTTTTTTCTGTGAGTTTCCTCTTGATTGAAAACTAGATTCTCTGAGACCTAGTCGTTCTCGAGAAAAATGTTATCAAGTACTAGTCCCGGTACTTCTCCCTATGGTCTTGGATGGCCAGCTTGAAATACCTCAGTATCGACGAGGTGCACTCAGAGTCGGTAAAACGCCTTTCGCGACAGGACTTATTTCACCAATATACGTCCGTTTGCGGCGATATGGTGTCATTTATCGAATAGGCCTTCTTTCACTCTAAAGTCGTACGCCCGCTGAACACTTGGTGCTTGATAAGAAAAACACTCTGATACAGTGTTATGAAATACTAATATGAGTGGCATAAATAAATTTAGTTCGCTGTGATTTGTCTATTTCTCCCTATCAGCTGATCGCCTAAGACATGGCTCGAGAGCCACTCAAGGTACAGGGTTACTGTTAAAATGGTGCTGATGAATGAGATATAATATGAAGGAAAGAGGTAGGAAGTGTACATTATGGGAATAAAGAGGATATACAACGATTGACCCTTTACTTGAAGAGGTTAAGATTGTAGTTTTCAGAAAAGCTGTCCGAATTGAACTCGCTTCTAACATTTGGAATATGGAGAA
>OZ010578.1:75337861-75425361 GCA_963932145.1 Acanthosepion lycidas
AGCAAAAATAACGTTTCTTAAAATTTTGTTTCGCTTTGTTCTCACTTGTTCACTCACACATTCTCTCACTTGTTCACTCACACATTCTCTCACACATAACCACATGCATAAACAATGATTAAGTACAATGTGTCGAGCTTCTTTGCACTGTTTTTATTCAAATTAAGGAGTGACTAAGACTGGCAACTGCTAGTCGAATTATTTCCATAAAAATAAATCATTCGTTGGAACTAAAAGTTTTTCTTTTAATTACGCAACTACCACAACGGAGACAAGCATCCTAACTTTAAGTACAATGTTTCTTGAATTTTGTAAACTTTCGGTGAAAGTAACGTTTTTCGTCATTTTAAACCATTGGCGATTTTCACTAAAAAAGATCATACGTGTAAACATTTTTTGCTTTTAAAACAAGAAACATTCATAATAATTTTTTCTCTAAATAAAAAATATATGATATTACTTCCAAATGAACAAATTAGAAATAAATCCCACGCAGCGACATGTGTTGATCACATTGACACCAATGATAATATACCAAGACATCAAATTTTTAATTATAGAAAATCCTTTTTCCCAAAATAAAAATCAACTTTTCCCCCATTTCTAAGGTTGTATTTACCCAAGTCTCCCCACTGAGATGGAATGTGACACAAGGTCGGAGGTTATGTAGTGATAACAACAAACAAATTATTAAATAACCCCCAACTCTTATTCCTAGAATATATAGGAATCTGGAACCAAAATTATTAATAATAAAAGAAAAAAGTTGAGGAATAAAAAATACTTTAAAATACACATAAGGTTTGGTTGGTTGGGGTTTATGGGATATCAACCACTGTGGGTCATTTAATGCCAAATTAAGGTATATATATATATATATATATATATATATATATATATATATTAAGTATACAGTACTATTAAACATATAGCTGGCAACATTATTGTTTCAAAAACGTATAGCTGGCAATAATTATTTTTCCAAAAAACGGATAGCTGGCAACATTATTGTTTCAAAAACGTATAACTGGCAACATTATTGTTTCTAAAAAACGTATAGCTGGCAACATTATTTTTCCGAAAACATTATCTGAGGCCTTGTTGTTGGGCGTAGTTTATCGTCATACCCAGGACGCTTAAAATACACATAAGAATGGTAATTAACAATAAAGAAAGAAAAAGTTAAATTCTAAAAAAATTGTTGAATAAATATAGAAAAAGCGTTTTACCGTCAAATGAAAGGGACAAAAAATCTAAATTTTCTCTCTCTTCTCGGATAAAACATATTGCCACCAACAGATAAGCAAAACTTCTTTATAATATATATGTTCTTTGAAATATGCAACCATTTCTCTGAAATTTGTACGAAAGCATTTTATCGTTTTTGTCTATGCTAATTTCGTTGTATCTCATATATGATTTTGTTTGTAAATTCAGAATCTCGTTGTGGGCTGAGATGCCCTTTTAATTTCCAAAAACATACATATATAGAAAAATTACATTCAGACAAGGCCAACGCATCATCAGAACACCCACAACAGGAATATTCTTATGCATATGGCCTTCTCTAGGGAAAATACCTGAGGTACCTACTACGAAAATTACCTTACAGCCCTCCTTATGATAAGCTATAGATCGTGCGTCGAAAAAGATTGGCCATGCCTGTTATAGATAAAGAAGAACGAGGTTTTGTCTCTCGTAAAGGGTTTCTCCTAAGTTTGTGTTATATACTGCGTATGGTAGCATGAGTAACACACGAAAACAACAAAGTATTGTCGGTGGGGCGGAATGAAAAGGTCACAGGATATATTAAATAAAATTATCTGTATTTCAATATACTGGATCAAGGCGGACTGGAAGATGTGACAGTTGGTTGTATACAGGACTGGGCTCAAAGATTGTGTTGGGTCGGTTCACCAACCGTTTTGACTATCGTTGAGCGGGTCCTTTGAAGCAGTCAGGGTGGATACATGGATACGTTTTTTTCGTTTTTTTTTTGTTTTTTTGTTGTTGTTTTTTTCCTACTTTTGCTTTAGCGGCAAAGTTTGTGAATGGCTCCAACGTTTAAATTTCATTTTATATTTTTGAAGGATTTGTTTTGTGAGCTGGATAGGATATTCGGAGCTACTGTGCAGAGGGCGACTTTTTATTTTTAATTTTGCTTTCGTAACTTTCACATCCAATCAACAGGTTTTGATGTGGAGTGAATCAGAGAAAGGTAAAATTTGAAGCAGAATCTAACATTTGGAACTGTCCCCTAAGTCTTCTATCCCAAAGTGTCTAGTTGTTTTAATCCGGTATTGAATGCTGTATATTGTGTTAATAATTTAATTAACATCTGCAAATTTTATACCAAAATATAATCATGTATGCAAAGACAATAAACTGTTTCTTTTTTTTAGCTTTTCACTTAGCAGCAGAGGAACATGAGAAACTAAAAATCAGTTATTTAACCGGAAGCTGATTATCAGTAATAAATGTATAACACTAGCAACATAACAAAATAAAAAAGTGTTGTACTTTATTTGAAGGATCGTGGTTAAACTTTTCTTTTGACGCTACGAAAAAGAGTGTTTCCATCTTAATTTTCTAGGATGTGTATTTGTCATTGTTTATATTCGGACTATTGTCCTCATCTTTTCAGATTCTCTCACAACGTTTCGGGCACTGAGCTTTCCGGTCTTCATCAGGGGTATATAGATCCGGATAAACTACGGGGAATTTCGAACTGAACCCTTTATTCAATCTAGGGGTAGTTTATTCTCGTTCCACTGCCCAAGTCTAGGGATATCTCGACTATACCTGTAAGTTATTTGGATCGATATATACCTGATGAAGGCCAGAGGGCAAAATGACCGAAACGTTGTGATAGCCACAATAAGGATGAGGATAATAGTCCGAATGTAAATAGTGTAAATGAAGAAAAAGAGCGTTCCTTGAAATAAAGATATGATCACGAGGATAAACGTCGCTTGTGTTGTGAATCTCATGTAGGAAATATTGATAAAATGTTCAGCGTTCCATGGAGAGGAAGTTCTCGAAGAGCTTACGAAAAATAAGGTTTTAAAGGTGTGCCTACGGGAAAGAGAGAGAGAGAGAGTGGGGAGAATGAAAGAAAGGGTGAGTGTGAGTGGTTCTTGAGGTTTGGGGAGTACTTATCCGTGCGCCTTACTCAAAAAAATGTGACTCAAGGTCCAATTTAAAGTGGGAGTTCACACGTACATGGTCTAGGAAGAAAGACTGCTCCATCTCCACTCGACACCTCTCCTTTGGGGATGCCTCAGGCGACAGGGATTAACACTAGCCTCCTCCTGAGAGGCCTGCATTGACTGAAGGGAATTTATCTGTACATCAACCTCCTATAGAATGTGACACAAGGTCGATTTTATAGTGGAATCTCACGAGTACATGGTCTAGGAAGAAAAATTGCTCCAGCTCCTGTGCAGTTCCCATTAAGGGGTGCTTCAGGTGCCAGATAATGGCCCTACCTTTCTCCCGAAGGACAAGTTGTATTTTTCCGTGTACACACCACCTACAAAATGTGACAGTTTTCAGTAGGAGCCAACCAGTACATTGACCAAGGGATACAAAATCGTTCAAGCGTCCTCGGCACTCTTTTGGGGACATCTCAGGCACCAGGTAATGAACTTAATCCGTCCAGAAGGAAAAGCCTTGTCCTCAAGGCGGCCAGGTGGTAATTTGAAATTTTCGTTCTTCTTTTTATTCGGTCAGTCTCAGTCTGGATTTTGAGAAATATTATTGTCAAGTTTGAAGGTTTATGATAGGTCAATAAAGTTTACATGCTTAGATACGTTGAAGTAAAAGGGATATCTTATTGCCTGGCGTAATTATGTTTGTCCTTTTTTTTTTAATCTAAGTTAATCTCTTGTCTGGATCCCGAAATTTTTCTCGCCGTAGTCCGCTCTTCAGTGTTCTTATGACGACAACGTCCGGTGATCTCGTAATCAGTTCTATCGTGGCTTCGTAAAAACTTCTCTAATCCGAATCAAATTGAACAAGTTTTCAGTGAATTTATTTGTTCTTTGAATAGAAAATTATTTATGAAAAGAATCGATTTGTTATGATCGATTCACATATCTGTTATAAGAGCAAATATTACCAAATGGGGATATTTTAACAGAATCAATATTCTCGATTATTTATTTTTCAAATAAATCGATAGTTTCATGTGAAACACCAATTCAAATCTTTACTTTGTGGAGAAGCACCAGAGGTTCTTAACGATGTTTATCGGAAAGTTCGGAATAAAAGAACGGGATCAAAGGTATAAACAAATAGTATATGTTTATTTATTTGACTTTGGAGAAAGTCCTTTGTAAATCGGGTTGGGTAAAATCGTCCGTCCGGTTCGGTAGCTGATAGTTAACAAGTCACATCTTGGTAGCAATTGGAGTGTGGTTACTTTGGAAACTTCTTGCTAACATCAAACTTTCTCAGAATGGCAGAAAAATGTCTTAAGCAGATGACCTCTAGTTTTATATGACACGCTTGGCTGGTTTCTCTGGCGGTATCTTCGTCGTCTGCAGTCTGTCAGCTATCTCTATATTCACTTAAGAAAGGGCTCCAGACTACATGGCGCGAAGTTTGGCTTCGGCTAACATCAAATGTCTCTTTGTTTTATTTTTTTGTTTTGTTTTTTTGATTGGCCAAAATTCTTTTATTCTCCGGCGTTCCTTTCTTTTTAACTTTTTCGCGACTTTTCTTACTTTGGTAGATTTTTTAACAAGACTCATGGACCAGCAAACATCCGCCATTTTGTAGCCGTGTTCAGTCTTTTCTTCCTCCTCTTTTTTTGATTTGAGGGTTGCCTTCTTATTAGTTGAGAGAGAAGTATAAAGAGAGAAGGCTAGAGAGAGAGAGAAGAGATATGGGTTTTAAAGGAAGGCAAATGCCTTATTTTAATTTTTATTCTTTTTGTTGTTGTTTATATATTTTTTCATTTTTTATATCTGGGCTCACCACAACATTCCTTAATTTTAATACAAATAAAATCGTATTTCAGGACCTTCATAAAATCATCTACACCTTGTCGGGAAATCACAGACTGTTTTTGTTTCTTTTTCTTTTTTCTTTATATTTTTTCTTTCTTTCTTTTTTCTTTCTTTCTTTTTTTTTTCTTTTTTTTTTTTTTTTTCTTTTTTTTTCGCTTTTGTCGTCATGGTTTTTTCTATACATAAAATTATTATTTTTAAATTCCAAGAAATCATCAATGAATTAATTTACTTTTCACCCATTATAAGTAATTAAGATGCCTTTCGTTTTGGTATTTATTTATTTGTCTTTTTATCTTATTTTTAATTCACTCTTTTGCCAATTCTAATACTAAAAAAAACTTTAAGCCAAATGTTAATGAAAAGGTTTCGATTTGAACTATACCCTGTTTATTTTCCCGAATTCACCCCTGTATCTTTAATAAATATACACTCCAGTGCAGACTGGATCTAAAAATATTGGTTGCTAGGAGACAAGTAGGGGCCTACCCACCACTTTTCAGTGACCTCACAACCCTATGTACTGATTGATATCCTTTTCGAGTTTCCGGCTATCTTAAATCACGACTTGTAATTTTATCTTTAACTTCTCACGATTCCCAAATCCGTAGACCCCTAGGGACTAAGAGGCATCACACATCTAATACAATCATAGCAGCAGTGGTGTTTCATGCACAAGGCAGCCTGTCGGAGCCCAGACCTCTCACAGGTAGTTTGAATTCAGAGTTTTCCTTCTCCTAGACTGATTGCCAACCAAAGATATACGTCCGTTTCTGTCCTGCTATTTATCCATAGCTAGGGGGGATGAATTCATGCCTTTTAATTATCCAAAATAAACGGGTAGCGAGCTTCGTTTTTACCTGTAACAGTTGGCTGATACCTCCAGTGTGCATATCTGCCCAAAGACCCATTTGAATAATATGTGGCACAAGGCCAAGTTTAAAAATTTATACATGGGACTACGGACAAAAATTACTCAAATCTAATTGGCATTCCAATGACAGTCCAGGTTTAGTCGAAAAAGAGCTACTGTTTCATTGCTTACATGTTCAGTCTATGGTATTCTCAGCATCCTTCTGTTGAATGACATTTCTGTTGCTTCAAATTTCCTCTTCATCTGTGAGGAGATTGTTCAGCATTCACTACGATATAGGATGACAGATATTACATAATAGTTCAATAATATTTTATTTATTTTTAATGAACCTGTTTGAAACTTTTGTGAAATAAACATCATCATAATCCACATTTTAATGTCATCTTCTACAAGTAAAAAATAGCTGTTGATTAAAAAACAAATGCTAATTGTTCTGATGAACTTTCCTGTATGGTACCTAGACTTTATTTAAGCACAGTACAAAATTGGCAGCTAGGTCTCATTATTTTACAGTGGAAATGGCTAAATGTAACTGTTAGTTCTATGCTAACAGTTTCTTTTCTGGCACTTCTCACTTGTTGAACTATCTTCCATCCTCTTGCTTTCCAGTCAACTTTGATCTTCAAAAGATTAAATGCAATGTTAATTATCTTCTTAATTTCTGTTCTTTTATTGTTCTTGCTTCTTAATAATCATTTTCTTTTTCTTATATTCTTTCATACTCAGTAACCTTTGTGTATTAGTGGCTTTGTTGTCTTGCTTAGGGTGCAATTATTAAAAATATGAAAAAAAATGTATGACAAAGACAGTAAAACAAAGAAAATTTATTGACAAATCTTTTATAATAAAATAATTTCCATGAAACAAATTTGAATTTTAATTCCTGAATTAAAATCTTTTTTCAGGATTGTTATGCACTCATTCATTTATCTTGACATTTTTTCACATATAACTAAAAACTGATACTTTTACAAGAAGGAATTTTCAAAAGTTTACTGAAAAACTGAATAAATTTCTAAAATGAAGCATTGCTATTATTCTATGTCTGTTCAGACCACTATCCTCATCACATGTTTATATCTGGAAATTTTTCATATCCAAGTTCAGACAGAAGTTAATCATTTTGTTTCTTAATTAGACAGGATTTAAAAATTAACAAATTTAAGATACACTTGAGGAAGTTTAAGGAAACACACTGACCCAAACATTCAGCTTACAAGAACGTCAGCTGAAATAATTGGAATAAGCATGGGAAAATGTAAATTTTAGTTATTAGAATAAACTCATCAAATATAATTGTAGTTTGATTTGATTTTTTATTGGATGAAGAATTATCAATCCTTATTAATTCTGACCATTGCAGCTTTTCTCAACTTGTTGATCTCCAGCAGTGAGCGGACAGCACAGATCCAAAATAAAAACAGGCTTTTGGTCAGACTAAACAAACAAGGTGCCATAAAAATAAAAATAAAATAGGATTGGATGGGAAAACTAAATCTATTATCTAGATATTAAGCTTTGAAGATTTCAGATCCAATATTTTTTTATTTGGTTCCCTCATAAAATGAACTTTTTTAGATATATTATACTAATGTAAATCAGAGATACTGAAATCAAGCAAAAATTTAAATATCTGGGAATGGTTCTAACAGAGAATGGAAAGTGAAACACTGAGATCCAAAGGCACATTGGGATGGCCAAAGATGCATTCCAAAAACTAAGCAGAGTATTAAGAAAGAGAAAAACTTCATTAGAAACAAAGAAAAGAGTACTGAATTGTTACATGATATCTGTCCTCTTATATGACAGTGAATGCTGGACAATCTCCCCAAAGATGAAAAAGAGACTTGAATGTGCTTCTACAGAAGGATGCTATGGATATCATGAACCAAATATGTGAGCAATGTTGAGTATTTAGACAAAATGGAAACAAAAAGGAAATCTATAGTTAACATGAGGAAGAGGCAGTTTAAATTTCTGGGGCACATAATGAGGAAGGAGGGCTTGAAAAATTTGATACTCAAAAGACAAATTGAGGGAAAGAGGAACAGAGGAAAACAGTGCATGAAATACTTGCTTGGTTTGAGTAAATTGATGGTTGAACACATTTTGGGAGAAAAAGCTCAAAGACAAAATTTATTAGCAGTTACAAGGGATAGGACAATGTGGGAAGCCATGATCACATACGTTCTGGAATAAGACCTATAGATTTTTCTGTATATAAAACTTATCTAAAATTTTTAGAAGTTAACATTTCAGGAAAAAAACCCAGAAAATACACTTTTATAATTTATTTTGAAAATTAATGGCAGTAATGATTTTAGACAAATGATACAATCATACAATTCAATTGCTATCCTAGGTATAATGATAAACTACATCTGAGAGCAAGGACTCTGAAGAGGAGAATGGAGGTTTTGAAGAGTGTGAAACCACCTCTTAATTGCTTTTGTCCCTAGGTACTCACTGACAAAATGTAGTAGCACCTGCTAGGGTCACAGCTATGGGCAAATAGTGAATCCCCAAACAAAAACAAAACACTATGAAAGTATAAAATTACATTTTTATGGTAAAAATACTAGCAATACATTTTTATATATAAAAAAAAATTACCAACAATACTTATTGGTAGTAAAATTACCAACAATACATTTTATCAGTAGTTGAAGGTACAGAATGTGTTCAAAATATTTAGATTTCAGAATTAAATAAACCATAGTGATTGATATGATGCTAAACAAAATCAATCAACCTATCAGTTCAATGAACCAATCGCATTGTCATAGAATGAGGTCAAGAGGACAAATTTAGTCTTCTGTTTACTTCTCAAATTCAACAAAAAAGTTTGTGGAACAGATAACTAACATCTTTTTGTCTCAGGGAATCTTGACTAAATTCATCAGCTGCTCTGATTCAGATACAAGGGCTTTCCTTAGGTAAAAAAGTTACACCAAGACCGTTGTCTTTATTTCTGATTTGGATTGTCTACTCATTGCTGTAGGTCAACAGACCAAAAAAAGTTGCAATAAAAAAACTAGAAAAATGAAGAAGAAAGTAAAAAATACAAGTCAGAATTAACATTAATAATAATGGCATGTCCAAAGTTGTTTTAAAGCTTGTTCTCTTGATATAGCTGCTTGTTTTTTTTTTGTGCAAATGTAGAATTAAAGAGAGTTTGGTTATCCATTTAAATGTGCTTTCATCTTTAAAGAGGAGGAGGATCTGAAAGGAAAACCAGAGAGAAATCAATAGAAAAAAAAGAGATGCATAATCCATGTGAAACAAAAATCGCATCAATAAATCATTATCTATATGTTTAACATATAAAGGAGTTTGTATTTGGAATTCAAAAATCATTTAAAGATCAGGCAGTTTAGAAATTGAAACAATAGATAAAACAATATTTCTATAAAATATATAATGATTTTAAAATTACTTTTACACCATCTTTACAAAGCCATAAAACAATTATTTACAAAAAAAAAAACTACTGTAAAAGTAACAAAAGCTAAAAATCACCAAGAAAAGCATTTTTATCATTATGGTCCTTTACAATGAGACCCTAAAACTGAAAGTTCTTTTTCATCATAATGCTAAGAAAATTCTTTTAAAAGATTATTCTCAATTTTATACTATGAACAATAACTCCTAGTCACTATTTACACTATTTACATTGTTCGGATTGTTGTCCTCATTTTTATTCACAATGACGTTTCAGCCATTGCATGCTCCAGACTTCTTCAGATGATATTTGTTGGAATTTTAAGGTGAACACTTTATTTAGTTGATAAGGTTAGACTGTTCTAATTCCACTTGCCATGTCTTTGGATATCTCTGTTTTAGTTAATTCCCCTTGATAACTCATCTCTCCAAGTTTTTGCTATCTCCACTGTGATTGAACTCACAACTCTTTGGGTCAAGTCACTTTTTGACTCAATCAACAAATTCACTAGGCCATGACTCCTTGAGGAGAACAGTCCAAACAGTGTAAATAGTGTAAATAGTTACCTTATCTCAGAAATATAGACAGGAACTACTAGTCAGGCTTTAATTTTTACTCATTTGATAACAATTTTGTTTTCAAATAATTAAATATTTTAATAATGTATAGCTAAACAAACATCACGAATTTCATCTCCAATGTTTGTTTGATTATTTAAATTATCTAAAATAGTTATTCACAAAAATTATTTATATTTTTATAAGAATTTTTATAACAGAGGTTCACATGCCCTTACAAAAACTCATTATAATTGGTACGATGACCAGAATATAATATATTCAGTAACATTGAAAAAGATAAGAATTATGGATAATGTGTTTGAAAGACATGTCAGTGACACCCATGGCTGAATGAAGGCAAAACATGTAAACTAGAAATATGATCTAACTAAAATTACTTTTACATCATCTTTACAAAGCCATAAAACAATTATTTACAATACATCAGAATAGTATGGCTTTGACCAAGAAATATTTATAAAGCAACAATTTCAGTGTTGAAACACTTACACCAAAGTGAACATTCCCAAGGCATATGTTTACCACTGTCTCTTAAGGTCTATTACATTAAAGACATATAAGGACACTGTGTTATAACCATGTTGTTAGGTATAGCCAGACGATTTGAAATAAAGTTTTCAACCTAGAAAACTTGAAATCATAAAACCTAAACTCTTCTTCAACTTCTCATTTACTATTCATTTTGCACCCAGATGAATACAACAAGAGTAATCAGTTAGAGAAGTCATGTCTTATTATATTTCTTACCACTAGGTAGAAGATTATTGACTGTCCTGTAATTTGTATTACATTTGGCACAGTAATTGACCAATTCCTGACCCATCAAATATCTATACCAATATTATTGCACTTGTTGAAGTTCCAACATAACAACAACACACCGACTCTTCTCTATTGAAGCTTGTTTATTGCTTGTTTCCTGGAATGTTGATATGGCTCAAGTCCTGGATAGTGGCGTTCAGCCATCTTGAATGGCTTTTTGGGTGTTTCCACACATAAGCTTCTTTAAGCTCATGTTAAAGATACCCTTTGCAAGATAAGCAGACTCCTTCCTTATTAAGTGTTCAAATTATTTCTATATCTGCTGAGTTATTTACACTGAGACTGAGGATCTGTTTGCTTCAATAGTGGATGGTGTCATACTTCATGAACTGAAACTATTTGACATGAAGGAAGATTGGCAGACACTGCATGTCAAATAGATTAATTCCTCTGTTGCCTCATTCATCAGGTCTCACTGCCATCAAAGAGAATAGACAAGACAAGAGAATTGTATGCACACAGATTTATTCTTACAGATATGCTCCTTCTGTACCTGAAAGTGTCATTTAAATTTTTTCATAGCTGCTGCAGCCTTTGCACTCTGACAGGAGGAAGGAGCTCAATTATAAAAATTATTGAACTCCACAGGTTCAACATGAACCAGCAGGAAAAGTGTGATTCTGTTGATATTATCTTCATCTTGAGTCAACAAATTTTAATTCCTACTTTGGCTTCTTCCTTGCTAAGTGTGCTAAGGATTCAATGGATGTTAATTGTAAACAATGAAATGATATAGCATCGATGACCGTAAATCACCAGGAGCCAAACTGCAATCTAAGTTCTTTAAGATGTTTATATTACAATATCATATTTACCATAATTTTGCCAGGTGTTTAACAAGGATTATATTTTTTATTATTATACCTTTTATATGGGACTGAAACTTACACATTAGAATGATTAAACAGTAAATTTAATGTAAATCTTGCAATCATATTGATATTATATTGAGCCATTAAACCCATGACTGATATTACAGGTATCTAGGGAACAAAGAACTCAGCATCAGACAGTCATTTTTAATATTAGTAGTGTGTTTGATTTTGCAGGTAACATGACAGTTATAGGAAAAAAGAGGAATCAGCAAACTGAGTTCAATTTCCGGCCATCTGTTGCACCCACTATCATACAAATGCCCTAGGGGAAAAAAACAGTAATGAATCTCTTCTCTCCACAGTTATGGATTTGTTGTAGCATACCTATGGACAATAATGGGTATGTCTCCATTCACATGAATACAGTAGTAAATACTGCATTTGGAGATTCGTCTCCAGTTGTGCTGATCAAACTCTCTGGCTGTGGGCAAAGATATGTCAAAGGGCAGAGTCCCATCTTGGGAAACAGCTACCCAACCCCGTTTTATATTGGGAATGTTCACCGAGCATATGGGCTCGAATACCCCACGTTAGATAGATGCCAAGTCAGAATTGATTACATTACAGATTATTTTTTTTATTTTGTCAAGTATCTCAAGATGTACAGCAGGATCACCAGACCAGTTATTGCAACAGTATTTGATGCACAAGCAAATGGTAGATTTGTAAATGTGCAAGATGGACTCTGACAAGAAAACTTTTCTGGCAAAGTGACCCAACTTTCCTTACAGTAGATGCAGCTATTGGTTCAATATAGTTGCTCCACTTTAATTCAGTTGAAAACATGAGGCCAAGAAGGCTTAGTGTGTTGCTCTCCAGGAGTCTAGTGTCAACCATGATGATGGCAGCTTGAATGATTCTAATATTTCATTCTGCTTGATCAAAAGATGTGGATTATTTTTTAATTTTATTTCATAGTATCTTAATCTGCCACAGCAGATTCTAATCTGAGAAAAAATAGTTTTGCTTGTTTAAGAGTCTAGTACAAGCACAAGATCTGTTGATTTAATCTGATATAACTTCACCAGGCAAATAAATTTTCATAGATTCCCCAGTGGAAAAAAAAGAACAACCTTAAGTTTCTATAGAACTCAATGGGCAGAACCCATTTCAATTGCAGGTGGAACAGGTCAACTTATTAAAGCACAAGTTTAGATTAGCTGAAGGCTATCAGTTCAATACTTGTGCTGGGTAGTGTATATACATTTGAGCTATTTAACATGATCATTTGAAAAATCTGTGTCTGTAATTTCAGAGTATTTTTCTCATCTTTAGTTACAAGTCTTATTTTGTAGTCAAAGGCAATGATGAACAGAAATAGGACTAGTGTGTAAGACTATCTGTGATTTCAAAAAATTCTCTTTGTCCATCTGGTAATGGTAACATTAGCCATTTCCTTAGAAGGAAACAATCGGCATTCATTGTCTGAACAGCCAATACTGCTTTAGTTTAAAATTTATAAAATCTTTCTCTTAGAATAATTTTCCAAGAAAATATGTTTCTAAGTCCAGTAACTGTTAGCACTCTTTCAAGTACTGATAAGGGTTTCCTACTTCACTTTTTGTTGGAAGTAGTGTAGAATGTCAATATCTTGATTATGTCATTATTTTCTCTACAAGTTATATGTGATATTGATTTTAGTTGTTGCTGCTGTTGGTAGTCATCAAGTGATGTGTAGAAATACCAGATACAGTAAGCTTGGATATATGGGTAGTGTAATGGATAACTGATCAGAATTGGAGATTGGAGAGACAAGTTCTAATTCCAGTCAGGTTCATTATATTTAATTAAATGCAAATACCTTCGTGAAAGGTATGAATCGACTTCTTCTCCCCCAGCTATGTGTTAATTAGTAGGACTTTTATCACTAAAATTACTATTATCTCTAAAAACTTTCTTACAATCTAAAATATTTTCTGGCTTTAAATAACCTGAAAAAGGTTGATAAGCTGAAAAAATAAATCAGAAAACAATTAAGTGATGTGATTTCTGTTATTTGGTACAGTTCTTTATTTGCGATTCTGTAGTGCCAATCTGCAATGTTCAAAGAAGGGAGGGTCTTCACCAAGACCTTTAAGCTTCACTCTCACTCTCAGCTGACAGTTTAGATATTTCTGAATAGCTTTGTTGTTATGGATGACATTCACATAAAAATCTCAATCTGATAAGGCTTTTTAACAATGTGGTTTAAGTTTTCAGGTTAATGTTTAAGTTTGTAGTAATTTGCAGTGTTGAGCAAAACTACCTCTGATACAGCTTATTCTATGTTCAGTTTCCTTAACTTCGATATTAAATTTGTTATAATTGATCCATACATCGAGGTATCTGAAGTGTGTAGTATTTACTAATTCCACATCCTGAATTTTTATGATGAATTCTGTGTATATGCTATCACTGCTTTCATTCCAGATGATGGTTTCTGTTTTGGAAAGGTTTATCTTGACAGAAAGGCTTATCAAGAGATAGTACTTGTGATATAGTATCTGTTTATAAGGATATAGATTGCCAAGACTATTTTAGTTGGTATTCCATGAGTCTCCTTCTGTGTATGGGGTCAAAAACTTTCCTAAAATACACAAATATCAGTATTAACCTTTGATAAACTTGATTAGGCATATTGCTATCGGTGCAACAGTAGATCAACCTTTTCAGTTTAATTTTTAAGCCAAAAGTTAACAACATAGATAGGATTAAGTTTATTCAATCAACTTGAGTTCCATTTTATAGAATGTCATTTTTACAATCTTGAAAAATTCTAAATGTCCTCCTAACAATTTCATTTATTTCTTTCTTTCTGCTTTGCTACAATTCAGTCAAGCATGAGTTTCAGGTAACAAAGGCATTGGCCCTGTTCAAATGTTTAATTGAATAAAATCACTGGATGGTGATCCGGAGGGATTACTAATTAGATAATAATTATTAAAATTCTCAGGAGAGTAGATTGAATAGTTGAAAGAAAAACGAAAAAAAGAAACAAGTTAGTAATTATGTTTTAAGCAATAAAATTAATTTAAGAACAGTTCCAAAGAGAATAGAAGCCAGAAATATCTAACCACAATTCATTAAAATTGTGCAAAACTAAAATTACTTCAACCTATCTGATTTCCTCTCATAAAACATGCGTTGTCCAAATATGTTTAGTCCTGAGAAATTAATTTTGGGGTTTATTTACATCAATACTAGCCGCCAAAATGTGTATATTCTTACAGAAAAGAGTGACCCAAATTCTCTGATGCAAAGAGGGCCATCTGGTTTATGCCTAAATCGCAAATTTGGGGTTTGTTTATATTAATACTTTCTGCCCAAAACAATATTACCCTTCCAGAAAGAGAATAACTAAAACAAAGAGAAACATGTGTTTTGTAAAAGATTAGATTAGATGTTTAGAGTGGTAGGAAGTAGAAAAGTTAGATATATCAATATCAAATTTTAGGATGGGGGCTGTCTATATAAACAAAGGCCCACAGGGCCCATTGACACAAAAAGAGAGTTGAGCCCAGGACAGAATAGTCAGAGATTTGCCAGGGTTTGCATCATAAGTCAGCTGTCACTAAAGAACACACCTGTAATTTCCATGGCCAACACATGACAGAAGAAATAGAGATAGAGGTGACAAGCAGTCTTGCTTCCACCATTTTATAGCAATTACATTGGCACCATCCAACAAGGATTAGATTTAGTTTTACTGTAGATAATAGAGACATTTTATTCATCAGTTTTTATATTCAATAAACAATTAGAGTTATCAACATTGTTTATTTTACTGGAGGAGTTCTTATACCAGACTTGATTCTCAATGTTGTCCTGGACACAAAGACAAAAATGACTATGGCTGCAGATTAGAATTACAATCTTGTCTGCAGTATACAACATACATAATTAGGTCCACCACTATACTTCTCTGTCAATCCCAATATTATGAGATTTTTGGAAAAGTGAATCAACCCTATCAAGACGATACGCCAGTCCCAACCAAGAAGGGAAAAGAAAGACAGATGACTCATAAGGTCGGTGTTACTTAACAAAGCTAGCAAGATAGTGACTGGAAGAGGAGTAAGAAGTGATTAATGGGAGTGGGGGTTACCACATACCTTTTGCAAGATATATAGATATGGCCCAGTTGCCACCACATTCTTTGCTTGTATCATCACAATTCAAAGTACAGTTTCTACTAGTACCATATTTGTCATAGCCATCATTTCCACAGTAACATTCTTTTTTATACTGTAATAAAAAATAAAAATAATAACTGTTATGCTTAATAATTACAACAATAATAATACAGACATGTGGCATGTTAATAGTATATTAGAAATGTAGATAGCATATTTATGTTCAAAGGAAAATTTAAATGGCAATGGGAAATTAACTAAAGAAATAAATTAATGCCCATTGAAATGAAACTGCCCACTAATAATCATCTGAGAGAACACTTTCTGCCTTACTCATGGTTAATGCTAACTTCCAGAAGACCAACTCATTGTACCTTCTCAGGCTAACATTCTCAGCTGACATGAAATGGAAAGAATATATTGAATCAATTGCTAGGTCTACTGCTAGGAAATTTGGTTCACAGTATCATTCTAGACAATTTTACTCACCAGAATCTATCTTATATATTTATAAGTCTACCATTCATCCAAAAATTGAATATGGCTGCTGCATCTGGTCTGTTACTCTTGCTACACATTTAGAGATCCTTAATAAAATCCAAAGAAGAATCTGCAATGTCATTGGTCCTGACCTGGCATCTCAGCTTCATTTACTTTCCCATCATCATAATGTAGCTGCCCTATGCCTTTTTTATAAATATGTTCAGATGAACTTTACTCTCTGATACCTAGATTCTATGAATTTAAGTGCAATACTAGATTGGTGGATAGGTCTCAACATTTTACAGTTGAAATGGCTAGATGTGACCAGAAGTTTTATGTTAATAGTTTCTTTTCTCGCACTTCTTGGTTGTGGAACTCTCTTTCGGCTTCTTGCTTTACAGTCAAGTTTTATCTTCAAAACTTTAAATGCAATGTCAACTGTTACCTTTTGTCTTCGTAGTTTCTGTTCTTTTGTTGTTCTTGTTTCATACAAATGTTTTCTTTTCCTTATATTCTTTCACACTCAGTACCCCCCCCTCCCCGGCATCATCTTACTGGCTTTACTGCCCTGTTTGGTATGAGATGATTACATATATATATATATATTGATGTAATGAATATGCATACACCTGGGTTCCACCTCACAGTAATATGATTGTCTGGTGTCAGCCATAAATACAGACTGATGTGGAGGTACAGGAATGATGCCTATTGGCTACACCTATAGTCTTCACCTATTGCCTACACCTATTGCCTATCACTACAACAAGGACCAGTCCATTATGGTTACCTGCTAGATTGTTCTACTCAGTTACAGTAGTCCAAAACCACTTTGCTACTTCAAACAAATATATCCCTTTCTGGGACATATATATATATATATATATATATATATATATATATATATATATATGTAATGTATTTCTATCTTTATAAATATCTGAGATAGATGCTCTTGCACTTGGGCACTGACCTGCTATCCTGTTGTCAGAGCTAGCAATAGTCACCCATTATGTTTGGCTTGATCTAGACTTGTTACCTCTCAGATGTGTTTCGGTGAAATTTCTTACCACAATTTTAGCATCCAAATCTATTGAAAAAACAATCGAGAATGTAAGAAATACATTTTAAGAGACCTCCAACATCCCATTCTTTGATCCACTGTTAGATTGAAATCTATTATATCACCATAGTTTGGTAATCTCAACTTTTTATTGAATCTCATGCCTTTGATATCCAAGAAAATTCTTCATAACTCAAAAAAATGGATCCCATGCCCTCAACCTGAGTGAATACTATATGTGCTGATCAAATAAGTAATGCTAATTTAATTTTAAACTTATGTCAGAGTTCCTTGAGCTTTTTAGCTATAAACCACAAAGCACAAGAAAAAGATTTGTGCAGTTATCTTCTCTTTTGCTAACCATAAGCCACTTTCAAAATGGTTCCCCATATGGGCATATGTTGAAAGCAAAAAGCAGTCATAAAATTTCTGATTTTGGGAGGAGAAAGTGTTGCAAACATTCACGGGCAGTTAGTTGAAGCTTATGGAAAAGCTGCATTTGATGTAAGCACACAATAAAGAGATGGATCAAGAGAATTAATAATCCTGAAGAGAAAGGAGAAACTAATCTTAGTGACAAGCCTCCACCCCAATGGCAGGCTAGCTACTGCTGTGAATAAAAAAATCAAGTAGGTTGTCATTCCCCTTACAAATGAAAGAAGAATCACTATTGTAAAGTCTTCTGGGAAAGTCTTCTGGTGACCCATAGTAATTCCTACAATCCTTTGGTTACTTGAAGGTCTATGCAAAGTAAATTCCTATAATGTTGATAGACTCCTTAAAGAAACAGAGAATGTTTGCCACCTAAGAGATTCTGATGTTGCACAACACATAGAATGGTGGTTCTCTAATAATGATGAGGTGAAAGAGGCAGTTTGCATATGGCTAAGAAAGCTGCCAAGAAGCATCTAAAAGGCAGATGTAAATATTCTTATTCAAAAATTAAATACTGCAACTAAAGATGAAGAAGACTATGTTGAAGACCAGGTTTAGAATCTGAAATATTTTATCTCCATTTTTGATATTTTTTCTTTCTTTTTTTAATTTTTTCACTGCAAGAAAAGCAATAAAGCTTTTGCATTTAATAGTATACTTGTTTTCTTTTCTTTAATTTCTCATCTTGAGCCTTTTGATCAAGTAATTAATCTTTTCTACCTGCCATCAGCATGGCTAATGCTAAACTCCAAGAGATCAACATGCTATGACTTCTTGGCCTCACATTTGAAAGTGGAGTGACTATATCAAATCAGTTGCTTTGTCTACTGCAAGAATAGTTGGTTCTTGGGTCATGCCAAAAAATCTTTCTCATTAGAATCCATCTTACGCATTTATAAATCTATCATTTGTCCATGCATTGGATACTGTCGCCATATCTGGACTTGTGTTCCTGCTATAAATCACAAGATTATTGAGAAAATCCAAAGGATCTATAATATAATCCATCCTGACCAGTCATCTTGACACCAGTCACTTTCTAACTGACATGACCTCACTTTTCTCTATCTTTCCTAAAAAAATTTTCATGGCACCTGATCTGACAAGCGTTTTTCCCCAGTACACCTGATGCAAATGTTACTAGGTGTTAGAGAATATGAGAAAAAAAAAACACTATTAAGGAGAGAAAACCATAAAAGAACAAGAATTAAGAAGACAGGATATAATGATTGATATTGCATTTAAATTTTTGAAGATCAAAGTTGACTACTTAAACAAGCATTTAATGTAAATTTAAATTGTGTTGACCTTTTCTCTAATAAAAGAAACTATTACTAACATTACATGAAATCCCTTTAAAAAAATTTACGTATGATGTTAAAGTACGTTTGGATTAAATATGTTCATTCACATTAGTAGTATTAGTAGTAATATTATTTTTGAGTTTTATTATTAGAATAATGGTTTAAGTCAGTGTTTCTCATCCAGTGTTACTTCAGGGCACACTTATAGACTAAATAAAATTCTGGGGTGCACTTGAAATTTTGATAAGGAAACATTAGTCATGACATTTGAAAATATGAAAATAATAAAGTCCCCTGAAGTAAGCATTTATTTTTAAGACATTATATTTACTTGGTGTTTTTAACATTTAAAAAATAAAGATTTTTTTAAATATAAAGATAATTCATAAATTACTCTTTTATTAATTTGGGGTGCATTAGTACCCCTGAATACATGAATTTAAGGGTGCTACCAGATTTGCAACTAGGTCCCACTGTTTTACTGTTGAAATAGCTAGATGCAACCACTACTTCTAATCGAATAGTTTCTTGTTTCACACTTCCCACCTGTGAAAGTCCCTTTGTTTTTTTTATTCCTTGATAACTATAATCTTCAAAAATTTAAATGCAACATCAGTCACCATATTCTTGAACTTTGCTCATTTTTGACCTTCCCTCAATCATCTCCATTCTCAGTCTTCTCTTTCACTTTCACTCACCATAACCCTCTGCATTCTTTTTCTTTTACAGTAAGGCTCACCCTGTACAAGACCTGGAGTGGGGGGGCACTCAAGGTATAGGGTTACAATAAAGGGTAAGCTTATATTGACTCTAGATTTGAACAGATTAAAACTGTAGTCATCGGGGAAACGTCCTCTAGGGAGTTTTCCATAGGGTAGCTTTGTTTGTTTTCAATTTGACTGACTTCATGTTTGTTTAGGTGGATGACTATTAAGCTGTGAAACAGATACCTATTGAAGATGCACACATAAATAACCTTGGTTGACCTGCCTGGAGATTCTACCATAACAGTACCCATCATCATTCCATTGAGAGGCCCCACCAGAGACGACTGCATGATCTAGAAACCATTCGCAAAATGGCAGTACAATAGACCTGATATTCTAGTGGCATTACCACCTTGCTTGGGGTGAAATGATTTAAAAAAAGATGTAAAATAATATATTTATTTTCTTTAGAGAGGATCCTTTGGTATTCGATGTAGCAAAATGTTCATTTATAAAGTGGATAATGTTAGTATGATTATAAAAAGTCTGAAGGTGGTAGTGTTTGAAGTCAGACCATGATAGATGCAGTATTAATATTAGAAATTAGGTCAGTGTCAATTTACTGTGTTTTTCTTGGCACTAAGAAGGGAAGAATATCATTAGTAAATAACCTCTTAACTATTTCTTCACTCATCATGGATGGCTGGTTTCTGTGGGGTAGTATTTCTGTCCATCACTCTCAATGTCTCTTCTGCTTTTAGCTCAGTAGTGTTAGCTTATATTGGTTTTGACCAGGCTCCAAGACTCTGGCATGAGCATTGGTTTTGGCTAATATCAAAAGTCTCTTTGTGTCAATTTTTTGATTGGCCAAAAGTATTTTATTTTCCAGAGTTCCATTCTTTTTCATTTGTTTATAATGGGAGTTATGCGTGAAGCTTCCCTGATTTTTGGTATTTTTCAGTCACAAATAAGTACATTCTGATCCTGCATTTTTCAGACAGGTTCAGTCTTTTCTTCTTCCTCTTTTTATTTGAGGGTTGTCTTCTCATTAATTGAGAGAAGTACAGAAAGAGAAGTTCAGAGATAGAGAAAGAAAGAGATAAAGGTTTTAAAGGAAAGCACAAATACCTTATTTTAATTTAAACCCTTTTTATTCAAATATTTTATCTAATTTTTTTGTCAGGACTTAGATCATAAAATTAGCCACAATTTACTATGAATACATTCATTTCATATATGTTCATATTACAAGTGTGATTAATTATCAAAAATTTAACGTATAAAAATAGAAAATAATTTAAAACAAATCATACTTACTTCAAGACCAGCATATTTAAATCCTTTTGTAGAACATAAATCTTGACACATTTTTACACTCATTTTATCACTTAACATTTCAAATTGTAAACTTCTATTTTCCGCGTCTTTAAAGCAGCCAATGTAACCTAATTGAACATAAACAATATCATTCACATTTGGCTAAATATAAAAATGTATTTATCATCAATAATTTCAAGTAATTATGTTCTAATGACAAACAGTATCGCATTAATTCTAATGCCGACATTAAATAACACATGAAGACATTAGTAAGTGGAAAGCAAAACATTCACTTCTGAAAATCGATATTCTTACAAGAGAAATGAATCGAATACATACCTCCAATTTGATATAAAGAAATAGCATTCTGTCCACCACAAATGGTTAAGTTATTTCCAGCACATTTTTTATTGCAATCAAATGATTCCTTATTTGAATCCGCAAGTTGATTTATGCATAAACATTGAGTAGCATTCTAAAATAAGTGAATGTCAAAAGAGTTCTGCATTAATAAATACATGCAATTTAAATGGGGAAAATATGCATGTATGTATAAGATATCTGATGCATGTACAAAAGTCTCATGGACACCCCCCTCCTGAATTTATGATACAAGGCCCCCTTTGTTCTACTACATCTCAATTTTCATAAGGTAGTTGTTATGTTTTGTATCATTATCTCTCTGCATACTAGTACAGTTTTCCATGTCCTGAATAGCAACCAGGTTTGCTAGGTATAGCTATATCCTATGTTCGCCATTTGTTCTCTATTTATACTTGTCTATCTAATTTGCATGCAATACTACAGTAGTATTTATATAAAATTTATGCAATACTACAGTAGTATTTATATAAATAAATTTTATTGAAAGCTATAGCCAAAGATTCATTTCAAAAGATAAGCAGAGTATTAAGAAACAGAAAAATTTCATTAGAAACAAAGAAGAGATTATTGAACTGTTTATGTGATATCTGTCCTCTTATATGGCAATGAATGCTGCACATCCTCCTCAAAGATGAAGAAGAGACTTGAAGCAACAGACATGTGTTTCTACAGATGGATGCTGTGGATACCATGGACAAAGCATGTGAGCAACAATAAGGGTTTAGAGAAAATGGAAACAAAAAGGAAACTTATACTTAACATTAGGAAGAGACAGTAGAAATTTCTAGGGCACTTAATGAGGAAGGATAGCCTGGAAAATCTGATACTCACAGGACAGAGGGACAAATGAAAACAGTGCATAACATACTTTATGAGTTTAAGCAAATGGATGGCAGAACAGGGTTTAGGAGAAATAACAAAAAGACAAAATTTATTAAGAGCTACAAAAAATAGGAGATTGTGGAGAGCCATGATTGCTTACATCCTGAGAGGGCACAACAAGAAGAAGAATTATATACAGTAATGGATCATATCAATTCAACTAGAAAAATTGAAAATAAATACAATGTATCTAAATACAAATTAGAAATGTGTCATAATAGATCATTCCATCTTAAATAAATCAACAATGTTTTGAGTTGGAGAGGGATGGGTCAAGTATAGCAACAATAGGTGTTCTATTTTTATATGTCATCTATTGTTTTGCATCTTTTATCTGTTCTAATACTCCCCCCCCCCAAAAAAAAAAATTGTGGCTTAATCATAAGACATTTATTTTTCAGGGTTTAATTAATTCTTTAATAAAATTACCTTTAGATCATTTCATCTGAAATAAATCAACAATGATTTTTAACAGCAACTTGAGATTTTCCTTGTTAAGAAGTTTGAATACTTTTTACCCATTCAACATTATGGATAAAAATAGTGAATTTCATATAGTGTTTTTTTAAACTTAGCATGAGAAAAACAAACTCATAGACAAAAAAAAAACAGAATGACCTCAAAATCCACAAAAACTTTTCATCCTTTAATAGTCAGTTGTGCTTAGTTTAATTTGTAACATATTTAAATGTAGGTAGAAAAAAGCAAATGTTGATAAGATAGTGATAGTCACAAACATTGCCCAGAGCCTCCAATCCACTTTTGCTCCCTGGTCAGGCAGTCCAGGGATAGTACACACCATCCCTGATGCTACAAATAGTCTATCATTGTTTGGACATCTTCATTTCATAGCTCATGCCTAGTGTTGTTTCTCTGGCTTACCAATACACATTCTGTCTTCTTAAACTCAATGATTAATCCTTTTTTTCCACTTTCCTTTACTACTTGATCTCGGAAGCTTCTACAGTTTTCCTCCAATGTCTGCCATCAACACAGTGTACTTTAATAATTTAATAGAAAATTCAGTCAGTTATATGCCATGCATGATACACACTTAGGCAATCATGTATCTTTCAATACATGACTGACAAGACAGATTTTTTCCTGCAATAGGTTATAGAATAGAAAATTACACATCTAAAATACTATTTGTCTCTATATATAATGTAGCTTACAACCATATCAAGTTGAAACACCAGTTTCCATATGATCACCAAAGTTAAGCAACTTTCATCCTCCTCAATACCTAGATGGTTTGACTACTTAGGGATACCAAGTACTGTAATATTGGATGTGCAGGTGGTGTAATGGATAATGTCTTGGAATTGTTAATCGGAGTGCCAAGTTCCAATTCCAGTTGGATCCGTTATATTCAGTTTATGTACAAATACCCTTGGGAAAGGTATGAATCCACCTGTTCTCCCACTAACTATGTATTAAATAGTAATATTTATATCACTAAATCATTATTATCTCAAAATAATTTTTATAATCCAAAAGTATTTTCTAGCTCTAAATTAACAAGCAAAAAGTTGATAAGCCGTAAAATCAATCTTTAAAAATGACTGCTTTGTTACAAAGACAAAAAGATGCTGTACAGCAAAAACTACATAAAAATTTATTGTTTGTCTTTTTATTTCTTGTAATTATTGCCAATAAAAACATATTTTTAAAAAAGGCACATATATGAATACAGATTTTCGGTGAAATTTGTAAAGTAACAATGAATGAATACATACGTAAAGGCCAGCATATATATTTCCAGTCGTTTGGCATATTTTCTTACACAGAAAAATGGTCATTGTCTTACTTTGTAATTTTGTAATATAAGTTTGATTCTCATTAAATTTAAAGCATCCAGTATAATCTGAAAAAATATTATAGATTCAATAAGATAAAAAAAATTGCAAATGTAAGTCATTACTTATTGTATGATCTGTTAAACCAGAAGTTTCCAATCTATTTTGTGTTATTGCCGACTTTCACATAGAAAATTTTCCATTGCCTACCTATATAGTAAATATTCAAAAGCATACTAAAATTGTTCAGTAAAAGTTTGTTACTGGCTCATAAACGGTAAAAAATACAAAAGGAAGGTAACAAATAATGCTATCATATTAAAGACCAAATAAAAGCAAACTTAACCATTGAAAACTATATATAAAATGCCAAAATATCTGTCTATATTTCTGAGATGAGGTATTGTAATTACTTACACTATTTATACTGTTCAGACATATGACCCAGTGGATAAAAATGTTGGTTGAAACTAGTGACTTGACCCAAAGAGTTGTGAGTTCAACACCTGGCTACTGCAGAGGTGAACAAAAACTTGGCGAGTTGAGTTAAAGAGAGATAACTGATACTAAATCATCCAAAAGAGGTATGGCACGTGGAACTAGAACAATCTAACTTGATAGATGAAATAAAGGGTTCAGTTCAAAATTCCAGTCACCTGAAGAAGGCTGGAGTGTACAACAGCCAAAATGTCATAAATATGGTAACAAAGATGAGGACAACAGTCTGAACGATGTAAATAGCATAAATAAATACCAAAATATTCCTTGTTTGCAGGGATATTTACAACTTATCTAAGAATGTGACCTGGTTTTCCCATTTAGTCACCTGCTTTTTTTACAGATATTTTGCATATATCCTTTAAATATTTTTTTGCAAGGAGCATATGTTGAAATACATTTTTAATATTCAAAATCCTATATCACCCAACAAAATTTCCAATTGTATTTACACCCATAGTATTTGTAAAATTCAAAAATATACATAGTTATGAGCAGAATTTAGATCTAAAATTTTCACTGTATAATGTGATTAATATTCATTACTGAATTTTGAATGGAATCAAAAGGAAATAATTTGTTGCATCAAAGAAATGTTGTTTTTTTTCATCATTAGGCTGTAAATTAATTAATGTAAATCATTTTTTGTGTACATTGAGTGAAATTGTTTTTTCAACAAATGTTACATTTAAAAATACGTCAGGGCACATTTGGTAAATTCAGTGTACTTTTAAAAATACCATACAAATTAAGAAGAAAGAATTATAATAATTAGTAACTGAATTTGTTAAAATCATATTAATTGTTTAACTGAGGATTTCCCAATCTGGGATATATTGCAAATTGGTGAACAATAATTAACTGAACAGAAAATGGTGGCTAATTGAAAATTTTATTGGGTGATATAGGATTTTGAATATTAAAAATGTATTTCGACATATGCTCTCTGCAAAAAAATATTTAAAGGATATATGCAAAATATCTGTAAAAAAACAAAAAAAAAGCAGTTGACTAAATGAGAAAACCAGGTCACATTCCTAGATAAGTTATAAATATCTAGCTAGATGTAACTGTAAGTTCTATGCTAACAGTTCCTTCTCTTTCACTTTTCACCTGTAAGACTCTCTTCAGTCAACTTTAGCCATCAAAATTTAAATGCAATGTCAATTTTTATCTTCTGTCTTCCTAATTTCTATTCTTTCATTGTTCTCTCTCATTTATGTTTTTTTCTCATATTCTTTCACACTCAATAACCCCTTGCATCTTAGTGGATTTATTGCCTTGCTTGGGAGGTGAAAGGATTAAAAAATAAAATTTGAATTTCCAATTTTTAATGCACTTGATACTCTTTTTCTAAAACACTGCGTTGGCATAAACAACCAGAAGTTTAAATTTTAAAAATTCATATTAAGTAATTGCAAAAGAAAATAATACATAAATAAATTATGAAATCTTTTTTTATCTTTTTTTTCTTTTTTTGTTAAACTATCAACAAATGAATATAATATTTTAAAAATATTAAAGTTTACTTCCAGGAATATGATAGAAAATAAAATGTGGTAACTGCAAAAAAATAATTGCAAAGGGTAGTCATAATAAATAATAACAGTAACAACAAAAAACACTTTCAGATTTTCATATAAATATATATATATATATATATATATATATATATATATATATGTATGTTTATACACACACACATATGTATATATATATATATATATATATATATATATATATATATATATATGGGATAATGATATATTAATTTTTACATATCAAGAACACTTTTGGAGGAAAGATGTATAACAAAGTGGGAAAAGGTTTTGTGTGATGTTTTTCATCCCTATAAAGTGCCAAGGGATGAAACATGTCATACACTTTATATGCACAGTACTTAGTGGAAAGTGTTCAATATCAGTGGTCTGATGATCACAAAAGCGTGAAACCTAGGGTCACAAACTTATATCCATACAACTGAATAATGGCCAGTTACTCTCTTTTTCCAAGCTCACCAATCTGCTAAGGCATCTAGCCAATCCCTGTTGCAGACACTGGTTCAGGCACATTTGTATTTGTTCCATACACACAGAGACCACATGTGGTTTACATTGCTACTATGCTGAGTGTGGATCATAGTTATATTTTCTGGTTGAGAACATATAATGTGTCATGATCAGCAATTTGAAAAATGCCACTGTACCCAAACCCTAATTAACAATGTTTTATGACTTGGGGTTAGCACAACCATTGATAGCTTTCAAACAGTTCTATCTACCCAATTTCATTTACAAAGCTTGGGTCAACCCATGGCATTCTTTTCAAGCACATTCAAAATGTGCAGCATGCTGGGATTGACTCCCCAGACCAATAACAACAAAGTCATCTTCCAGACAAATAGACTATGATGAAATCCAAACCTGGATCTCATGGCCAGAAAGAATAAACAATGTGATTGTATATGAACAGCAATTGTTGCATCTTCTTTCTTGCCCAGATCACAAAATGTTTTGGGTTCAGATGTGACACTATTTAAGGTTGCGAGAAAGAAAGAAAAAAAGAAAAGGCGAGAATTAAATTTAGGTGATAAGAAGCCATCACGAAAAGGACACTAAGCGATGTTATTTTTTTTAACAAAGAAATGTGGAAAGATTTTATTTTCATTAGCGAATATCACAAAATACATTTGAATGCTTGAAGGTGGTCCTCAGTAATGAAAGCCGTCTTCCTCGCTGATTTCGGGGTTCTTATTCATCATATCAGCTCCGACAGCCACCCCCGACCTGTTATCTTATTCAACAGGTCACCACCGTGTAAAGGATTGTGCTAGTACTCATGACAGAATTTATACTTTCTGCTCTTTAAAAAAAAAAAAATTAAATAAGATAAAAAAATAAAATAATAAATAAATAAATAAAATAACAACCAACGGAAGCGTCCAAAAATTTCTTGCGCTGTCCCAATCAAAATATTGACGATACATTTAGCTGTTCACTAAAATGGGGGCGTCTTTTGTTTTTGTTTTTTTGTTTGTTTGTTTTTTTTTTCCTTTCCCTCCTCTCTTTTTTTTTTTTTTGTTTTTTCCCCCTTCCAAACTGAATTATATAAATTGCTTGCTTCGCACCAATTAAAAAAAAAAAAAAAATGTAATCTTTTTCAAAAATAATTTATACTACTTCATTAAAAATTCTTATTATCGTATGAAATGGATTGATTTTATGTATTTACAGTTAAAATATATATATCAGTGGTACCGGTAGGGACGGATGGAATATTAAATTAAACTATATAGGGACGGATGAAATATTGATTGGAATAAATTAACAATTTATATGGTAAAAACGAATTAATTCTAAATTATAACGGTTAAAATAAATTGATGATATTGTGGCGTATGGTAGAAATGAATTTTATTAATGTTAATTTGTGTGGATTGATTTTAAATTATGTTACATTAAAAAATAACATTATCGTATGAGAAGAATAAATTCTACATTATGTTACAATATTCTGTTTTATAAAAAAAAAAGGGGGGGGTAAAAAAAAAACTACCAAGAGTTTGTGCGCTAAATTTAACTAATAAAACCTATAAAAACTTATTTATTCGCAAGCAATTTAAATCCAGATTAGGGATTGTTTTCTATTGCATTATTCCCCCACTGCTCGGATCCTTTAAGCCATATCCATTTAGAAGCCGTCAGAGCTTCATTTGAAATTTTCTTAACGGCTTTGGCTTTAGCTGATCCTACGATGCCTATTTTCCTAAAAGCTTTGCATAATGACTGGCCTACAAAGCCACGACATCCTACTTCCACAGAGCCATATGTGACCTTCCAGGAATTTTGCTGACACTTTTCGATCAATTCTTGATATTTTGATCGTTTCATTTCATTTGCTAATGTCAGGTATTCTTCCCAGGGGACCGTGAGCTCCCATATTATACACTGTTTGGTGGAGTTGGAATAGATAATCAAGTCTGGTCTTAGTGATGTTTTCGCTATATGTCTGGGGAACTTTAGTTGTGTCTTCAGGTCTGTATCCAAATGCCAATCGTTTGCTGACGATAACAAGTTTGTTTTGGGGATCGTATGTTTTTTTTTCTTCGTTCCCTCTTTAACAAAGGGAATTAATATGAAATTCTTATTCGGGGTGTATTTAGAAGTTCTCACTGCTTCACTGACTTCATGTGCTAATTGCCTTTAGGACTTGGTCGTGGCGCCAGCGGTATCTACCGTCACTCAAGGCTTTAGCGCAGCTACTTAAGATATGTTGCAGTGAAGCGCGTTTCCCACATAATTGGCAATTTGGGGTATCCCTTTTGCCCCATAAATATAAATTGGATGGGCTAGGTAGCACATCGTATACCGATTTTATTAGGAAACTTATTTCACCAAAGTTTGACCGCCAGTAATCTGACCAGCTGATCTTTTCCTGTTCGACACCCTGCCATTTTGTCCATGCTCCCTGTGAACTAAGTCCCACCATCTTGCAGTATCTCGTTTCTTCAATCCCTGCTCGCACTTCTTCTTGGATTAATTGCCGTTTTTCTTTCCCTTTGGCTCTGTTTATTTGGGGACAAGGAAAATAACCGAGACCCGCTCTACCTTTAGGGATAGTGCCAAGAATTGCTTTATGCCGTAATCTATCCTCTGCCATCTCCAACTCCTTTTCTGCACTCCATTTTCTCCCCGTTCGAGATTGAATACATGCTGCTACCACTTTTGGGTCTGTTGATTCTTTATATTGCAGCTGTTCTCTTACTCTTGTGACTTTAAATTCCAGAAAGAAAGTAAGATACTGGATTTAATTTACGATGACACACCAAATAAAAGACAGTCGCCTACCCATGGCAATAATGAAAATTTCAAATTGGTCGAGTGGCCTACGGGACAGAGTGCTAAGAGATAATATTAATTAAGCACGCACTGACCGAAAAACAAAATGTACATTACAAAGAAAGAAAGACTGACCCATTAGCTATCTGCGGAGATGTCGTTTGGAAAAGGCACCTGTTTTATGTCAAGAGCTGGCCATGATAGCAAAATTATTTTATCAGAACGAATAATTGGCACTAGCGTGCAAGATCGCCAGATGACTACCCACTTGTTTGGCAAAGGTCTCGAGTGACGAACTCCAGGTGAGATTCAGTTAAGATAAGAGTCTAAGGATTTGTTGTCGGCAACAGAAAAGAAAAAAAAAAAAGGAAGATAATTTGTTTTTCTTTGAGCAAGATTTTTTAAACCGAGGCTAGTCTAGCCACACCCACACTGCTGGGCACCCATTGGCTGAATGGTGGCGTGAGCGGTAGGTGAAGGTAATCATGTGATGAAGGAGGGGAGGCCTGTTGACGCCCCCCTGAAGGGATCGGTGTGAGATGCCACTGTGAGCGAGAGGGGAAACCCGTTGACACCCTCTGAGGGTATGGGTGAGATACCAATATGAAAAAGGAAGAATTTGGGAGGACAAAAGACTTCCAAAAATGGAAATTAATAGTTCTTCCTGATCGAGAACAAAGAAAAACCCTTAATGCGGATTTAGAATTATCAAGGAACCTCATACCCCAACAGGCCCACCCCGGTCGCAACAAGTTGCAGCAGTTGAATTAAGCAGTTCGCAGCTGAGCAGTTGGGGGTTAGACAGACAGGTAAGCAGTTGCAGTGAACTGAGAGCTCGCAGACAGCCTCGCAGAAAGCTGACTTGAAATTCCACGCATTCTCCACCTCAACTTCTAACCAAGAACAATTTATTTTTGAAGAACGACTTAGACTCACACCACCAAAACAAGTTTTACAAATATCGCTTGAAGATACACCAAAACCAGTTTCTTAAAAGAACAAATTAAGATGTTAAGACTCACCTAACAAACACAAAGTGTCACGAACCCATATTAGCGGTTTTGGAGAAAGACGCAGTCCTGTATTCAGCAACCAGATATAAAATATTGTTATCCTTTTTTAACACATCTGAACTTTTCGAGTTATTACTTTATTTTCTTTTACATATACTTCTGCGGTATTACCCTTGTTCGGACTCAACTTGCATTACAGCCCGGCAACTGATTGATTTCGTCTACCTAAAATCAAATCACAACGTGGGTAGGTTAGACTAGAGATCAAAACAGTTACTTCGGTAACCAGACGTTGGAGGCAAGCTGGGAATGACAAGGCTGATACCGAATCTAACCAGATTCCCATCCGAATCAGCAAAAGGTTAGAACGTCACATTTGATGCCGCGACCAATATCAAGCCAGTTGGTCATCACAGGAAAGGATAGGACGGCGACAGCGCGGAGATAGATGGGGTGACGTCACAACTGGTGCCGTGACTGGGATAGCATGGTGGGTGCAGCCAGGCAGGCGTCACATTTGGCACAGCGACACTGGGGGGACGTCACAAGAGATGAAAGGACTACAACATCAAGAATTTTAACTTAGCTATTTTATTAATGTCAACATGTACTATCCAGTGTTAGATTCATTCCAGACACGAAAGTGAACACATCTACATTGCTTGACATGTAAGAGCCAGCTCATTGAAACCTTTCTCCTGTCTCCTTTCCCACACTAGCTCAGTGAATCAAAATCAACTTGCCATATTATGGCTTGTATCTGACCCCATGGTCAACCTCAGGAAATCAGAAGAGAGATAGACTTTCTCCAAAAAATAATAGTCTGCTAAATTATTATCTAATACAATTATCCAAAATGATCATAGTTTCTTTTAATAATTTTTTTAAATGCTAAGCAACAATATTATTTGTTTACTGCAATTATAACATTTTCCAATATTTTATTGAATTCTTTATGTGCAACGTAGTATAAAAGATAAAGAGGTATCATTAAACAATTGATTGAATTATAGTTTATTCAAGAGACTTTAATTAGAAACTACATACCCTCTACTTTATACACAGAGTTGGTAAAATTTCCTCCACAGATTTCGTTTCTGTCTCCAATGCAAGGCTTTTTACATTCATTCGATGTTCCATATGCATCATAACCTTTATCACCGCAGAAACATTTACTTCCAAGCTGCAAAATACATTTATATTATATCAGCATAAAATAAACAACAGGGTGCAACGATTACTTATTGATGTTCTCTAATTGGCTGTTATTGTTACAACATTTCAGCTTTTGCACTCTCCAAATGCCTATTGTATTTGAAAACATTCTTGAAATTTTGAACCAAATGCAAATCAATCTTCCACTTGTTCTTGTTCATTCCACTAAACCAGATTATATGAATGTCACTACCTGACACAAGCAGCACTGGCTAGAGAATTTCCAATGTCTGGCAAATTATTTTGAGGCCCCCAGTCAAAAAAGGAGACAAACTTGATGTAGCATATCTTACAAGATTTTTTTAAAGAGCATGTCTTACTTGGCAACACTTGCAATTGAGTGTGAGTTGGCACAAGAAATATACTTTGAGGAACTCATCACACATTTTGCTTCAATGAAAGTTTGAAAAATGCTCTTTTAAGCTGCTTTGAAACTGGTTTTAGTCTTCGTACTTTTTGGAATAAAATACCGATTCATAATTTTTCTTTTTGTAAAGAAGCCCCCATTATACCTCTAAAGGTATTTTCAATGATTGACTCCTAACTGCTTAAACTGCATGCACTTAACCAACACATATCCACTCAACCACAGTCTTACAAGGCAAGGTATTATCATTTAAATGGTATTTCTGTTCCAAAGGGGACACTGATCTAGTGCAGTGTTTTTCAATCAGCAAAGATTTTAGGGTTTCAAATGGGCAGAGAATCTTTTACTTTGTCTTGTTTTTTTTACAGAAAAGCCCATCATGAGTGTAAAAAAAAAAAAAAAAAACTCCTCTAGAAAAATAATCCATAATATGTTGATTTTCTTAGCATAGCTTATATGTGGCACAAGACCAAAAGTATGGGGCACCCAATGAGGATCGAATTCATATAATTAATTTTGTGAGACAAGCTTGCTAACCATTGCATTATGTCAGAGTGTCCAAATATCTACTAATATGGAAAAGAACAAAGATTTTCAATAATATATGCATATCATTTGGAATGTACCTTTTGAATCAAACAATCTTGTAAGGACATATGATAAAAAGGCTACATTAGGCTAAAAATGTTGAGAAACACTTTACACATTTCAATCCCTGGATAAGGCAGTTAATGTATTCCATATACTCTAGCTCGGTCAAACACATATAAGCAGCATAACAAGGATAAATTAACATTAAAGAATTATTCTTTAGTATGGACAACTGAAGAAGAACTTTCTATCTATGCAGATTGAATAAAATGTTTTGTCTGAAATAGAGGATGTTATCAAATTCAAGAAGCACCTGAAAGAAAACAGAAACACTGTGACCAAATCAAGAGCACAGGTTCAAAATCAATATAGAATAATAATTCCTTATCTTGGGAATTCAGAGAGAAATGGGATTCAGTTAATTAAACAAAAATGGATGATGCATATAGGAGGCATGGTGGAGTAACAGATAGTGACTCAGATTGAGGAATCAGAGACTCAAGTTCAAAATTTAAGTGAATGTAATGGATCTAACTGAAATTCAAACTCAGCTCTCTCGTTCCTTATTGCAAACCACTACCTATTACTCCACTGTGACTCCCAGTGAGGATCGAACTCATATAATTGATCTAGCAAGACAAGCTTGCTAACCATTACATTATGCCAGAGTGTCCAAATGTAAATGTATATGTACTAATATGGAAAATAACAAAGATTTTCAATAATATATGCTTATTATTTGGCATGTACCTTTTGAGTTGGGTAAATAGCAGAACAGACTGGGTTCTATAGCCTTGGCTGGCAACCAGTCTAGGAGAAAGTAACTCTGAATTCAAAACTGCATGTAGCTCTGGTGTAATGCATATTACACATCTAAAGAAAGGATTGTTCACATTGGCTCAATGATCCTGACTACAATCAAATAAAGAAGATATAGAAGAAGACAATTACTTGATAACTTTCCCCCATTCTGATTTGTGCTTCTATGCATTATGTCCCTTCAGGTGATCATGGTTCTCCATAATATCCTATCTTTTGTAGCTCTGAATAAAGTTTGTCTATTTGCTATCGCTTCTAAAACATGTTCTGCCATTCATTTACATGAGCTCATTAGGTAGATTATTTGCTGCTTTCCTCTGTCCCTCTTGACTTCAATATGTTCTGTGACCCTAGTGTTGCTGTCACTCTGGGCAAGTTGAACTTCAGCACCCTTACAAGTATAATTTTTTTTAATTTGCACAAGGAGAAAAACTGAAAATATAGAATAACAAGTTTATTACAATATATTATAGTTGGTGCAAAAATAATGACGTTTTTGACGTTCAAAAATACGTCAAAAACGTCATTATTTTTGCACCAACCTAATACAACTTAATAGAAGCTAAAGAAAATATTCATTATTCTATCTAAAACATTTTTCTAGCCTTTTGACTTGCAAATCTTTTCATGACACTTTCTACACCTATCTTCTTTATAAGATCATTTTCTATTAACAAAATAACCAAAGAATTTAATCTGTCTTGAGTCATGGATGACCACAAGTATGTTTTTATAAACTTTAGTAACTCTCCAGTAGTCACAGTAAGCATTATTCTCAATGTAACCCACAGATTTGGTATGACATCCTGTAACTTCTATATCCCTCTTTATTTGATTGTAGTCAGGATCATTGCAAAAAGAATTAATAATCAAATTCAAAAATTTTTTACTCCACTTAAGAAATTTAATATTTTAGTTTTTTATTTAATTTTATTTATTATTTTCATATTTTTTCCTTTTTGTTTGGAAGTTGGCAGCATGATAGCACCCTCAGCCTTGATGGCATCCTGGGTGACTGCCCAAGTTGCCAGTACCTTGAGCCAGCCCTGGCTGTGAGAGTCAAATTTTCCAATTCTAAGTACAAGTGTCACTTTTTGTTTCCATTTTCTTTAAAACTTTATTGTTGCTCACATGTTCAGTCTATGGAATTCTCAGCATCCTTCTGTAAAACTACATTTCTATTGCCTTAAGTCTCTTTTTCATATGTCTTACATTCACTGCTATATTTTGATAAGCACCAAGTATAAGAAAAGCATGTACATTCTATTAAAAAGTATTTGACAAATTTGCTCATATTTTTTTTTAACCCACAAAGATATTTGTTCCATTTTCCTGGAAGCAAATTCACCATCAGTTTCTTGATTGCTTCAATCATTGGAGAGACCTAAGGGCAAAAGAAACAGATAACCGCCTCCAGGATGATCTGTTGGTGGTGTCTCTCAGGAGTTCCAGCATTGTCATGTCTGTCCACTCTTTGATATTGTCTGACCAACTTTTGCATTGCTATCCTCACTTGCGTCCATCTTAAATAGTGCCTTGCATGATGGCCTTGCTTTGTTGTGTGATGTGACCAAACCATGACATTTTCTGACACTTAATAATGGCAAGGATACATTCCTGTTGGCCACAAGTTCGTTGACCTTGCTTTATGCACAGTCATTAATTTTTGCTCCTAGTAAGAGATGCAGAGGCGCTTTCACAAAAATTTGTTGTCTCTACTGAAAGTTTCACCATATCAGTGTTTAATCATAATTTCCCATTCATGGTAGCCAAAATAGCTTGTTCTAAGGGCAAAACAACTTGTTTTTCTTTCCTTTCCACATGATTCTTGCTTTATTTCCTTCTTCCTCTTTCACTGTGCTTCATTCTTTCATTTGTCCATTCATCTGTCCAACCATCCATCTGTCTGTATGTATGTCCGTCCATTCTTGAAGTTGCTTGATACTCGTTCAAGCTTCACACCAACTAAATTCTCATTGACTCATATAACCACTTTTCTAACCATAATTCCCTGATTTTTTTTTTTCACCATTTATTATAATTATGGGTAAGGCAGGTAGCTTCCATTATAACCCAATTCTTTTATCAGGTTGGTGCAAAAATAATGTCGGTTTTTGACGTTAAAAATTACGTCAAAAACCGACATTATTTTTGCACCAACCTAATACAAAGGGAATATGCAGAGGAGCCCTCACAAGTATTTGTTCTCAAATGCCTGGATCCTTTTTTCTACTTCAACCAGGAATGTCAAAGCCTCATAACCATAGAGAAGGATGGATATGACCAGCAATTTGTACAGCATTAACTTGATATGGAAACTGATATTGCTCTTCCATATTCTTTCCATTATATATTATAGCATTTAATGCACCTACAGTTTCCATTTCAAATGTTTAAATAAAACAAAAAGAAGATACTTACTTGCATTCCAGCATATTTATATCCCTTCTTACAACATTCTGTTTTGCATTTGGTAATTGTCATATTACTGATTCCCTGAATTTCCTTTGTTAAAGTTCTGTTCTTATGATCTTTGTAACAGCCAACATAACCTGAGGAAATAAATTGAAAGATATATAATATGTCATCACACTGCTTACTTAACAACTGTAAAATACTAAGTAGAGAGTTGCAGTAAAAAGCAACAGAAATAGATTCAAAGAAATACTAGCCAAGAATTAATGATGACAATGTTTCATTTAATAAATCCAAAGAATCTTACCTCTAATTCTAATAATATAAATAAAGAAAAGAATATGGAGATGAAAAGAATATAGCACTATAGCTAATTGGAACATCACCAACAGGTTGAGATTTTGTAAGCCAATTGGTAAAGCAAAGTTACAGTAAGACAACTTCGCAAATGTAGGGGTTACATGTTCAAATCTTACTGGAAGCCAATCTATCCTGATTCTTTGAGTAAGAGAATAAAAATTGTTGCAATAAAAAATCAACTAAAATAAGATGAAAGAAATACAAGTCAGATATTAATGGTATCTGGTCAAAATCAAATAAAATTCCTCTGAACAGATTCAAGCAATAAAGAATATAAAAAGGACAGTTACAATACTTTCCTGACTAATTTCTAACAATCAAGCTCTTTTATTAAATCATGCAACACCATGGTTGTCCTTCAGGTTCAAAGAAAACATTCTCTTGAGGTTCATCAGGGAACTGGATGAATTTACAAAACATCCCTACCTGGGAAAAATTTATAGTGGGAAAATAATTGCACTGAGGTAACCTCACTCTCTTAGCCTGAGAAGTCTTTATCCAGCGGTGCGAGGAACCATACCAACCGGAAGATGCAGTAGATGACCAGGACTTCTATGAGTCACTTCCATGCACTCTCAAGCACTTGCAAACACTATATTTATAGCTGTTGAATCTGTAAGCAATCTCATCTATCCATTTTGCCAGGACTCAGGCTTCATATGCAATAGGGCTGACAGGCCTGAAATTATTGTGGATTTGACCTGTTGACTATCCTTACCTGGTTTGAACCCCCACCCACCCAATGAAAGCAGTTTACCACGAAATATGTACTACTGAATTAAATACATGGCAAACAGAAAAATAATAACAGCAGCTACCGATAGCTGTAACATAGCCACCTTGGTGTAAGGAAATAGCAAGCTAGTCTGGCTCTGGTTGAACATGAAGTGAGTAATGAGTTGAAATGAGTAATGAGTTTGATTTGCAGTGAGTAACACGTGTTAAACTAAGCTAAGTTTAGTAGATGGCAACTCATAGCAACAGCTGAAACACTGGTTCTCGTTTGATCACTAAAGTTAAGCAAGGGAAATACCAGATGCTGTAAGCTTGGATGTATGGTTGGTGTAATGTACAAAGGCTTGGAAAGAGAAATCAGTGCCAAGTTCAAATTCTGGTTATATTCACATAAGTGCGAAAGGTATAAATCCACCTTTTCTTCCCCCTGCTGTGGGTTAAAAAGTAAGACACGTATCAGAAAATCATTATTAACTCTAAAAAAAATTCTTATGATCCAAAAAATAAGCTTCAGCTTTGTTGCATAGAAAGACTAACCTTCTCTACACTATTATCAAAACATGAACTCACTATGAGTAGAATATCTGTTTATGTAACAGTGGCAAAAAGTGGGTCATAAAGGCATGGTATTTTCCAGTTGTATGCTTGTCAAACTGAACTACTGTATTTTCAACCCATGTTCTCATATGATTAACACTTTCTTCACTCAACATTTTGTTTCCAGTGTTTTCCTTACAGTCTTACTAACCTGCAGCCACAAGCATTATATGAATCTTATAGCAGGTTTTAAATAACCTCAAAAAGGTTGATAAGACGCAAAAACAAACCAATCAGTCTAACAGCTATAGCATAATCAAGTGCTTGATACAACAATTGGTTTCATTTAAATATGCTCCATCATTTAAATACTGGTAATGAATTATTGAAAGATCTACTAATTCTTTGTGTTAAACTGAAATCAAATTCTATATTCTAATAAAAATGCACTTGAAAACTACAAATCAAGCAGCTACATTACCTTCAACTTTATAAACAGATCTTGACTGGTTACCACCACACACAGTTTGTTTGTTTCCTTCACATTTCTTGTTACACGTTGTTGTTTGCGCCACCCCAGGTGAGTCAGCACCACATAAACATTCACTTCTATTCTGTAAAATTCAATATCATCACAAATTTCCATTGAAACTCAACAACTAAAATATATATATAATACTTATATATATAATACTAATATATATAACACCTATATTTAACATGTTAACTATAATGAAATATGACCAAGATATTTTAACTTACCAGAAGCTAAAAGGCCACAAAGTCTCACCTGTCCAGTCTGAGCCACTATTTGCAATTTAGCCAAAGTGTAAGCATGGTTCTAGCTCTTTTAAAAATATCACTGTAATGAAAATGCAGAGTCTAGTTTGGCTTAATGTGCCTTTATTGAATGTAACTGAAGAGTATTGCGATTTTGGCTAAGACGGCATAGCTTATTTATACAAAGACAGGGGAGGTAATCAGGTTGTCTTACCACAATCACTAATTTGCTCCCACAACACAAAAAGACTATTTTGTTTTGCAAGAATTCTATCCTCTTTTCTTTGTGCCATTAGTTTAAAAATTATATCAATGCAGAAAGGGAATGGTACAAAATAAACACGACACTAGATTTTCAAATTAAATAAGTATACTCCACAATTATTACCTGTATGAATAATTATTTTTAATGATAAACTTAAAACATCTTTATTAAAAACTGTGTGTAAATACTGTTTAAAAATATCTATATTTTTGTATCTTATTAATTCTCAAATGGTTTTTAAAGTTATGTTATACACTGACTCTATTTAGTGTTTTGCTAATCTAGTTAAGTGTCTAAGGTTATCTTTGAATAGACATTTTTTTAATAAACAACTCATTTATAAGTATGTTTACTCAATTTGACTATATCTTAAGCAACTCCACTACTGATGTTAGCAAGACTCAAAGAACTCAAAAAAGTACAAGAAAAATGTACAATTAAACAAAAAGATAATATATTATTTTATACTGTATTCAAGACTTCTACCAATTCTGTAACGAGCATCTATTGATGGAATACCGCGCCACATAAAAGAGAGTAGCGCACTTGATGAACCTATGAGGGATGAGCTCAGCGAGACGTCTGAAGAGAGCCCCACTGAGGAAGCGCTTGAGACCATACCTCTGAGACGGAGCACCAGGCAGAAACGGCCTGCCCCACATTGCCATTTGTGTGATCTAGAGATCAGGGAGGAGTGTAACGAGCATGCGCGGAAACGTCCTCGAACTGCGTGTGTGTGTTGTCGCCGCGCACACCTTGGAGTACCATAATGGACTTGACCGAGAACTATGAGAAGAAGATGCGCGAGTCGTTTGGCGCCTTTTCTTGGGAGACAAAAGGCGTTGCGGTCAGTCGTCCGTCGGCAGCAGTTGTGGGTGCCGTTTTGCTCGTTTGCTGTCGTAAAGTTGTTTCGCAAGAAG
The DNA here is from genome assembly GCA_963932145.1 of Acanthosepion lycidas. Classification (NCBI taxonomy): domain Eukaryota; kingdom Metazoa; phylum Mollusca; class Cephalopoda; order Sepiida; family Sepiidae; genus Acanthosepion; species Acanthosepion lycidas. The sequence goes on from OZ010578.1 coordinate 75,377,313, forward strand.
GCGTTCGTCTTTTGTGTCGCAAGAAGGCGTTCGTCTTTTGTGTCGCAAGAAGTTGTTTTTTTTTCCGTTTTCTCGCACAAGCTATTTCGGCATTATGGCCTTCGACCCGAAGCTGATACCACTGTTCGACGGAAGCAATTCTGAACAGTCGGTAGTGGAATGGTTGGAGAAGGCGGAACTAATGTCAGTTATGCGGTGTGAAGCGAATCGGGTGTGTTATTCCGATGCGTTTGGCAGGTGGCGCATATGCTGTGTACCAGCAACTGAGCGAGGAGAAGCGCGCAGACTTCAATTGCGTTAAGAAAGCGTTATACACAGCTTTCGCCTTAGATCCCTTCTCCGCGTGGAAGCAGTTTGCAGCACGTCGCCTTCATCCAGCGGAGACGGTTGACGTCTTTTTGGTAGAACTGCGCAGACTCGCGGTTCTGTTTGGTGGCGTATCGGAAAAGTGTTTGCAGTGTGCATTCGTTGCTGGATTCCCTGAGCACGCAGAGGAGCTTTTAAGAGCGTCATCCCAGATGGAAGACCTGGATTTGTCACATGTGTTGGTACGAGCTCGCGCTATTTTGAAGAAGTACACTGGTCCTACGGAGCAGGCCGCAGTGGCTGCACAGTTGAAGGAAACAGATGTGCACACGAGGTGCTATAAGTGCGATGGAGTCAATCATAGGGCGAGTGATTGTCTCCTGGGTCGTGAACCATCCAAAGGTGCTGGTACCAAGCATCGACGGACCATCACTTGCTATCGATGTCATAAGCAAGGGCACATTGCTCGGTGTTGTCCGGGAAACGGGCAAGGGGTCGAGAATTCAGCGCCAATCTCCTCCCCAAAACTCTTGTAAATGGCGCATTGCCTGTAGTGACAGTTCGCATCAATGGAATACGACGTACAGCTCTGGTGGATACAGGATGCACACAGTCACTAGTCCGCAAGTCCTGCTGTCGAGCATGGACAAGAAAATCAACACGTGTGCTTGCAGTAGATGGAGGCGCACTTGACTGCTGTGGAATCGGAGTGGTACAAGTTAGCGTTGGTGCAAAGCCATCCATCGCTATGGAAGCCCTAGTTGTGGACGGAGACCTGCTTGGATTTGACTTGCTGCTCGGACTAGACGCCATCAAACAGTTGGGAGGAATATCTGTAACAGGCACCGGTGAGGTGAATTTTCCGCAGTGTGTCGAACCAGTCGTTGCTGCTATCACTATTACCGAGCCCGACTTTAAAGTAGAATTCGATGAGACCACTCGGAGGTGGACCGCATCTTGGAAATGGGCTTGCAACCAACCTCCTGGTACGTTAAGAAATAGACTGGCAGAATATCCAGCTCCCGCACAAATTCGGGTGGAGTATGATCGGGAACTCCAGATTTGGATAGATAACGGCTGGCTGCTTCCTTACCCGGAGGAGGAACTCGGACCCCCAAAGGGTTTAATCCCCCTCATGGCCATTCTGCAGGAAAACAAACAGAAGGTTCGGCCCGTTATGGACTATCGGGAACTCAATGAGTACGTTGATGCGTACGCGGCCAACGCAGATGTTTCTTCGCAAAAATTACGAGAATGGCGTCAGCAAGGACCAAACGGGCCTATCTGCAGGTACACATCGACAAGTCCCTTTGGCCATTCCAAACAGTGGAGATTAAGGGACAAAGGTATTGTCTAACCCGCTTAGGATTTGGGCTCAATGTTGCCCCTTTAATCATGCTGGCCATTGTTAATACCGTCTTGAGCCAGGACGAGATCGTCAACGCAGCTTCCTCCTCTTATATTGACGACGTTTTTGTTAATGAGAGTGTGTGTTCTGTGGTCCGCGTCAAGGAACATTTGGAGCAGTTTGGTCTGTCAAGTAAGACCCCGGAGCGGCTAAGAATTGACACACGCGTACTGGGATTGCATGTCTGGGAGGAGCAAGGAAAACTGCAATGGCGCCGTGGCAGAAGACGCAAGCTGGCTCCGACCGGTGCACGAAGACAAGCACATCAACTTGGCTGAGCTCGATGCTGTGTTGCGAGGTGTCAACCTTGCATTACAATGGAAGGCCAAAACCATTCACTTACGGACAGACTCAGCATGTGTGCATCGCTGGGTAGCTGACACTCTGTCCGGACGGACGAGAGTGCGCACCAAGGCAGCTTCCGAGATGCTAATTAGACGTCGGTTAGCCACACGCCAAGAGTTGGCCTTAGAATACGAGCTGGACATTGATGTAGAGCTTGTCAAGTCGTGCAACAATCAAGCCGACCAACTTACTAGAGTACCACAGCGATGGTTAAATGAAATGCGCAAAATGACGGAACCCAGAGAACCTATGTGCGCTGTGGCTGAAGAGCGAGATGTTGCTCAAGTACGAGCTATTCATCAATCCAGCGGACATCCTGGTGTGAAGAGAACACTCTATTTTGTGAAGTTGATCAACCCAAGAGTAACAAAATCTGAGATGCGAGCGGTGGTTAGGGGATGCAAGGAATGCCAGTCAATCGACCCGGTCCCTGTGCGTTGGAAACCGGGCAAGCTTGACGTCGCGGAAAATTGGCACAGGGTCGCGATGGATGTAACCCATTTCGGACATCAACTATACCTGACGCTAATAGATTGCGGCCCCAGTCGTTTTGCCATTTGGAAGCCCTTGCACCGCCAAGACTCTGCTAGCATCATCAAGGAGCTGGAAGTAGTGTTTTGTGAAAGAGGGCGGCCGGTTGAGCTGCTTACGGATAATGGTCCAGCGTTTTGTGGAGAGAGGTTTGCCGCATTTGCAAAGATGTGGAATGTACAAATACGATTTCGCTGTGCCCACGTACCATCTGGGAATGGGATAGTTGAGAGGACTATAAGAAGATGCGCGAGTCGTTTGGCGCCTTTTCTTGGGCGACAAAAGTCGTTGCGGTCAGTCGTCCGTCGGCAGCAGTTGTGGGTGCCGTTTTGCTCGTTTGCTGTCGTAAAGTTGTCGCAAGAAGGCGTTCGTCTTTTGTGTCACAAGAAGTTTTTTTTTTTTTGTTTTTTTTTTCCGTTTTCTCGCACAAATTCTACTAGTTTAATTACATTAAAATTGTTTCTTTTCTATTTAGCATATCCAATTATAAAAAAAATTTAGCAGTCAGGATCATATACTGTAGTCATACACTGATGCTTAAATTGCAGGCTTTTTTATAGGAGTTTTCTACCTCCGAACTGTATGCTGGCCATTGGCTCCCACCCTTTGTCAACCCTCTCTAACCTGGTTTGCATATTTTTCCTTTCAGACTGGTTTCTAACTGGGCCCAGTCTCTCCTGCTACTTACCCATAGCTGGGGAGAGAAGAGATGGATTCATACCTTTCACAAGGTTTTCTGCACATAAGGGAATATAATGAACTCAACTGGAATTCAAACATGTCCCCAAATTTCTCATTCCAAGCTGTTATCCATTACACAACTTGTACATCCTGATATTTCCTAGTGGTCATCCAACCTAGTAGTGACCAGGCAAAACATTGCTTAATTTCAGAGATTGGATAAGAACAGATTTTTCAACATGATATCAAACTGTATGTGTATATATATATATATATATATATATATATATATATATATATATATATATATACATACATTGTTAGGAAAATCAATGACAAAGTGGAACAAATTGTCTAATGCATTACATTCTTTAGGACTTCATCAGACTGAAATCATGTTTATGCTGATGTAACTACATATCCACATGAAAGAGAAGTGGAAACTGAAATTTTAAACTTTCCAATTTAAAATGTATATATACAGGATGAGTAAATTGTCGCCATTTTATTTTTAATTTTGTCAACTGCATAGTAGGGTCAGCTGGGCACTGTCTGTGAGAAAAAGAGCACAATGACATAATTCACTCTGTCAGAAATTTGGAAATGGCATGCTGTACTACTTGACATTCACACTAGAAGCTCCAATCCAAACATTTCAGAGTGTTTAGGTGTCCATCTGAGGACATTGCAGAGGATTACATCTTCAGTATGGAGGTAGTGCTGCCCTGGGTCAAGGGAAAGATCCTATGTCTGGCAACAAGACTCTGCACCATGTTGCACAAGCAGAAGAACCCGGTCATAGCTGTCAGACAATTTCTATGATCACATCACCCCTTACATCTTGTCACCTAACTCCCCAGACTGCAAACTCTTTGATTATTATGTGAGTGGTGCAGCTGAGCAAAAGACCAACAAAACTTTTTGTAACACCAAATAGCAGAATTCACTAACTTAAATAAGGAGACTGTCAAGAAGAGTTGCAGGTGATTCCAAAACCATCTGGAAGACATGATTGAAACCAATGGTGATTTTATTGAGGAAATTTAATCTTTAATATTTCAAGATAGTTTTGTAATTTTGTTTAAATATATCTGTTAAGATGAGATGTCAGTGTTATTTTCATTTTTGCATAATTTAGGTGACAATTTATCCATCATACTCTGTATAATATATATATATATATATATATATATATATATATATATATATATATATATATATATAATGGACTCTCCCGTCGGTTTTGACTTATGAGGATCTGACAGCTTATTGATTCAGTTATGAAATTTTGTGCGATAATCTTAAGTGGCATTTAAGACCTGCTAGTGATTTACAAAGGAGGCCACATTATATATATATATATATATATATATATATATATATATATATATATATATATATATATATGGGTGTTAGTAGGATATAGAATAATATAAAGTGAAAATGCTATTCAAAGAATGTTTCAACTTCTGATACCAGCAGTGGTGAACCATAAAACTTAGAGAGTTGAGTTAAAATGAAATAACTGAGACATCTGGAAGAGGCATGGCACAGGGAACTAGAACAATTTACTCTGATGGATGAAATAAACGGTTTGGTTCAAAATTCCAATCACTTGAAGTAGGCCAGAGTGTACAATGGCCGAAATGTTGTGAATATGGCAATGAAAATGAGGATAACAATGTAAATAATCATAATACCTCATCTCAAATTTATAGACAAGATAAATCATATCATTAGGACATTGCTCATAATCAAACAGGAATGTAAATTTAAAAGGGTTCTTACTTGGAGACCAGCATATTTGTATCCTTCCTTCTGGCATTCGTTCATACAAAATGGAATAGTTAAGTTCTTGAAGACACCAAGTGTTTTCATTTTCCAATTCTTGTCAAAACATCCTACATAACCTGCATAATAATTGAAAATAAAATTACAATTGTAATTTTTTAAATCAATTTTATCATTTTAAAAACTACATAATTTATATGCAATTTATAAATACAAAGGAAATAAATTAATTATATTTTTTTCTTTTATATTTGTAAATAAGCAAACATAATAAATATTTAAACATAATAAAACTATTTTTAATACGAATATCTTGCTTGAAAGGTAATATCAGAACATTTCAAGACTGAAGATGCTTTGTACCATTATACAAAAATTCAGGATTTAAAATTTTTGCATGAGAAATTATATATTATTTACTTCACACAAATTGCTATATCTACTTCAACAAGTATATTAAACAGATTAACTGATACAAAGCAAATCTTTTTCACTAACCCATATACCAAATGATGTGGAACCAAAAGCAGAAGGAAATGTATACAACCAGCTATTAATATGTTGTAGATTTGAATAAGCCCACAACAAAGAAAAAAGTGAGAAACATTTTTAAATATAAAAATATAAAATATTTTTATTTTCCTGTTTTTACAACTACATTTTTCTTAGCATGTATGAATATTAAAGTTCCTTCTTTGTAGTTGTTTGTTAAGATGAAAATAAATGTGATTTCTTTGCCCGAACATGTGACAAAAAAAAGAAGTGGCAAGGGAGAAAGTGAGGAGGAAAGTGTAAGTGTCATGTAGCTTGGGTAGGAAGACAAGTGAATGTTATGAAGCTTGGTGAGGAAGAATGTGTCACGTAGCTTGGTGTGGAAGAGTGTAAGTGTCACATAGCTCTTTGAAGCCACACTGTGAACTGATGTCATCTGTATCTGTCTCTATCTCCTTACTGGTTTTCTTCATCTAAAGACTTTACTTCAATATTCCTTAAAGGGATCACAAAGCATGTTTTTTTATTGTCAGCCAGAATGTAACCCATGGGATGAAAAATGTTAAATATTTAATTTCAAAGGATTAATTTACTAACCAGAACGATGTGCAGATCCTCCAGCTCAGAAACCATTTTTTTGTCATTTGATGATTGACTGTTTTGGTGTTTATTTCCATCTTCACTCCACAAATACACACATATTTTAGGGGAATATTTTGAAAAATGATTTCACAGAAGGACAAATACCAAAGAGTGTCAGACTTGCTTCCTACACAGATCAACTATAATAATTGGTGTGTCCTTGTGCACTGTCCACAACGTCAAAAGGACCACAGACATGGGCAATGGCATTCAGAGGAAACTGAGTAAAAGTGGGATTAACAAGATTGATTGATTGACACTCTTTGCTATTTATCATTCTGTGAAGCCATTTTTCAAAAGTTCCCCCCCCAAGGTGTATATTAATAGCTAGCTGTATACTTTTTCATCTGCATTTTATTTTCACATCATTTGATGTATGGGTTGATGAAAAAGTTTAGCTTTACTAATTTTACTGCAAGTTTTGCTTCCCCACTTTGTAGAGTTCAATTTTCATTTAAAAATTGTTTAAGTGGCAAATTCAATTTATTTCCTCAAAAAGAATAGACTAGAAAGCAATAAATGAAAAATTCTTCAAATTATTTTCATAGAAAACATATAATCATGCAACGTCTTTGCAAGTATACACTTTTAACAAAGTTTGTGGATATCATAAAACAAGAAAATTGTAATCTTCAAAAAGAATCTTTTCAAATTATGACATTATCTGACCAAATATTTACAAAATAATTTAATAATGAACGTATTAAATATCCTAATTTTTCTCTTACCTGGTAAATTACTTTCAACAGGTTCTTCTGAAAATAAAGCATGCAGAATTTAGAGGTAATTCATTTTATAATATAAAACAGTGTAGTTATGTATCTTTATAGGTCACGCATCTTTATCCCTGTTTGTGATAATGAGATATTCCATTGTTATAATGCCATAAGAAATTACTCTATGCCAATAATCAAATATGCTTATTGATTAACAGGATATCCTATTAATAAATAGGTGATATCAGGCTGCTAATACATTGCTTTTTTATTTGTTTCCTTTTGTGTTGGCTTTCTTTATATATTTTTACTTTTAGAATTATTTTTTAGATGTGACAATAAAGTTAGCAGAATTAATAAAACTCCTGGGTTATGTATGCCATAAAGCTATAAATATAATCAACATACAAGCAAAACAAATACAACCATCATTTTTTGAGGGTATAGATAAACTAATAATATTTAATGTCCACAAAATATATATATATATATATATATATATATATATATATATATATATATATATATATACTTCCAGAAAATCTAGTTGAATTCTCTTGAGAAAAGTGTAATTTTAAAAATGTGGCTCCTACTGCTATTAACACGTTGCTCTTCAACCAAATTGAACTGAGCTCTCTGGACCACTGACATATTTTGCATAGGAAACATTAAAATTTCCCTTCCTCTCCACAATGTGACAATAGCCTAGGGATAGAATCTCTGACCAATACCAAATCAGTTGGCTTTCGATCCCAGCTTGAAGCAATCAGACGTCTAGCCACAGTGAAGATCTGTGATACAGCAAAACAGTCTGTCTGTGGATGAAATATTGCAGTTCTCATTCAAAACAACTATTTTAACAATAAAACCAATTTCTGCTCAAAGCATTTACAATAGTCAATTTTCAAAACATCTACTACTTACTGAAAATAGGTTCTCATCACTGATTCCACATGTATTGGGAAGTTGAACATATGTGTTGATCAGTATTATATATGTAATTAGGATAACATAAAGAACAAATAGGAAATGTATATGAATCTGACATGTTTCACTTTTATTAAAGTTTCATCAGAGATTGAGAGAAAACAGTTAAAAAGATAGAACTCTGGGATTTTCAATTTTGTTTGAGTCAATTCTTATTGGTAAATCATGTATCACATGCAATAAAACAAGATAATTCTATATGTATGTAAGTTTGTAAAAATTCTAGTATGTCTAAGTGGGCATGAGATGGTAATAAGTATTCATAATTGTGTATGTGTTTCTGTCTAGTACAAGAATGTATTTACTAAATTTATGTTTTACCTGTATTCAAGCGATTTGCTTTCAGTATATGTTCTGGATTATTCTAACATCCTTCCCATGAAAATGTTATCCATTTCATACTGAATCAGTTTTCTTTTTTTACTTTTTAGTTTCGTAGAAGTATTTCATCAGATGAGTTATAATTCTCCTTTACTTGACATGTAGCTAACCCATACCATCATCCATTACTTCACCGTGGTCCTATTACAAAAGCAATAATGGCAGAGAATAGCATCGCCACCTAATAGCCTTTTCGTTCTCATTTGCTGTTTTTTAGCAAATGAGAACGAAAAGGCTGATTAGAGCTTCATTTTTTTTTAGTCGTATTTCATCGCAATGTAATTCTCTTTGTTAAAATTTTCCAAAAATAAAATATACTTTTTTCTGAAACTTTATTTTGGAATATCAGTTAATTTAAAGTATAATAATCTTATTTAAAACACTGACTTTAAGTTTAAAATATCGCAAAAATGCATTTTCTTTAACAAGGCAGTAGCTGTTTAGTTTATTTAAGGCGTTCGCGGGTTTTACAGCTTAATGATATTGGTATTTATTTAATGTTGTTCTATGGGTGATTTAGGCGTTAAAAAGTAACTGAATTAACATGATATTGGATTTTTAATATTGGATTTTTATGAAGCTAAATCTGCAAAGGTGTGATATTTAATATCAATGAAATGGCTAGATGCAACCATAAGTTCTAAGTTAACAGTTTCTTCTATCGCACTTCTCGCTTGTGGAATTCTCTTCTGGCTTCTAGGTTTCCAGTCACCTTTGACCTTTGATCTTTAGATGTAATGTTGTTATCTTCTGTCTTCTTAATTCTTGTTCTTTTATTATTCTTTCTCCTTAATGGTATTTTTCTTTTTTCACATGCTCTCTAACACTCAGTAACCCTTTGTGTCTTATGGCTTTATTGCACTGCTTGAGGTGAAATGATTTTAAAAAAAACGTTCAACAGACAACAGAGATTGTGACATAGAAATCCAATGGATTGTTGGAATAATGATCGATGATAAAATATTAAGAAACATAAAAATTTTGTTAGAAGCAAAGACAATAGTGCTGAACTACAATGTATTATCAAGCCTCCTATATGTCAATGAATACTGGACAATTTCCACATAGATAAAGAGGAGACATGTGATCCAACAAAAGGATGCTGAGAATACTGTGGATGGAGCACATGAGTACTGAGATAATTTTAATGAAACTGGAAACAAAAAAAGGATACTTATACTTAGAATCAAAAAGACACAGTTGAAACTTCTGTATACATAATGAGGAAAGAGAGTCTGGAGAATTTAACACTCACAGGGCATACTGAAGATAAGAGGGACAGAGTTAAATACTAAGTAACCTACCTAACAACCTTGTATAAATGGAAGGCAGAACAGGATTTAGAAGAGATAGTAAGGAAGCAAACATTTCTAAGAAGTAAGAATAGGTAGTTGTGGAGGGCCATGAAGGGAAAATGGCACATAAAAGAAGAAGCATTTCAAAATTTCTGTACATGTTTTAAAAATTAAGTCTACCTAGTTCCATTTCTTCTTCTGGCAAATTATTATTTCCATCAAGTATTCCACTTGAAAAATCAAGGTTTACAGGTTCTGAAAATGAAATATGCAAAAATTAAATGTATATTCAGGTATGACTTTCTGGTATAGCATTCAAACGATAAATTAAAAAACATCCCAGTTTATCAAAGAAATTAACTAAATTAATAATAAAAAATATTCATCTGCTAAAAAATAAATTGATACTGTATATACCTATGTATAAGCTGACATCATATTTAGTACAACCCCTGATTTTTTTGATTTTTTTTTTGTATGAATTTTAATCCCTTCAGAACAGAAAATATCTGTGTATTGTGCAACTGATCACTGAAAATGCATGATCTTTAACCTCTTCAGAAAATTACCTGTGTGTAGTGCCACACCTATTTTTGACTTAAAAAACTGATCATAAAACCTCACACTATACTCCAGTAATAATTCATCAGAATTACCACAGCAACAAAAGCATGAAAACTCCAAAGAAGAGGTTCAGTTTTTGAATAGAATTATGCAAACATCTAAAAATATATTCTAATAATGAAAACTTTCAACCTGTTTTGCCCATTTTCCTCACCTGGAAGCTCACGATTTCCTATTGCAAAATAGTTATTCACATAATAGTCTTCATCTGAAAATAAAACATTCAGAAATTAAACATGAGTATTAATCTTGAGTATTAAAAGCAATACAAGCAACAAGGTCAAAAACTGATACTTTGTAGTCTGAATTTCTAAAATGAGTACTTATCATTATTTGTACTGTTGATAATTGGACTATTGTCTACATCTTTGTTTTGTTATGACCTTTCATGGATAGCTGCTGCAATCTTGAATGTGCAGATGATGTAATGAATAAAGGCTCAGAATTATTAATTGGAAAGCCAAGTTCCAATTCCTGTTGGGTTCATTATATTCACTTATGTGCAAATATTCTTGAGTAAGGTATGAATCAGCCTCTTTGTCTCCAAATAAGACTTGTATCACTAAACCATTATCTCATAAAAAATATAATTTTACGATCTAAAACATATATTCTAATAATGAAAACTTTCAAGCAGTTTAGTTCTTTCTTCTTACCTGGAAAATCATCATTTACTAATCCATCATCATTTGCAAAATAGTTATTCACATAATATGCTTCATCTGAAAATAAAACATTCAGAAATTAAACATTATTAATCTCAAGTATTACAAACAATACAAGCAACAAGGTCAAAAACTGATACTTTTTGGTCTGAATTTCTAGAATAAGGAGTTATCATTATTTGTACTGTTGATATGCAGATGCTTGTCCACATCTTTATTTTGTTATCACCTTTCAGCCATTGTGCACTCCAGCCTTCATCAGATGTATTTCAATTTGGGTAGCCTATAGGGAATTTCAAATTGAAACATTTACTTATTCTACAGGGGTAGATTGTTCTGATTCCATTACACATGTCTAGGGATAAGTTATCAAGTTCTTAGTTTTATTACTGCCAAGTTATTGCTTGCCATACTTCCTGGGCCAAATTGCAATTACTATTTCACAAAATTCACAAACCTTTCATTCATTTGGCTTTTATTCCATGGGACCAATTTATACCTGATGAAGACCAGAAGGATCAACAGATGAAACATTGTAATAACAGTAACAAAAACAAGGACAATAGTCTGTTTAGTGTATTGGTTATTTCAAAAAATAAATGTGTAAGGTTTCTTACAAGAATATTTTACAATACATGAATTAATGTTGGTTAAAAAGGGTACATACACAAAATAACAAACATGTATGATAGCATTTATTAAACAAAATTAACAAAAAGAAAGTTTATGACAAGAGTTTCTTCTAGAAGTAAATTACATGCACAACAAAATGTTAATGAATATATTTGAGTGTAACTTACTGTATTGGTCTGTTTTAGTATGAAGCATCCACAGCCCTTTCAGCTTCAGTGTAAAAAGTTCATGTCACATAGCTCAAAAGAGGAAAACCCTGAAGAAAGAGCTACTTAAAGCTTTGCTTATTTTTGTACCCCAGAGCTGCTGCTAGTACAAGCTTTATTAAGGTACTACATGTGCATCTAAATAGTATAACTAATGATACTTTTCAATAAAAACAACTACATTTAAGGCATGGTGGAGTAACAGATAGTGGCTTGGATTGAGAAATCGGAAAGTCGAGTTCAAATTCCAGTCAAATCCATTACATTCACTTATGTGCTAATACCCTTGGGAAAGGTATGAATCCTCTTCTTCTTCTCCCAGCTCTGGGTAAATAGCAGGAGAGACTAGGTTCAATAGCCTTGGATCGCAACTGGTCTACCATAGAAAGAAATGGCGACCTACTATGGGAAAAAATCTGCCTCATCAGTCATGTATCGAAAGATATTTGATTGCCTAAGGATGTATCACGCATGGCACATAACTGACTTTATATGATTAACTGATAAAATCATATTCTACCTTAAACATTTTACAACAGGAAAATTCCTAAAATATGCAAAAATTGTACTTATAGTTGCACAGAAAACATAGGGTAAATCAAAACAAGAAAAGTTACAATGTCTTCACACTTTCCAAAATCAAAATTCAATTAGAATTTATAGAAACACACTAATGCACAAAGGAAAACTGAGGTATTGGATGAGATACCTACTTGCAACTTTATACACAGAGTTAGCCCACTCTCCTCCACATATCTCATTACTATTGCCTCCACATTGCTTATAACATTCAAAAGATCTACCATATTTGTCATAGCCACCATTTCCACAAAAACACTGGTTTCCATGCTACAATGAAACAAATGTCATAGAAGTTTTAATTTCTTAAGCATTTCAATATTTTTTTTCTATTTTGGAGAATATAAATGTAAGAAAAAATAATCGAATAAAAAATTGTCACTTAACAGCCTTTTAACATTTTTACATGGTTAACAAAAATTCACCATATTTCATTATAGTAGAAATCTATATAGTTACTATATGATCACCGAAGTTAAGCAACGGCCAGCCTTGTCACTACTCAGATGTGTAACCCGTTTGGGAATACTAGTTACTGCAATCTTGAATGTGTTGATGATGATGATGATGATGTAATGAATAATAGCTCAGAATTGTTAATTGGAGAGCTGAGTTCCAGTTCTTGTTGGGTTCGTTATATTTGCTTACATGCAAATACCCTTGGGAAAGGTATGAATCCACTTCTTCTCCTCCTCCCCCCCAGTAACACTTGCATCACTGAACCATTATCTCAAAAAATATATTCTTACAATCTAAAAAATATTTTCTGGCTTTAAATAACCTGCAAAGGGTTGATAAACCAGAGAGAACGAATCAATCAAATGTATTTGATGAATTTGCCTGAAATTTTATCTTTTGAAACAACACATTAATATTAGGTTGGTGCAAAAATAATGACGTAATAATGTCCTTTTTTGACGTATTTTTTAACATCTAAAAATGACATTACACCATTATTTTTTCACCAACCTAATAATTAAACCTAGACATGAAGAGGTTAAAATTGCAGTGATCAAGGAAGCATCTTCCTGGGAGTCTGTAACAGTTCTTGGTAAGAAGTTTTCTAAATGCAACTTCCTCCTAACCAATGGAATACAAAGGGAATGAGGATGAATCAACCCTGTGTACATGGCGGGTCATAGCTGTGAAGGTCAGGACTTGTGGAACTAAGGAATGTAGCTTTTCAGAACATTTGTAAAAGAAATAGCTTGAGAGGATTGCTATGTTTAGTCTGCAGGACACAGGTTGTAGAGTGGAAAATAACTTATCATCAACAAGGCCACGATGGCACATTTGAACTTTGAAAAGTGAGCATGGGGCAGCTCCATCCCAGACACGGCTGTAATACCCCATTTTTGGTCTGATTTAGCACTTGTTCAGAGAGAGCAAAATAGAAGGTGTCAGATGCATCTTAGAAAAGTGCAAGGAACTGATCATTTTTATAGCATCATTTGCATCTTTTATTGTTGCCAATTTAGTTAACAAAATATTCACAATCATAACAGGTGAACATTTTCATTATAATTTAATACGAGGTATTTACTCTCTATCTCCCTACTAAGATGAGTTGTGATACAAGGTCAGTTTTTAAGGTGGGGGCCCGAGTACATACACCCAGGCCAGGAACAAAAATTGCCCACATCCCCCACAACTGTTGGTTGCACTGGCCTCAGTGCAAGCACTGATCTCTCTCTCTCCGGTGAAATGAGAGAGTGCAGCCTTGGGCAGCTGTTCCCCAAGGCTGGGCAACTCTCAGTATAATTTTCCTCAGTTGTCCTTTGATGGAGCCACCCATGAGCACAGTCTACCAAAAGACAGAGACACAACTGAGAGATGATAAGTAATATGCTACAAACCACTCAAGAGAGTGATTTACACAATATAATTTAATGTTGCATGCTTTACTATCAACAGTATTTGATGAATTTTCCTGAAATTATATCTTTTTAAATAACAAATGATACAAAGTATTAATCAACATATGGAAATTACTTACTTGAAGAGCAGCATAAATATACCCATTATCACGACAATGTCCCTTGCACCATTCAACAGTCATGATGTCCGCAGAAATAGATATCTTATTCATAGCTCTATTTGGCATGTCTTTAAAACACCCAATTGAACCTGGACAAGTAGGAAAAATGAATATAAATATATGAAACTTTTGTATGAGGATAGTGAAAAGTGTTGAGTAAACAGAGGATGGAAAGTGCAATACACTGAAATCTGAGTAGCATCGGGATAGTGAAAGATGCCTTCCAAAACCTAAGCAAAGTATTAAGAAACAAGAGAATTTTATTAGAAGCAAAGAAAAAAAATACTGGACTGTTACATAATATCAATCTTCTTATATGCCAATGAATGCTGGACAGTCTCCTCACAGAAGAAGAAAATTGAAGCAACAGAAATGTGGTTCTACAGAAGGGTGCTGAAAATACCATGGAATAAACATGTGAGCAATAATGAAGTTTTAGAGAAAATGGAAACATAAAGAACACTTATATTTAGTATCACGAAGACACAGTTGAAATTTCTAGGAAACATAATTAGAAAAGAATGCTTGGAAAATTTGATACTCATGAGACAGATTGAAGGTAAGAGGGGCAGAGGTAAACAGCACATGACCTACTTAGTGAGGTTAACTAAATGAATTACAGAACAGTGGAGAAATAACAATAAAACAAAATTTATTAAAAGCTACAAAAGACACAAAATTGTGAAGAGCCATGATTGCCTGCATCCTGAATAGACACGGCACATAGAAGAAGTATTTTCTGCGTGTCTACGTCTCTGATGTCACAACTAAGGAATCTAATGTGCTAAATTGTTGTGTAATAATAATTATTTATATGACCAATATGTAAAAGCAGTACTTCAAAGAAATCTGATCTTTCTCGATTGACTCAGATATTGAAAAGAGGATCAGTTCAAGAACCTTTTAGCACCCCCCTTGTATCTTATCTGATATTAATGATAAACAAATATTAAAAAATACAACTCTATATCATTTTACATAAACACAAATTCATGGTGAACATGGCTTTCCACAACTTCCTATCTTTAGTAGCACTTAGTAATATTTGTCTGTTCACCATCTTTCCCAGTCCCAGTTATGCCATCTATTTACCCGTGCTTGTTAGGTAAGTTACTTTTTGTTTCCTTCTTGTCATCAATATGTCAATATGTGAGTGTCAAATTCTCCAAGCCTCCTTTCCTTATTATATGTCATAGAAATTTCAACTTTCTCTTTTTTGATTCTAAGTATAATCATTATTTTTGTTTTCATTTTCCATAAAATTTTCTCATTACTAACATGTTTAGTCCATGGTATTCTCAACATCCTTCTGCAGAACAGCATTTCTATTGCCTCAAGTCTCTTTTTCATCTATGAGAATGTTGTCCAACATTCACTACCACATGGGTGGACTGATATAACAAATCAACACTTTTTTTCCAGTTTCTTAATATTAGGTTGGTGCAAAAATAATGACGTAATAATGTCGTTTTTCACTATGAAACTTCAGATTTTGGTGTCATATTTTCTATGTTAAAACACTTCCCAGGTATTTAGATTTTTTTTACTTGCTTTATTTTGATAATTTCACTTTATTGTCCACATCTTGGGGTGTACCTCTTGGGGATGACCTTACATTCGGTTTTCTTACAATCAATGTTTTATCCTTTCTTTTACTACGCTTCTAGATTGTTTTGCTGTAAAACACATTCTTGTCTCATGCTTCTTTCTATTTTTGTGTGTTTACTGTATTCATTTTGTTTCTGTGAGCAATTTTTATCCACTGTCAGCCTGCTAAGCCAATCACAGTCCTATGAGCATACACCCGCAGGTTTTCTAGCTGGAGAGCGAGAGGCAGACCAAGAAGATACTGGAGTGACTCAGTGTCAGACACTCTCAGAGCCCACGAGATATCTCTCCTCCAGGCTACTTGCCTTGTCTCTGACAGACAACTGTGTCTCCCCACAATGCCTAACAGCACAAGCAGAAGGAAAAACTAAACTAAAACTGTATTCATTTTCTATCTGTATGCAAGTGGTTTGTTCCCAGTATAAGTTCAAGATTATTCTGTCTTTCTCAAATGTCAAGTTCTTCTAGCAGTTCAAACAGTTCTTTGTGCTATACCTTATCAGAGGTTTTTGAATTATCTATAAAACATAGGTACACATCCCTGTGCATTCGTATTGCTCTTTCTGATATTCTGAGCATAAACATCACGTTCCTTGTTTCAGTATCTTTAATGAAACTGAACTGTTTTTGTCTTATTTTTAGTCTAATTCTGCTACGCACTCTATTCATCAAAATTCAGATGAAAAGTGTTATAAGTGGTTCATTAGGTGAATTGTCCAATGGAGCTTGCATTCATTTACACCTGACTTCTTAGTCCTTCTTTTGTCCTGTTATTTCTCTCAATATTTTATGCATAGCCACCTTATTATCTATAATGCCCATTCTGCACACTTTCCATTGAGCCATTGCCTGCATATAATTCTAATTTATTTGTCTAATTTATTTGTCTAATATATGTTTTCTCAGCCTGGGGCCAAACCTGAACTGAAGAAATTGTCAAATCTTTGCTCTGGGGTGGTCCCAGTGTTACTCCATTCCTCCTTATATAGGGCAATAAAACTAACTTTCCTGACAGACATCAGCAGCATCATCTTGAATGGTCAAATTATGACTGATATTGGAACTGGTAGCATAGGACAATCCATCAGGGTCCCAAACCCCATAGATTTCCATCCAGTCTACATTTTGGGGGCTTCCTAAAAACGATTTGCTAGATGTCTATTAAGTTAGCTAGCTTGAATGCGAATTGCAAATCCATTACATTCACTTATGTGCTAATACCCTTGAGAAAGGTATGAATCCTCTTCTTCTTCCCCCAGCTATGGGTAAATAGCAGAACAGACCAGGTTCTATAGCCTTGGGTGGCAACTGGTCTACCGCAGAAAGAAATGGCAACTTACTGCAGGAAAAATCTGCCTCGTCAGTCATGTATTAAAAGATATATGATCGCCTAAGCATGTATCACGCATGCCACATAACTGACTGAATGTATTATATTCGATACCATACTTTGGTACTCTTTGCTGTTTCCTTACCATCATGTCAAGAATTTCATCTGTTATCCTCCATTTTTTTTTTTTTTAGAAGATAATTTCAATTGCTGTCATTACTAAAGCTTCTTTTATTGTGTCCCATTTTGAATTTCTCTTCTCATTTAGTTCATTTCCCTTTAATGCTGTTAATAGACAGGGTGTGATAGATAAATTGTTATTCAAATTACACCAAAAAAGGAAAATAACACTAACATCTCATTTTAACAGACATATTTACAAAATTACACAAAAATATCTTGAAATACTAAAGACTAAATTTATTCAATAAAATCACCATTGGCTTCAACCACAGCCTCCAGACAACTTCGGAATCTCCTGCAACTCTTCTGGATGATTTTCATGTTTAAGTTGGTAAATGCTGCCATAATCCTTGCCTTCAGTTCATCTTTCGTGCTACAAGAAGTTTTGTTGGTCTCTTGCTCAACTGTGCTCCACACATAATAATCAAGTTGGTTGCAATCTGGCCAGATGTAAGGGGTGATGGGATCGCAGAAATTGTCTGACAGCCATAACTGGGTTCTCCTGCTTGTGTCACATGGTGCACAGTCTTGTTGCCAGACACAGGATCTTCCAGTAGACACCCTCTGGACCCAGGGAAGCATTACCTTCCCAAGGCACTTACTGAATGTTGAATCTGAGGCCATCACCAACAAATTCGAGAGTTCTTTTCTTATCAGAATGATCAGAGTGAGTTGTAATCATCATTAAACTCATCCAACTCTTTCCAAATCCTCTGCACTGTCCTCAGATTGACAGCCAAACACTCTGAAATGTTTGTATTGGATCTTCCAGCATGAATGCCAAGCAGTACAACATGCCGTTTCCAAATTTCTAACAAGGTGAACATGGTGCCCTTTTTTTCTCAAAGACTGTGCCCAACTGACCCTACTATACTGTGCAGTTAACAAAATCCAAAACAATGCACAGACACAAAATAAAAAAAATAGAAAATGACGACAATTTATCCATCGCACCATGTATATCTTTTATAAATTTGAGTAATTCAGTAAGTCTATCATATTGCAATTTGAGTGCTGCTTTAGCTTTCTTTAATTTCTGTAGTCTTATTCTGAAATCACATATCACTAGAAGGTGGTCACATCCCACAGTCAGTAATTGGATATGCTTTACAGGGTAAAACTGTATTCTTGAATCTCTAACTGATCATTAAGTAGTTGATCAGGTTTTTCATTTTCCCTTCTTGGCTTCTCCATGTTTATAACTGTCTTGGATATTCTTGCATTGACTACTACCTAGTTGGTTGCTTTACACCATTTGGAACCATTTTTCTCTGTGTACCTTATGGGTTCCTAGTCTGAATTTGCCAGATATTTCACCATCTCACTCATTTACATACAAAAAAAATGCAGGCAAATAGACACACTCGGAGATTACAAATGATTCAAATAATAAATTTTAAAAGATTTAATTTTCAAAGCAGTTGCCTGAATTTAAAATCAAACCATATAATAATTAACGATGTGTATTTATTTATGTACTAGCAGTATAACCCATCTTTAACCAGGCCTTTCATGACTGGGAATTTTTCCTATTCAAATGGAGCAGTTTAAGTTTAAAATCAGTCCACCCAAAAATCAATATTAGTAACATTTGGGTGCAACTGAGGCACATCCCTAAATGGAGGGGTGAGGTTAACAATTTGAATGGGGGGTAGCCCTGAAAAAGGAACTGTATAATAATAAATAATATTATTGTAATAATTTTAACTATTTATTTTTATTAAAGTTTTTATAAAATATATCCAAGAAAAGATAGTAAATAGTAAAATGTTACTGAGAGTTATAATAGACAGGAAGTAGTGGAGAGTCATTGTCGCCAACAATTTGGACTCAAAACAGGCACTGAAGAATTGTCTATCAAACAAAAAAATTTCATCGAAATTGGATGAAAACTATGGAAATGCATAAACAACATCCAACTACACACACACACACACACACATTTTGAGAATTCTAGATATAGATTTCCAGTCCCATGTGGGAAGTGAGGTAAATCAATTTAAGTTAGTAAATTTATGAATGATTACTTTCCTAATTTTGTCTAAATGCAAATAAATATTTTAGTCGTATAAATTATTAAAATTAATAAGGGACCAATTTCACTATTCCAGAAATAGTAAATCAAATCAACTATTGTAGAACTTTAGTTGTTTAGACTAGCAGATTTCTCTTGTCAAGGCAGATAATATCCCACAAGGAAGTCAATTAAGTGGTTACCTACCACACATCACATGCAAAAAAAAGTACAGACTTTAACTGATTAAATAAATACAAAAATTATAAATTAAAACATATTACAATTTCATAAAAAATTGCAGCAGCTGAATTAATAAAATAATAGCATTTCCTGATGTGATAATCATTATCTTATTTTCCATATACTATTGCGTCAATTTCATAAGCATTTCAAATATTTCTTTCATTTGTCATAGAAACAAAAACAATAAAGCTCAAATTAACAGATCTCAGTTTTAACTGCAATTAAGTATGGATTGACAGATATATTATTGTAATGACAAAAGTACGCAAGGGTAGGCTTTAAGAAAGCTTTATTCAGCTGAGAATACAAGGTTTGTGTATAGTGTCCTTTTATAGTCCCAGTAAACAGAAATAGCTCTCTGAAAGAGGAGAGTAATAAAACAAGAGGAGACTACTCTTGATTATTCATAAAATTATAATAATGAAAATTTTCAAACATTCCAGTTACTCCTCACCTGGAAAATAATTAATTCCTAATCCTTCTTTATTTGGCCAATAGTTGTCCACATAATGAGTATTTCCTGAAAACAAAACCAATCAGAAATGAAAGATAAACATTTGCAAATATTACAAACAATAGACAAAAACAAATTCAGAAACTAAAACTTATTTTTCAAAACATTACATTAAATCATTTTCTACCTTGAAATATTTACAACAGGAAATTCTTAAAATGCATCAAGACTGTTTTTGTAGTTGTACAGAAAACAAAGCAAATCTGTGCAAGCAAACTTACAATGTCTTCACACTAATCAGAAAAAATTGTCTTTAGTAAAACATACACAACCACACTGACCAAACAATGCACAAAAGAAAAATGAGGTATTGGATACAATACCTACCTCTAACTTTATACACAAGATTGACCCATTCTCCACCACATTTTTTTCAGCCTCATTTATCAAAATAACTGATATGAGACAAAAGCTCTTTCAATAAAAATAAATGTAATGTTTCATCATTTGTTCAAATTAGGAAAAGTGTATATGCTCAAAAACCTTATAACAACCCTTTTCTCTCATCTAGTATCATTAAGAATGAAATCCTGTATAATATTTGCAAATGTTTGCGTATTTGTATGTCTGTTGCACGAGGCACTGACACCTCCAGGCAGTGTCAGCAAGCTTGTCTCACTAGAATAATTACAACTGAGTAGTGAGTTTGATCCTCACTTGGTGACACCTACTTTTGGCCTAGAGCTACACCTAAGCTACACTTGGAAAATCACTATATTGGGCATCGCAGTGTAGTGTAATGGTTAGCAAAGCTTGTCTCTCTAAAACAGTTATGACTGAAGAGTGAGTTCAATCCTCACTGGGTGCCCCATACTTTCACCATTGTGCCACATCTAAGCTACACTTGGAAAATCACTGTTTCACAAGGCATATTATAATGTTTGAAGAAATCTTTTTCTCTCTCTCATTTTTTTTCTCCATCTTTCTCTTTCTCCCTTTCTCTTTCTCTCTCACTCCATGTCATCTGTGACAAATCATTTTTAAGGAAACTTCCCAACCTCTTTTTCTCTCTCTCTCTCTTCTTTTTACTCCATCTTCCTCCTACCCACTTTCTCTTCTTCTTCCTATCTGAAATCATTTTTAAGGAAATTTCCCAACCTCTCTCTCTCTCTCTCTCTCTCTCTCTCTCTCTCTTCTTTTTACTCCATCTTCCTCCTACCCACTTTCTCTTCTTCTCCCTATCTGAAATCATTTTTAAGGAAACTTCCTAACCTCTTTCTCTCTCTCTATCTCTCTCTCTCTCTCTCTTCTTTTTACTCCATCTTCCTCCTACCCACTTTCTCTTCTTCTTCCTATCTGAAATCATTTTTAAGGAAATTTCCCAACCTCTCTCTCTCTCTCTCTTCTTTTTGCTCCATCTTCCTCCTACCCACTTTCTCTTCTTCTCCCTATCTGAAATCATTTTTAAGGAAACTGCCCAACCTCTCTCTCTCTCTCCTTTTTACTCAATCTTCCTCCTACCCACTTTCTCTTCTTCTCACTATCTGAAATCATTTTTAAGGAAATTTCCCAACCTCTTTTCTCTCTCTCTCTCTCTCTCTCTCTCTCTCTCTTCTTTTTACTCCATCTTCCTCCTACCCACTTTCTCTTCTTCCTATCTGAAATCATTTTTAAGGAAACTTCCCAACCTCTCTCTCTCTCTCTTCTTTTTACTCAATCTTCCTCCTACCCACTTTCTCTTCTTCTCCCTATCTGAAATCTTTTCTAAGGATACTTTTCCACCCAATTCATATCCGGGCAATACCAGGTGCCTTTGATACTATTTAATAATTGTACTGCATATATTTTTATGCAAAAATTATCGGTAAATAGACTTAGAGATTATAAATGATTCAAATAAATTTTAAAATATTTCAATTTCATCAGAACTTACTTGAATTAAATTAATAAAATAATAATAATAATCATATCTTATTTTCCATATCCTATTGTGAGAATTTTATGAGCATCTTCATTTCAAATATTTTTTTCATTTGGCATAGAAACAAAAAATATTAAAGCTCAACAGATCTCAGTTTTAATTGTAATTAAGCAAGGATCAATAGGTATAATAATGAAAATTTTCAAACATTCCAGTTACTCCTCACCTGGAAAATATTTAATTCCTAATCCTTCCTTATTTGGCCAATAGTTGTTCATATAATGAGTATTTCCTGAAAACAAAACCAATCAAAAATGAAAGATAAACATTATTTTCAAATATTACAAAACATAGGCAAAAACAAATTCAGAAACTAAAACTTCACTTTCAAAAGATTTTACTAACTGATTAAAAAATAAAATCATAAATTCAACAAGAAATTTAGAAACAGTTTTGGCCCAAGATCTGTCACATTTTTCCAATGAATTTCCACTGCAATCCATATTACAATCAAAAAATGTACTATAATGAAACCTTTAAGGCCTTTTAGTTACTCCTCACCTGGAAAATAATTAATTTCTAAAACTTCCTGAATTTACAATAAAATAACATTTCCTAAAATGATAATCATAGCTTCTTTTTGATTTACTACACTTTCAATCTGATAAGCATCTCCATTTCAAATACTCAAGTCATTAAGGTCCAGTGCATAGTACCCCCAAATCCTCTAGTACTTGGGGTGGGGGGCTGATTTAGGGCTTTGGGCAGTGCTTTGTGATCCTCACTATCTTATGAACATTTGCTTTTTTCTACCTAAAATTATATGATACAAATTAAACTAAGCACAACTGACTATTAAAAGATGAAAACTTTTTGCAGATTTTGATGTCAGCCTTGGGACTTTTTTTATTTGTCCGAATCTGTAAATTTGTTTTATTCATGCTAAGCCTCAAAAAAAGAATACATAAAACTCCCTATCTTTTATCCATAATATTGACTGCGTTAAAATTATTTAACTTTTTAACAAGAAGAATCTCAAGTTGATATTTAAAAATTGCCACAAAACATAGTTGATTTATTTAAGATGAAATGATCAATTATGAGATGTCTTTAATTTGTATTTAGATAGATTGTATTTATTTTCAATTTTTCTAGTCGAATTGTTCACCTATATTGTATATGCTTCATTATTGTACTTAATTAGGTTGCAATAAAATGTGTATTTTATATGAATTTTACCTTATGAAAACTGAGATGTAGTAAAGGGGTGGCCCCATATAGATTTGGAAGAAGGATTATAGATTTATGGGGGCACAACATCCTTTCCAGATTTCATTTGACATAATGAAAAAGAATGGAATTTCAAAGGAAGAGTTTTAATTAAGTAAACATCTACTTATGCAGTCTAATAATGAAACCTTCTATTTTGTTTCCCTCGCCTGGGAAATAATCACTTCAAATCCCTCATCCATTGCTAACCTGGCGGTGCGTCTTGAAAAGGACCTCCAATTGGTTGTGAACTGGGGCAGGAATTGGCTGGTCAACTTTAATGCTTCAAAAACAAAACTGCTCTCTATTAATCACCAGAGAGATCCTTCCCTGCCCTCCATCAGAATGTCTGACGCTCAACTTCTCGAGAGCACCTCGCTGCGACTGCTCGGTCTCATGTTGGCGGCTGACCTGAGATGGAACAAATACATTGAGTCAATTGCTTCGTCCACCACAAGGAAAGTTGGCTCCCTGTGCCATGCCAGGAAATTTTTCTCTCCGGAATTGGCCCTGCTCTGGCATCTTGTCTACAATCACTTTCTCACAGACGCGCAAATACTTTCATGGCAATTGCTCTGAGGAGCTGCATTCACTGGTTCCCAGACGTCATGAGTTCAAGCGCCCTACGAGGCTGGCATCCCGCTCTCACACTTTCACTGTTGAAACTCCTAAATGTAGCCATCTCTTCTACTCCAATAGCTTCATGTCTCGCACCTCTCGCCTGTGGAACTCCCTTCTCTATTCCAGTTACCCTGAGAGCTATAATCTCCAGCTATTCAAATGTAATGTCAATTGACATCTCCAGTTGCCTTGATCTAACCACTATCCTTCTCCTCATCCTTTCCTCTATCACTCCTATCTGATCTTGCTCCAAATTTTCTGTAACCCCTTGCGTCCTAGTGTCTTCTCGCCTTGCTTGGGGTGAAATGCTTAAAAAAAAAAATAGTAATTTACATGATATGATTTCTCAGAAAATAAAACAATTAAAAATTAAGATAAACATTGAAGTTGATTATTAAAAACAATATAAACAAAGAAAAAAACTCTTTCTTCTCTATTAAACAGCTACTCTAACTGATGAAATAATAAAATCCCTTTCTACATTGCAACGCCCAGGAGGAAATTCTCAAAATATGCACAAGAAGTTCTTGTGGTTGGATAAAAAATATAAAGCATTTTAAGAACAGTGGGATTATAATGCCTTCATACTAACAAGAAAATATCATCTAAGGCAATGGTGGTGGCTAAACTATGCAGCATGCCTCATATGTGCAGCAGAAGAGGATAGCAGGTGAGGCAGAATGATTGAAAGACTAGACAATCAAAAATTTAGAAACAGTTTCAAAAAATTTACATGCCAAAAATAAATATGATTTCAAAATTGAAAATATTATTCTGGATTACTTGTAATTGCACGCATGAGTCCCAGTATAAATAGTTATAAATAATTGTGATATTTTTGCATTATATCAAGTATTAAGAATATAGTAACTAGGGTCCACAAATTGGAGGAGAGAGTTATCAATGATAAGTTCTGATTTTGAATCCACGGTTATCTCCCTGTAACCATCTCACATTTTTTTTGTTTTTAAATGTACTTTTTATCACATAGAATTTGGTGAGGCACAAGCAAATTTTCATTTTGAAAATGTCGCCCAGAGAAAAAAATAGTTTGGGAACCACTGAGCTGCTGAAAAATGATTCACAAAGAAAAACTAAGATATTTTGGCATGAGAAACCTACCTCCAACTTTGTACACAGAGTTGGCCCAAATTCCACCGCACATGTCATCAGCTTTACCTTTGCAAGGCATGTTACAATTTTCAGACCTACCATATTTGCTGTAGCCACCATTTCCACAAAAACACTGGTTTCCATTCTACAATAAAGCAAATATTTTCCTCTTTTAACAATTTCATTTTTTTTTTTTTGCACAAACATTACAAACAAAAGTAATTCATGACCAAAAAAATAATAATTCTCATTTCATAGCCAAATTGATTAAGAACTTTTACAATCAGGACTGCAGAACATTTTTATTATAGCAGAAATCTACATGCCTTATTATCTGCTCTATTTGATACATTTGCCTGGAATTTTATCTTTTAAACAATGCTTGATTACTTTGAAATGTGACAATTTGACTTACTTGAAGAGCAGCATACATATAGCGTTTATCACGACAATGTCGCTTGCACCATTCAATAGTCATAGACTTGGAAGAAACAAATAGACTACTCAGTGCTCTATCTGCCCTGTCTACAAAACAACCAATGGAATCTGGAAATATAGAAAAGACAGTTATCATACATGACAATTAAATAGGTTTAAAAATCCACATGTAAGTTGACTGGAAATATAAGCAAGGCAAAATGTTCAGCATCAATCATCATTATAGAACAGATATCAAAAAGGGCTTACAATCAAGCTTAGAAACCCCCTTTTTGCACTAAAAATGAAGGTATATATGACCAGGAATATGTTGAAGCAATAAGATTACAAAGAAATAACAGAGACTGTCATGGGTTTTAAAAAGAAGAATAAACAATGTATATCACCACAGACTTGGTGGAAAAGTGATAAGAAAAGCCAAAGTCCT
The DNA here is from genome assembly GCA_963932145.1 of Acanthosepion lycidas. Lineage (NCBI taxonomy): Eukaryota > Metazoa > Mollusca > Cephalopoda > Sepiida > Sepiidae > Acanthosepion > Acanthosepion lycidas. The sequence goes on from OZ010578.1 coordinate 75,403,257, forward strand.
ATTGCCAACTATAAATTCTTCCAGAGAGTTAATGAGTAAAAGATGTTTAAACATGAGTTTCCTGAGTGAAAACTGCCAGTAGTTTAAAATGAGGAAAACATTGCTTTCATCGAAAGTTTTCAAAATTCAAGAAACATTGTACATAATCATTTTTATGTATATGCTTATGTATGAGAAAAGATGAGTGAAAAAGTGAGAATGATGCAAAAGAAAATTTTCTTTTCTTTATGAAATTAAGTATACCATTCAGAAAAACCTGAAAGACCAAACAGTCCGTATTTTGCCCATGTCTGTTCAACATCATGTCACACAGTACATTAGATGATGTATAGTGACATCATTGACATCATCTGAAATCAGAGAGTTTTTGTTTTGTACTATTGTACTAAATTCCACTCAAGGTAGAGTGCTACTAAATCCAGATGTTGTAAGAGCATAGTTGCATATTATGATATAATGCTTATGCCAACTGGCAATGACCTCGTTGTTGACCTCTTTCTCTCTTAAAAGTAAATGTATTCAAAAGAAAATAAAAAGGTTAATCTATACATTTCTTACAATCTTCAAAAGATTCTTGTGTAATTGGTGTAATGGAATAATCTGTCACCCCCATGAGTGACTACACTATAGGTAGTAACTACCTAGAAGTATCTGTAAGTCAACAGACTACGGAGTCTAGCTGGAATCTATTGAGTATAACTCAGACTTACACGAGATCTACAAATCTTCCAATAGTAGCACTCACTACTGGATTGATGACCTTGTGCATAACTGTTACCTTTATTCTTATTGTATTGGTTTTTACAATAAACCTTTACTTATTTTATCCACTGTGTTTTTCAAGTATATATTCTTATTAGCATGGAATATAACAGTAATCTATCTATAGATAAAATCTTGTGACTTCCATTAGTCTGTCCGTCGATCAAACCCTCTAAAATAGCAATACATTGTCCAATTGAAACCAAATTTGGCGGGGGGAGAAGTGCAAACAGGTAAGTGGGTACAAAGCACAGTATTAAATTTTTTAATATAACTTTACATAAGCTGCCTAAAATAGCTGAAATCATTGTTCTTGAGTAAAAACAACTTGATTTTGATTACTTTTTAGGTGTTTTCATAACTTTGCAAACACTATTGTTTTTTTTTAACAAGAATTCAGTTTCCAGTTCACCTTGCATTTGTGAGAATTATAAACAAATCAGAAGGCTAAATCCTTCAAAAGTTGGAATTTGGCCCCAGAAAGAAATAATATTTACACATGACCAGTTCTATGTCGCATGCTCACAAGTAAGAAATCTTAAGAATTTATTCTTCACTGTTAAAAAGAAAAAAAGAAAATTTTCTTAAAAAATAATGTTTACCATGAAGCTATATAAAATTAAATTAAAGAAACTATTAAACCATGAAGTAAGGTTTTTGTCAAAGTATTTTTCCAAACAAATCAGCTTATTCAATTTTCATCAATTGGTTTGCAAAATTGAATGGAGCATAGAGTTTGTAAATCTCAACAAAAAAATGCTAGTGATAACTTCAACAATGTTAAATACTGTGAAGATTTCAACATGCAAAAAAAAATCTAGTATATAAAATTCTGTGAATTCCATTAGTTGGTCTGTCCCTCAAATTCTCTAATATACACATTTCATTGACCGACTGAAAGCAAATTTTGGGGAGAAGTGCAAAAGATGTGATGTAGTGATTTTGTCTCCTTAAAATTGACTGTAATTTGTCTTTAAACAACACTTGATTACTTTGAAAGGCTACAAAGTACTACTCAGCACATGAAAATTACTTACTTTATTTTGTAAAGATAATAAACAGCAAATAGTTTATTTAAAGGACACAGATGAAGTTTATAAGGGAGATGGCACTGCCAAGACATTCCTATTCTGATAATAACCAAGTGTTATAGAATGCTAAGTAGGCATTATGCCTTATTGATTATATACTGTTTCCAAGGTATTCCTTTTCAGTCAGTCTCTGAACTCTTAAAAATCTTCTAGATCAGTTGTTTCCAACCTTTTTTTACCCATGGACCCCTTTTCCCTTCTTTTTTTCTTGGTGGACCCCTTAATAGCTATTTAACATATGACAATAATATTCTATTTTTCACTAATAAAAATTTTGAGGTTTTAATAATCAAAGAAATATTATATAATTAAGCTTTATTTTTAAATGAAAACTAATTTAATGCAAATAAATTATTCTACAATTATAGTAATAATAATAATTATTATAGTAATAATAATTTTTATTGACCAATATTACAATGTTTCTTCCACAGTCAAGGCCATGGGGAGCAGAGCTCTTCAGGCAATTGAATTGCCTGTAGCATTTATTTATGCAGACTGATTAAAAATTTTAATAAACCAATTTAAGTGTGTGATTAGAAAAAAAAAAGAAAGGCATATTTATTCAATGAGATCCATGTGGCTAATGCAGCTCAGCGATTTTCTTTATATCTGGTTCCATCAATGTTAATGATAGTCGAAGATTACCTCTTTTCACAATGTCAAGTCTATTGTGAACTTTTGATAACAGTTGAGAAACACGACTACATCCCGATTCGACAAGATGTTAGAATAGCAATTACGTAGCAATTAATTTTAAACCTTAGATATAGAAAATTCAGTGGAGGTATCTATATAAAGAAATAAAGAATCATTCATATATATATTCCAATATAGTATAAATTACAGTAGAAATATAATTTTTAATAATAAAAACCATTCTGAGTTGGCATTTCTTCATGGACCACCAAAATATCATTGTTGACCCTCAATTTGTTATATTTTGCCTGTGGATCCCCAGAAATATTACAAGCACTCTTAGGGCCCATGTGGACCCCTGGTTGAGAACCTATATTCTACATCATACCACAAAATCCATGGACACCCCCCCCTACACCTAATAGTAGATAATGTGATGTAGGGACATCATTGACTCCCAAAAGCAGAGGTTCCTTTGTGATAAAGATAATGCAGGGACAGAACATTTTCTCAAAGGTTTATAACTTGTCTCCATGTTTTCTTTTGGTATCTCCAATGGGTCTTTGTCACACTTGTCTTTCACAAGGTGTTAGACACTGCAGACAATAGAACCATTTGAAAGCTGTCATTACCATGAAATCACAACTATCATACACAGGCATGGGAGTCGGCAGTTGTGGTTATGCAACAAGTTCATAATGCTAAAAAGAAAGTATCATTTCAAAAGTCATAAAAACAATAGACAAAGAAAAACTGGATATTGTTATAGTGCTTACCTACTTTAATTAATTAAATAATAAAATCATTTTTTGCCTTAAATCTTTGGTAACAGGAAATTAGGAAAAATCATGCAAACAGTTTCTTTCGTTACGCAGAAAATATAAAGCAAATCGAAACAGATTTATGATGTCTTCATACTAATCAGAAAATATTATCACAAGTAAAATTCACACTGACAAAATAATACTTAAAGAAAACCAAGCTAATAAGATACTTACTTCCGACTTTATAAACAGAATTGGCCCAATATCCACCACATATTTCACCAGCATTACCTTTGCAATTCATATTACAATTTTCAGATCGACCATATCTAGTATATCCACCATTTCCACAAAAACACTGGTTTCCATTCTACAATGAAACAAATGTTATGTTAGTTTTCCTGGTTTAAGTATTTCAATATTTATCTATTTTTTCAGGGGACAAACAAAACTATAAATAATAATTAGCACAAATTAGCTTTTAATTATTTTAACTAATTGCTCACCTAATGCAAGACTCAAGATCCACTCAAGGTAGAGAGTTACGGAATGAGGTTGATATACATAAAAGGGGAGTAATTTCTAAAGAAGTAATGGATTTTTTTTATTTATTAATCTGACAGATTTTATCACATTAAAAGCAGATATGAAATGTCAAGTGTCTATGATCGAAGGGATTTCAATTAAAAGCACTATTCAGCCTTGCCTGATCAGCAAACATTCATCATGGTTGAGTCAGTTAAAGCATGTCAAATCTAACAATGGTCCCCTCTCCCCAGGGGTACACAGGCTTGAATCCTGCTGGAGAACACATATATTTCTTTAATAAATTTTCTTGAATTTTCAGTCCAGTAGACAAAAATAAATATACTGTTTAATTAATAAATGGAGTGCCTACTCAAATACAAATATCCACTAAAAATAATGTTTAAAGTGATAAGAGGGGAGTCAGAAGTGCAGTTTATGAGGATATGTAGGAAAGAAAACAGTTAACCATAGAAATGAAGAAGTTAAGATTGTAGTGATCAAGGAAGCATCGTCTTTAGAGTCTGTTCCATAAAGTAGCAGTTCTTGGGAAGAATTTTTCTGAATGGAACTTCCTCCTTACCAATGGAATACAAAGGGAATGATTCAACTCTACGTACATGGCATGGTGGGTCGTAGCTGTGAAGGTCAGGACTTGTGGAACTAAGGATTGTAGCTCATCAGAACATTTGCAAAAGAAATAACGATAGAGTAGTGAGAGGCTTACACTGTTTTGTCTGTAGAACACAGGTTGTAGAGTGGAAAATAATTTATCATCAACAAGGCCACAATGGCACATTTGAACTCTAACAACACTGGAAAGTGAGCACTGGGCAGCTTCATCCCAGACATGGCAGTAGTACTCCATTTTTGGTCTGATTTAGCACTTGTTTAGAGTGAGCATAGTATTAGGTTGGTGCAAAAATAATGACGTAATAATGTCGTTTATTGACGTATTTTTTAACGTCAAAAAACAACATTATTATGTCATTATTTTTGCACCAACCTAATAGAAGGAGTTAGACACTTACTAAAGCAGTACAAGGAATTTTTGTAGCATTATTAGCATCTTTTATTGTTGCGAGTTTAGGTAGCAAAAATTCACAATCATACCGAGTGAATATTTTCATTATAATTTAATACTACATGCCTTATTATCGACAGTATTTGATGAATTTGCCTGGAATTATATCTTTTTAAACAACACTTGATTACTTTAAAAGCTACAAAGTACTAATCTATACATGGAAATTACTTACTTGCAGAGCAGCATACATATACATATTTTCATGACAATGCTCCTTGCACAAATCAATAGTCATAGAGTTGTAAGAAACAAAAAGGCCATTCAGAGCTCTATTTGCCTTGTCTGCAAAACATCCAAGGAAATCTGAAAATATAGAAAAGGCTATTATCCATTGAAAAAATAAATATAAGTTCAACTTACAATTGCACTAACACTACTTGTAAGTTTACTGGAAATGCAATATCATTTTAACAAAGACTATAAGGATAATTTACCACAAACAAATGGCAAACGGTTCAATATCACCTAATATTTTAGAACATGAGTCAAAAGTGTATTTGGAGTCAAGCTTAGAAACGACTTCTTTGCACTGAGAATGAAAATAGACACAACCAGAATATTGTTGAAAAAAGATAGACTAACATCAAAATGTGTACAAAGAAATGACAAAGAATGTCAGAAGTTTTAGAACAAAAAATAAGCAATGTATATTACCTTGATGTGCATTGTGGTGTAATGGATATTGGCTCAGAATGAGAACTCAGAGAGCCAAGTTCAAATTCCATTTGAAGTTGTTATATTCACTTACACACAAATATCCATGGGAAATGTATGAATCCATCTCTTCTCCCCCAGCTATGAGTTAAATAGCAGGACAAACTGGGTTCTTTAGCCTTCATTAGCAACCCGTCTATCACAGAAAGAAATAGCAGCCTACTGCAAGAAAAATCTTCTTCCTCATGAATCATGTATCAAAAGAGACATGATCGTTCAAGCGTGTATCACTTGTGGTACTTAACTGACTGATATTACCTTAGACATGCAGGAAAATTCATAAGAAATGCCAAAGTCCTATTGCTGACTATAAAGTCTTCAAAAGAGTAAATGTGCAACATTAAGTATACAAAATCAAAGACAAATAGATCAAGATGAATTGTCAAAGCAAGAAAAGAGCCTTTGTTTAGGAATTGGTAAGTGAAGCAGCTTGCAGTAGAATCAGACTGGCATTAAGACAGGAACAATGTGGGTTCATCAAAGACACTGGAACAAGGAATGCAATATTTATGCTCAGAATGTTATCAGAAAGAGCAATACAAATGCAGAAGGACTTGTACCTGTATTTCATAGTTTATGCAAAGGTGTTCAATAAAGTATGTCACAAAGAACTACTGGAACTGTTCAAGAACTTTGAGATATTTGGGAAGGATATTAAAATACTCAAGAACCTATACTGGCAGCAAACTGCCTGCATATGGATAGAAAATGAGTTCAGCAGATATACAAAAGTAGAAGGGGGTGTAAGACAAGAAGGTGTCTTCTCACCAGACTTATTCAACCTATACAGTGAGACAATTCTGAGAGAATTAGAAGTCTTACCAGTATTTATTATTGGTGACCACAATCTTAAAAACATAAGATATGCAGATGACACAGAGTTGATAGCAGACATGGAGAGAGAACTACAAAAATTCCTACAGAAGGCAGCAAAGAAAAACGAGCAGAAAGAACTAAACATAAATTAAAAGATGACAGAATGCATGGTTGTTAGCAAAAGGATGAGACCAAAATTCAAATTACAAATTGAAGATACCAAAATCAAACAAGTCCAAAAATTTAAATATCTAGGAAGTGTTTTAACAGAAGATGGAAAGTGCAACAGTGAAATCTGAAGGTATAATGGGATAGCCAAAGATGCATCCCAAAAGCTAAGCGGAGTACTAAGAAATAGAAAAACTTTGCTAAAAACAATGAAAAGAGTAGTAAACTGTAACATGATAACTATCCTCCTGTCAGTGCTAGACAACAACAGAAAACAACCGAAATGTGGTTCTACAGAAGGATACCATGGATCAAACATGTAAGCAACAATAAGTTTTAGTGAAAATAGAAACAAAACGGATACTTATGCTTAACATCAGGAAGAGACAATTGAAATTTCTAAAGTATATAATAAGAAAAGAGGGCTTGAAAAATATGATACTCACAGGACAAAGAGGCAAGTTGGACAGAGGAAAACAATGCACAACATACTTAGTGAGCTTCAGTAAATGGATGGCAAACAAAGTTTAGAAGAAATAATAACAGAAAATTTATTAAGAGCTACAAAAGTCAGGAAGTTGTGGAGAGCCATGATCGCCAACATCCTGAGGGGATACAGCACATAAAAAAGAAAAGTGAAGCAATATCAGCTACACTTTAGGTAGCTAGTGATGCCATATTGCAATGGAGATTAACACTTACCAGTATTCTTAAAAACAGAAGTGATAAGTTGATAAGTGAAGCAATGTCAGCTACATTTTAAGTGGAACTTAGTATAGTTACATGATCACTAAATAACTAAACATTCAAAGATTAGTAAAAATATAGATCTACTAGTTGACAATATCATAGAAATGTAAGAATACATAGAAACCAAAAGAAATGTATACAATGTTGCATCAATAAGCCCATAGTCTGATGCATTTATTAGATGATTTTACTTTTCAAATGTTCATTAATGCAAAATTTTGAACTGTGGGATTTATAGAGAAGCATAGGGTGAAATACATTGCCAAGCAAAGAGATTATTTTAAAAAATAAGTATTTGTATGACCCCCATATTGCCAAACTATCATTCTCTATTCCAGTGCTAGCAAAAATATAATATTCTTGGTGTTGTCACTTGGTATTGTTATTGATCTTCACTGCCATTATATTAAAAATCAGTGACCTTCAGTTAGTCTAGATGTGTGCATGTTTTCTTGGCCTTGGCATGTTTTCTTGGCCTTAAACAAAAATAAAAATTGTGCTTGAGGTCAAGCTTAGAAACAACTGTTTTGTATGCAGAAATAGATGACCAGGATATTGTTGAAGCAACATGGAAAACATCAAAAAATGTACAATGAAATGACAGAAGGCATCATGAGTTTTAAAAGAAGAAAAAAGCAATATATATCACTACAGACTTGGAGGAAAATTGACAAGAAAAGCCAAAGTCCTATTGGCATCTATAAAGTCTGACAGATTGAATGAATATGAAAAAATTAAGGACACAAAATCAAAGACAAAGAGTTCAAAAGGAATTCTGAAAAGAAAATAAAAGGATTTGGCAAGTGAAGCAATGTCAGCTATATTTTAGGTGGTTAATGGTGTGACACTGTAATAGAGATGAACACTTACCAGCATTCTTAAAAACAGAACAAATAGCTGACTTCCATAGAATCTTTCTCTTTCAAGCAATCATTAAACAAGGAACTGAGGAATAATCAGACATAATAATGTCAAGCTTCTCAGTTATTTGGTCAGACATCATAGTTCCATCATCATGAGGATGATAGAGAGTAAAAATGATGGACATACTATGAGTAAGGGTCACACTAAAACTCAATGAAAAGTCTTCTTTTCTTATGTCTCTGCCACATAGAAACTCATCCTTGATATAGAACCTAAGCCCATGTTCATAACGAATTATGAAAACGCATAAAAGCAGTCTATATTTCTGAGATGAGGTATTATGTACATTATTTACATTATTCGGACTATTGTCCTCATCTTTGTCGCCATATTTATTACAACGTTTCGGCCGTTGTATGCTCCGGCCTTCTTCAGGTGGTTGGAATGTCGAACTGAACCATTTATTTCGCTCACTGGGGTAGACTGATCTAGTTCCACGTGCCATGTTTAAAACGTTGCCGAAACGTTGTAATAAATACAGCGTCAAAGATGAGGACAATAGTCCGAGTAATGTAAATAATGTACATAAAAGCAGTTTCTGTGGTTGCACAAAAAACATAAATTATGAACTGCTTTCTTGCTCAGCAGAAAATATTTCATTTGTGCACAAGCACATTGAGATATTGCTATGAGATACTTACCTCCAATTTTATACACAGAATTAGCCCAAGATCCACCGCACACTGCACTAGGATTACCCGTGCATAGTTTATTACAGTTTTCAGATATACCATATTTATCATAGCCACCATTTCCACAAAAACACTGGTTTCCATTCTACAATGAAACGAATATTATAAGTTTTCCTCTTTTAAGAATTTCAATATTTTATTTGTTTTTTTCAGTGCACAAACTTTAGAAACAAAAGAAAATCATAACTGACTGAATAAATAATTATCACTTTAATTAACCTTTCATAGTTGCCTACTTGGTTCATAGATGTGTGGACAAATGAATGAATATTAACATTCCAACCATGAGACCCAAGTTCAAATCTCACCGTGGTCAATTTGTCAGTAAAAAGACTTCTTGATAATATAAACTTGCTGAGGTGATTCAAGCATGTGACAACATTGGGATGTGCCTGAAAAGCAAGCCATAGGTTGACCTAAGCCTTGAGAGTGAAATTGGGTAGATGGAACATTTTGGAACCTATCAAGTGTTAGCATAAAATCACAAGTCATTATGACACAGGGTTTGAGTGTACTAGACTTGTTCAAACTGTAGATCATGCCAGGTTATGCACAATCCACAAGAAACAGTACGTATATATGCTCAGCATAGTTGCAATATAAAGCAAAGTTTGGCTCTGCAAGTGTTGAAGAAACACAAATCTGCCTGCACAGCTGTCTGCAACAGAGATTAGCTAACCTCCCTAGCAGACAGGCAAACTTGAAAACTACTTATTTAGTTAAAAAAAAAAAATTCACAACCAGGGCTGTGAAAGAAATCTACATGCCTTAAGATCTGCTCTATTTGATAAATTTGCTTGAAATTTTTATCTTTTTAAACAACAATTGATTACTTTGAAATGTGTCAAAGTACCAATCACCAGACTGGAATGACTTACTTGGAGAGCCGCATACATATAGTTTTTACTGCGACAACGTCTTTTGCACCACTCAATAGTCATAGAGTTGGAAGACTCAAATAAACCGTTTAGAGCTCTATCTGCCTTGTCTACAAAACACCCAATAGAATCTGAAAATATAGAATATGCAGTTATTATTTTGAAAAAAAAAAAAAAAAACAAATTACAAGAAAATCAATTCATCTCCCAAATGCATTAGATCAAACAGAGTGACCTCCCCTCAATAGTCTTTTGTTTCTGTTTGAAATTGCATTATGGGGATTTTATTTCAGAGAAATCAATTTTAATTTTTAATTAATGAAAATCTTATACAAAAACAATTCATTGATTAGAATATAATGGGTGAAGAATTAGCATAAGAATATTAATTAAAGTATAAAATGATTTTGAAGCAATACCCAGTAGATAAACATCTAGGGTATAAAAGGAAGTAAAATTTTTATTTATAACAAAATACCACCCAGCCATTCTCCCTACCTTCTAGATTAGGCTGACAAAATTTATGTGTTTTCACACAATTCAGATTTGTTTGGATTTAGTACTATTCCCTGGTTTGTGTTGCTTCTTACCAAATTCAAATTATCAAATTCAAATATCTTCAAGCCTGAAGTTTGGCTGACACTCCTAATCAGCAAGGAAGACATATGGTTTTTGGACAAAGCAAACATTGTGGTTATTTGTTTAGGAAGTTATTGAAAATACATAAATCACTAGTAATAGGGGAAAGATAATAAAAAAGATTTGATTTTATGGAAAGAGGCAGCTCTGTTCTGAGTTTCGAAACTCAAAACATGGAGTAGCATCAAAAAAAGTAGGTGAGAAAACTGCAGACACTTCTTTTATTTTCCAGCTAAATTACCTGAACACTCATTTGCACCCATAGATAAAAAAAACACACACACAAGAAAGACTATATACACTTTACTCATTCTTTATCTTATCATTCTGTCAGATTCTGATCCATGTTTGATCTAGATTTGATCCCAACTCAGAGTTTTACTGAGTATTGTTGTTTCTTATATCTCCAACACCACATAACAATAAGATAATAAATAATACTCATTTTGCTGTATCTATGTCTTGCTGTTTCTAATTTTCTACAAGTATTTTTGTATATATAAATGTTAGGGGCTTTACAATTTACACTGTATTACTTTCTCTCATGTCTCCAACACCACATGACAACCAGATAATGAATAATACTCCTTTTGTTGTTTCCACCTCTTGCTGTTTCTAATTTCCTACAAATATTCTTTGTATATATAAATGTTAGAGGATTTATAATTATTTACTCAGAGTTATAACTCCCCCCTACAAAGTGTATATAGAAATTACATAAAATATCATAGGTAAAGAAAATAAAATAAACAATGTATCACCTCAGACTTGGAAGAAAACTTACATACTGTTTATTTATTGATTTGCTTTCTTTGGCTTATCAACCCTTTGCAGTTTATTTAAAGCCAGAAAATATTTTTAGATTGTAAGAATATTTTTCAGAGATAATAATAGTTTAGTGATACAAGTCTATAACAAACCCAACATGAATTGGAACTCAGCTCTTTGATTAACAATTCCAGGCCATTATCTATTACACCACCCATATATCCAAGCTTATAGACCTGGTATTCCTAAACAGTTACCCATCTACTTAGTGACCAGAGTCAACATAGTTTAAATTCAGTGATTGTACAAGAACTGTTGTTTCAAGATGATGCAGGCATAAGCCAAATGCAATCTCAACTAAAATTCACACAAACTGACAAAAGAATGCACAAAGAAAAACCAAAATATTAGCATGAAATACTTACTTCCAACTTTATAAACAGAATTGGCCCAAGATCCACCACACACTGCACTAGGATTACCTGTGCAATGTTTATTACAGTTGTTAGTAATACCATATTTATTATAGCCACCATTTCCACAAAAACACTGGTTTCCACTCTACAATGAAGAAAATGTTATACTAGTTTTCCTCTCTTAAGTATTTCAATATTTTATTAGTTTTTCAGTGCACAAACGTTATAATAAAAAAAAAATCATAACCAAAAAATAACAATTATCACTTAACTTTATATAGTTTCCAACTTGATTAACAAAATTTTTATAATTAGCTAGGTAGGTTGTTTTTGTTCACTGGCATATCAACTCTATAATGCTGAAATCTAAATATTTTATGCACAATTTTATGGCTTCAACTAGATAATTAGTATATAATTTTATACTTTCAGGGTAAACGTATGTTTAGATATATAGTTTGAAGATATTGTTGGTAATTTTACTATAAAAATGTATTTTTATACTTTAGTGCTGTATTGATAGCCATTTTGCTATAAAAATGTATTACAACTGATTTTTTTTTTTTATAAATATATTGCTGGTATTTTTACCATAATTTATTTTTGTACTTAGTGAACCACCAAACAAAAATCAAAACACTATTTTCCCATAGCTGGGACCCTAACAAGTGCTATCACCTCAAATCAAGGTGGACCTGGGAAGAACAGAAATTAAGAGGTTGTTCCATGCTTCTTAAAATCTCTAATCTCAATCAGGGGCCTTGCTGCCAAATGTAGCTTATTGTCTCACAATCAGGACTAAAGAACATTTTCATTATCATGGAAATCTACATAACTTATGATCTATTCTGTTTGATGAATTTGTTACAGGATGCTAGTGTGTCTCCTGGTATATTTATCTCATAGCAATTGTGGCAGACTCACTGTGGGTCCAAGTAAAAAATGAGTAATACAAGACAATATAAAACAAACAACAACTAACTGCAAGTAATTACATAAATATGCAATTATGATAAAAGAAGAAAACATTAAACTAGTTACATACAAAAAGTATATATAATAGCTATAAGACAATGTGTATTTTTTATTTGTGTGAAACTTGTGTACATAATAGACGTATGTATATGTGAGTATGAAAGAAATAAACGTGTGTGATAGACATGTGTAAGAGAGTTCAACAGTCAAAAGAAGAAAGAAAAATGCACACAAGCCTAGTGACCTCATTCCAACTATATGTACAACTATATCTGAAAGCTTGTGTGGAAAAAAGTGAAAAGAGAGTCTAGGGAGAGAAATGCATGCCTTTTTATAGGCTTAAGAAATGGCCCCAGTTTTTGGCAAAGTCAAGTGGGATAACCTACAAATTTGCCTGGAATTTTATCTTTTTAAACAATACGTGATTACTTTGAAATGTGACAAAATACCAACCAACAATTACTTACCTGTAGAGCAGCATACATATAGCCTTTATCACGACAATGTCCCTTGCACCAATCAATTGTCATAGAGAAGGAAGAAACAAATAGACCACTAAGTGCTCTATCTGCCTTGTCAACAAAACATCCAATAGAATCTGAAAATATATAAAAAATAGTTAACCTTTGAAAAAAATGCAATACATGAATCAGCGATGTACTAGACAATAAAGTCTTGCAGGTTCAAGCAGACCCTGAACCTGCAAGACTTCTTAAGAAGGCAGTCAGGATGCAGTGTAACCTGATAGTTTGGATGGACACTTCTATCTGCTGACTAATAACACTGTTGTATATATGTTCTGTTATGTCAATACACTTGTTCAACCAACCTTCTTCTTTCCATGTCTTTCTTTCTGGCCCCTAACTAGCCACAACAATTAATACTCAGCAATGAATTAAGTGCACTATCATGGAAAGTTGGATTGAAAAATAAGTATCTTTTGAATGAAATAAATGCTTGTTTTTTTTTCACCATGAGGCTACACAATACTGGTGCAACTTTGTGCAAAAACAAAATTAAAAACATTTATCAATCATGCAAAACACCTATTTTAACGAAATAAATAAGAAAAATCATTTTCTATTTTGAAGCATTTACAACAGAAAATGCATATAAGCAGTTTCTGAAGTTGCAAAGAAAACAAAGTAATCTTATGTCTTTATGCTGTTTCATACACAATCTTATCATGTCTTCATGTTGTAGGTGTTTAAAGTAGCCGTTTGTGTATGAAAATACTCTTTGGAAGGTTTGTAGCATTAAAACAAAATGATGGAAGTTGCTAAAAATAAAGCATGCAGAAAACTTACATTAAGCAGAAATCAATGAAAGAAAGAACCAATTATAATTCCTAGTTAGAATCAATAAGCGAATTGTGGAAGTCAGTTATGTGCCATGTGTGATAAGCACTTAAGCAGTCATGTATCTTTCGATACATGACAGACGAGGCAGATTTTTTCCCACAGTAGGTTGCCATTTATTTCTGCGGAAGACCAGTTGCCATCCAAGGCTATAGAACCCAGTCTGTTCTGCTATTTACCCATTGCTGGGGAGAGAAGAAGAGGATTCATACTTTTCCCAAGGGTATTAGCATGTAAGTGAATGTAATGGATTCGACTGGAATTTGAACTCAGCTCTCCGATTCCTCAATCTGAGCTGCTATCTATTACTCCACCGTGCCTCCTGAATTGTGGAAACAGTAACAATAAACATTGAAGACTGGTTTAAAAAAGATTGAGTAAATCCAGTAGAATTAAGTTAACAGCAACCCTCCTCCTACCTGCCCACCTCGACATGTTTAATGGTTTCCAGGATAAAATAAAGATTGGTCAACCTACAGGCTTCTTTATTCAGAAAATTCTATGTGGAATTATCGGAAAGACAAAATCCTGAGCATTGGGCTACATGATGTCATTAGGGCTATCTGGTTTTCAGACAATGGGAAAAGTAAGAAAGTAGTCATATATCAATGTCACCATAAAGGCAGATTGCTTATTTAAAGGACAGAGATGAGGTTTATAAAGCAGATGCCAGCCAGGCAGTAATGGAAGCTGGCAAAATTAACAAATAAGCAAACAACCATTTAACTGCAACAAGTCTTTACGACTTTCACTGTGCAAAAGCATTCCTTTCCTGATAATAAACAAGTGCTGTAGAATGCTAAACAGGTATTACATCTTCATTGATTATATACTGTTTCCAAATTTCTTTTTTTCATTCAGTGAAAAATAAGAGATCAAAGAATCTTCTACATTATGCCACAAAATTAACAGACACACAACAGATTAGACAATCTACCCATTAGTGAGCTGTTTCAACCATAAAATCACCACTATCGATCTCAGGTGTAGAAGTCTGTAGCTGCAACCATGCAAGAAGTTCATAATTGGTGCTGTGACAGGGATTTCAACCCTGTAAAGATAAAGTAACTGTACTCAGATAATCAGTCATCCATCCTTAAAAGACAGATACAAATGATAATGCAAAGCACACAGCCACAATAACCAGAAACAGAAGAATGAAAAGTAAACCAACCTAAATTGTGAGTAAAAGCCAGAGATCTTCTGGATACTGTGTATATTAAATAAGTCTTTGGAAGTGCAAAGGATAGTTAGTCATAGGATAGAACAGGTTAAGTTGCAACAAAATTTCTTCATATTCTGCCGTTCTGTGTGGCATTTCATGGGATTTTCTTGGTAGATACTTTTTTTTTTTTTTTAGAAATTAAAGTATTAAGAAATAAGAAAGGATAGCAGAGATTATTTACACTATTTATATTGTCTGGACTATTGTCCTTATCTTCACCGTCATATTCACAACATTTCAGCTGTTGTACACTCCATCATTCTTCAGGTGATCTACATTGGAATTTCGAACCGAACACTTTATTTCATCCACCAGGGTAGATTGTTCTAGTTCCACATGCCATGCCTCTTCTAGATATCTCAGTTTCAGTTATTTCCCTTTTGTAAATCAACTCTCCAAGTTTTTGTTCAACTCTGCTGTGGCCAGGTATAGAACCCACAACTCTTTCGGTGAAGTCACTGGATTACTTCAACCAACGTTTTTATCCACTGAGACTTGTGTGGTTGAAACATCATGAATATGATAATGAAGATGAGGACAATAGTCTGAACAATGAAAATAGTATAAATAGTAACAATGCCTCATCTCAGAAATATAGACAGATATGGTAGAGATTACTTAACACATGATGGCTAAGCTGAGTGTGACGGGATTTAAAATAATAATCTTCATGGTGAAGCAGTACATTTGTACATGAAGCTATCAAAAAGAAGTCCAGAATCTAAAATTTTAAGTCAGCTAGAGAAAAACAATAGGTAAAAGAATCATGTGTCATACCACAAAATCCATGGACATGCATACAGATGATACAGTCTGCACACCAGGGAGATTTTGCAACCATAAAATCTCCACTATTAGTCAGTTGCAACAGCTGTGCAACAAGTGTATGACTCTGAAAAAAAAAGTCTCATTTCAAAAGTCACTAAAACAGACTAACAAAATCTTGTATCCCTAAAGAGGTTACAAACAGACAAAAGTGGTACTCAAGTAAAAGAACAGCAACACGCACGTAGATGAAAGAAGAGAGGGTTTATTGTAAAAGAGAATACACAACTGAAAGACTGGGAATCAGGTGACAGGCTAGTAATTCCTGGAGCAAGGATATCTACCAACCACCCTATGCAGTCAGATGTGATACAAGTCTGAATTTAACATCGGGTATCCAAACCTGTCGGCTTGGCCAAAATTTCCCTGTATAAAATGGGGTCAGGTAACTATTCCCAAGATGAGACTCTGCCCTTCAACATAGCCTCATCTGGAGATCCTCTCTGCAGAGGCAGAGAGTTTGACCAGCACAGCTGGAGACAAATCTCCAACTAATTCCAAAAGCAAACCCCCAGGTATATCCTGTGCTCACTATATATAGCTAATGATATAGTCAGTCCACACAGGCAATAGGGAGTGTGGGACATTCCATTACAACACAAAATAATACACAAAAAACTAAGGAATTGCCATGAGATACTTACCTCCAACTCTATACACAGAATTGGCCCAAATTCCACCACATATTTCATAAGGATTGTCTGCACAATGCTTCTTACAATTTTCAGATATACCATATTTGTCATAGCCACCATTACCACAAAAACACTGGTTACCATACTACAATGAAGGAAATGTTATACTAGTTTAACTTGCTTAAGTATTTCAATATTTCATGTTTTTCAGGACACAAACAGAAGAAAATCATAACCAAAAAAATAATAATTATCAGTATTTTTATAATTGCCTACTTTACAATCAGGAATGGAGACATTTTCACTATAATAGAAATCTACATACCTTTTGGCAATTTTCTTAGCATAGCTTAGATATGGAACAAGGTCAATAGTATGGGGAACTCAGTGAAAATCAAACTCATAATCAGTTGTAACTGACCTAATGAGACAATCCTGCTAACCATTGTGCAATGTTTAAGTGCCCAAATGATTTTCTAAACATAGTTTATATGTGGCACAAGGACGAGTAGAGAGCACCCAGTGAAGACTTCACTCACTATTCAATTGTAATTGATCTAGTGAAACAAGCTTGTTAACCATTGCACCACGTTGAATATCCTAATCTAAATAACTTATGATCTGCTCTATTTGATGCATTTGCCTGAAATGTTACCTTTTTAAGCAACACTGGATTATTTTGAAATGTTTCAAAGTTCCACTCAACAGATGGAAATTACTTACTTGGAGAGCAGCATAAATATAGCCATTTTCACGACAATGTCTCTTACACCAACCAATAGTCATAGAGTAGGAAGAAGCATATAGACCACTCATAGCTCTATCTGCCTTGTCTATGAAACAGCCAATAGAATCTGAAAAAAGAACATGCAGTTATCTTTTCAAAAAATGGATGATTATAAAATAAATTTTGCTTATAAATACACTGTTACACTGGAAATGATTGGAAATGCAATTAACGGACAGCCAGAAGTATTCCATCCCATATTTTTGTCTCCTTGATTCTGAAAGCTGATTATCAGAGTCTGTGTTAGCATGCTCTCATTCTGAGGGAGCTGTTCTGGTGTCGATCTCTGAATCGTCACTCTCCAGACCTTGTTTCTCATGAGAATCCACTGGCATTGTGTCGTCGTTACTATCAAGAGGGAGAGATATTGCTTCAGGGGAGAGCTGCTCCTCCCTCTGGTTTGATAACGCACCGGCAGGAGTCAAATCTCTGAGAAAAAACGTTTGATTGTCTCCCGTCGGGGTGCTGGATGCGCGTATAGAATGGGTTTGCCTCCGACAGTTCCACCTTACTCACGGGATAATTATACTTGCTTTGTCGAATATGTAATCTAAATAAAACAGTACCTGCCTGTGAGAGCCACGAGGGAGGGAGATCATGTCTAATTGGAAGGTTTGGGTTTTCAAGTGCTAACTGTAAAGTCTTCTATATTATGCCATTTTATCTCTCGCACTATTTTCTTGAGGATTTTATGGGGTAGTCCGGCTTACGACCACTCTCTGTACCAACAGGAATCTTCTTAGTTGATCGGACATAAAAGAGCTCCCGCGATTTGTATGAATATAAGCTGGTGCCTCGAATATTGAGAACAGTGAGCAACGACAGCAAATGACTATTGTTGCACTTACATCTGGACAAAGGCAAAAGGGAATCGCGAATACTCGTCAATGACAATTAGTAAATATTTGTTTTGGGATTTATATGGAAGAGGGCCCTTAAAGTCCATGCCCAGCCACTCAAATGGCCGTGTAGCTTTTACTAGGGTTTCCGGTTTGGGTTTGTAGAACCTTGGTTTTATTCGAGCGCAAATCTGACAACCTTGTGTTATTCATTTCACGTCCTTAGCTGAAAAAGGCAAATTCCGGCTTCGAACCACATGCATCATCCTCATGATGCCCGAGTGACAGAGATCGTTATGAACTTTTTGTAGATCTTTGGTGCTGTTTATTGATTCCCACAACTCTTGGCAACGCGTCAGCCGTTGCATTTTCCTTTCCCGACAGATAGAAAACGAAAAACAGGAAAGCTCTACCCTACATCTTCCTATCTTTTCATTTTTTTTTTTATTTGGCTTGACATCTTGGTATTAAACATAAAAGACACTGACTTTTGGTCAGTGATTAATTTAAAACATTGACCAATTAAGAAATGTCGACATTTTATTAGCGCCTCGACGATGGCATAAGCCGCCTTTTTTGACAGCTGAATGTCTGCGCTCAGATTTTGACAATGTTCTGGAGAAGAACGCTACAGGGCGCCCAGATTGCCTTAACGCGGCAGCTATGACATGGTCAGAAGCGTCGGTCTCTACTTCTAGGGGATTGTCAGGATTCACCGAAGTAATGGCTGATTTGGCAATATCTCTTTTTAATCCTTCAAAGGTTTTAACGGTAAAAGAAGGTAAAGAAAATTTAATAATTCTTGTACGTGGATATATTTTTTCTGAAAAGGAGGGTATCCATTGAGAATAATGAGCAAGCATACCCATGATTCATCGCAATGCGGCTATGGTGTTGGGAATAGGTAGTTTTAACAGTGTTTTTAGCAATGGTTTTAGCTGTTCAGGGTCCGGCTTCATGATTTCTTTACCTACAATATACCCAAGCAGTCTGATGGTTGTCGACCCATAAGAACTCTTGTTATGGTTGAGTGTAAGATTATATTTCTTGACAGCTGCCAAAAACTATTTTAGGTTGCAATTGTGGTCGGCCCTGTCATGACTACACACTATCACATTATCTATGTAGGCAAAGGTGCCTTGTAGTTTTATTCAAGAATTATTTCATCGGAGACCCTCTAAAAAAATGAAAAACCCGTTAGTGTCCCCAAACGGAATCCGTCGGAACTGATAAAGTCGTTCGCAGGCTTCAAAAACCGTATAAGGCTTATCTTTAGGGTCTATAGCTACTTAGTTGTAAGCATTCCTTAGACCTAACGTGCTAAATATTCTGTATTTGTCGATCTCGTTTATCATCTCGTCAATACGGAGTATAGGGTATGCATCCAGGAGGGTGTACCTATTTATAGTTTCGGAGTAGTCTTTTTATTATTATCAGAGGATGTTATTAACACTTGTGCCCTCCATGGCGATCTGCTTTCTTTGATTATTCCTTCTCTTAACATTCTTGGAATTTCTGCTTGAATAAACGTTTTGCTGTCAAGAAAATATTTTCGAAATTTGGTGGCCACTGGTTTACAGTTTTTGGTTAAGTTTTCAAAAAGAGAGGCGTATTGTACATTTATAGCGGCCAAGCCACAGTTTTGGGCCCCTAAAAGGGAGATTAATACTAGAATACTGTTTGAGGAAATCATGGCCCAGTATGACTTCGCAGCACAGATTTGGCATCACGAAAAATTGGGTTTAAGTGTAATTAGTTTGATTCAACTCTAGGCCGACCAAAATATCCTCTAACTTGCAAAGATAGTGAAGCGTTTACCATAGCCACCTAACTATTACAATGTACGATTTTCTGTTTCCTCTTGCAATATCAGCGCTAATAAAACTCTCTGAGCTTCCTTTATCGACTATAACATTAATTTCTACCCCACTTATTTTTACCGTTAGTATAGCCTTTGAAAGACAGTTAGGGTTTGGAGTTGATACGGTACTAGTCACAATATGAGCATTCGGACCAGGTAAAAAAAAATGGCTAGATCGAAAAACCTCAGAAAAATGTCCCTTCATCCCGAACTTGTGGCATTTAGTTTGCTTGGCTGGGCAATACGACCTGGGCTGGGCAATACGACTAGTTTGAGACTACAAAAATAACATTTTCGTCTGGCTGCGGCATCTAGCAGTGTCTTCTGGAGAGAGATGATTTTGAACTGGCGGAGGGAGGGTGGCTGAAATGAGGAAGTCTGTCGTAGAGGACTGTCTTTTCCCCCTGTTTTGGGTCATTTGAACTGGTGGACTAGTAGGAGTGGGAGTACTTTACTGTTGTCTCCGCAACATTCATTTGTTGTAGGTATGAACAAGATTGCTTTTCTGCCATCTCCAAGATAAGTGTTAAATCCAGTTGTTTATTTTCCAGCAATCTTTGACGGATATAGTTCGATTTTAACCCATTTAAAAAGGAGTCTCTGATAAATTCGTCTTTTGCCTGATCTGCTGGGGTCGCTTTAAAGTCGCAGTCTCGACTTTTCAGCGCTGAAGATACTGTTCTAACCCCTCTTCAGGGGATGGGCGGGTAGTTGCTAATACATACCGGTCAAAGATTATGTGTCGTCTCTTCACAAAAATTCCACCCAAAACATCCATGGCACTCTAGTAAGTTTTGCAGTGAGAAATATTGATAGAAACGTGGCGCATTAGCAGGTTAAGTCAATCCGTATCAGTAATAATAATAGGAATGGGTGAACTGTTTTCCATTGCAAACAAGAATCCTTCGAATAAATCATTTCCAATATTACCAGGCATCAATAGAAGACAGGTTTGCAGAGTTCAAGTCGAGACGTTCTGGTTTAAGATCCATAATTACGTTCAATAAATTGTAATGAAAACTCGAAGTCTAGTTCGGCTTAATGTGCCTTTATTGAACGTAATTGAAGAGTCTTGTTTTGGCTAAGACAGCCTGACTTATACGAATCATAAAACAAGGGAAGTAATTGGGTTCTCTTACTACAATATACAAGATCACTACATAACTAAGCATTCAAAGATTAGTAAAAAAAAAATATAGATTTACTTGTTGACAATTTCATAGAAATGTATAAATACATACGAGCAAAAGAAAATGTATACAAGAGTGCATCAACATGCTTGATGCATTTATTAGATGAGTTTTTTTTTTAATGTTCATAAATGCAAAACTTTGAACTATGGGATTTATAGAGAAGCATTAGGTGACATTTATTGAAAAGTAAAGGGATTATTTTAAAAACAAATCTTTGCTATGTAAAGTAATTACTTTTTATTATTAGTCTATCAATTTACTGATGCAGCTCAGGACACTCTTCTAAGTTTTATTAAGAACATTCATTTGCTTCTTTGCTGCTACAGACCCAAAATATCCAAATATTTCAAGTATTTCAAATCATCACAACATCTGCCTGAACATTCAAAAAAAAAAAAAGAATTGATCAATAAAAACATTGAATTTATGTATTTTTTGTTTATTTTGTAAAGGATCCTTCCAATCATCATGTTTTTTTCCAAACATATAAATTTAACAATTAAAGATAATTAATAATCATCAAGTTTTATAAGATGTATTCATAAATCATTAAAGTGACAAAGTTATTCATTGAAACAGATCAAAGATGCTTCATGTATTATGTTCACTCCATATGATTAATATTCACCACTGAATTAAGTGCATTGACAAGGAAGGATATTGTGCTGAATAATAAAGACATGTGTCACAGAATTGATTTTTTATCATCAGGATACATACTTATGAATATCAGTCAGTTATGTGCCATGCATGATACTCACTTAGGCAATCATG
>OZ010578.1:75430361-75455361 GCA_963932145.1 Acanthosepion lycidas
GAGTACATGTGAGTAAAAGAAAATGTACAGATGGTTACATCAATAAGTACATAACCTGATACATTTATCAAATAAGTATTTTTTTAATGTTCATAAATACAAAATATTGAACTATTGGATTAATAGAGAAGTGTTGGGTGAAATGCGTTGAAAAGAAAGTGATTATTTTTAAAATAAGTATTTGTATAACCCCTCTGTTGTCAACCTATCATTACCTATTCCAGCACAACAAAAAAACATAATATTCTTGTTGTTGTCACTTTACATTATTATTGACCATCACAATCATTACAATGATTTATTTAAAATGAAATGATCTATTATGCCATGTTTCTAATTTGTATTTAGATACATTGTATTTATTTTTAATTTTTCTAGTTGAATTGTTTACCTATTGTATATGATCCTTTATAGTACATTATTAGGTTACAGTAAAATTTGTATCTTATATGAATATTACTTTATGAAAATTGAGATACAGTAGAGTGAGGGGGGCTCCCATATCATAAATTCAGAGCGGGGTAGCTCAAATTCTTTGATAAGGACCTGATTAGATGTAGATATCACCACGCTGGGAGGTAACCAGGTTTTAAGGGGATTTTGCCCAGTGGTCGTTGTGATTCCAAGAATTCAGTTGTGAAACTCAGTATACCATGGTAACATTTGTGTCTCTGCTGGAGACCAATTTCATAGAACAAACCAATAAAATCTGCTGAAAACTAACAACAGATCTATTGAAAACAAATTGAAGAATTTATAAGGAGTAAATAATTATTAATCTATGTAGCTTGGATGACAATTTTTCGTCAGCAAAATTTTTCATAGTAAAATAAGATTTTTACACTGTATTCTTGTCTATTTGGTCTTATGTCTGTGTGTTCATTACTGGCAGAAGTAGTAGCAGTGAGAGGAGAATGTTCCTCTGAGGTCCCAACTGCATTTGTTATGTATATATAAGGAAGCTTACGCAATCCCATACATTGATTTATTGTATATTTTTTGGTAAGATATTTACATGACCATTTTTATTCAGTAAATACATGGCCCTTTTTAAAATACAATCAGTATGAATCTGAGACTGAATTTTCATACCAAAATTAACATTTTAGATTTTAATAGTATTGTTGGGCATGTGACCAAGTGGTTAAAACATTTGCTTTCCGACCATGAAACCAGGATTCAAATCCCAATGTATTCAATTTATCAGGAAGGTGAATTTTTGATGTTATCATGTGGCACCTTTGGAAAGTGTCTGAAAACCACATCATGAGTTGACCAAAGCCTTGTAAGTCACAAGTCATCATGACTAAGAGTTTGAGCATATTGGCCTTGTTCAGACTATTGATCATGTCAGATATTGCACTCTTTTCCAGAAACTGTAACTAAGGTTCACTCATCATAGTCACAGTGTAAACGACAGGTGGGCTCTTTAGGTGTCAAACTACCACAAACATGCCTGAGCAGACATTTGCAACAGGAATTGGCTCACTGCCCTAGTAGACAGGCATACTCAGATAGGAGTGGTCAGTCACCACATTTTGTACAAACATAGCAAGAATTCTTTTTGGAAATTTCAGAAAAGCATAAATCTTTGTAAGATTATCTTGGAGTCAACTGGGTTGATTGATAATGATTTAGTCTTTTGTAATTAAAAGAAAGAAAAAACTTGTAATTCCAACAAAATATTTCCATAAAAAAACTTGTAATTCCAACAAATGATTTATTTTTTATGGAAATATTTTGGCTAGCCAAAATATTTCCATAAAAAAAAATAAATCATTTGTTGGAATTACAAGTTTTTTCTTTCTTTTAATTATGCAACTACCAATGGAGACAAGCATCCTAACTTTGATTTAGTCTTTTGGTTTATTTTAGGTTAAAATCTTCTTGAAGCCTTCTCCGAAATCATTTTATGGCATTTACTAGATTGGCCAGAAAGTCCTGACTCATTTAGGAAACAGACAGAAAACAACAAATCTTGATCTCTCTCTGGTGGAATTTCCAAGAAGTACAGCATTTCGAGTTTGTTCCACATGGTCATGCCATCAACACTAAACTGTATTGCCAGCAGCTAGATTGCATGTACGATAAACTAAAGAAGGAGTATTCTGCCTTGGTCAATCGAGGTTGGGCTTTGTTTCAGCGAGACAATATGAGGCCACACACTGCCATCTTGACTAAGAAGAAGTTCAAACTGATAGACAGTGTTGAGATTCTTTCACATCCATCATTCAGTCCGAATGCTACTTCAAGTGACTATGGCATATTCTGCTCAATGGTACACTTCCTTCATGAAGAGCGATT
Source organism: Acanthosepion lycidas (assembly GCA_963932145.1). Lineage (NCBI taxonomy): Eukaryota > Metazoa > Mollusca > Cephalopoda > Sepiida > Sepiidae > Acanthosepion > Acanthosepion lycidas. The sequence continues at coordinate 75,432,666 of OZ010578.1, forward strand.
CAACACTTTTGATGTAGTTAAGGAAACTTGCTTAAAGTTTTTTGATTCAAAGTCAGTGGACTGGTATCTTTGACAGATTCAGATGCTGGCTGATCACTGGCAGAAGATCGTCAAGAATGATGGACTTTATTTTGCTCCATAGAATTTTGTTGTTTTCTTTCCACTTCCTAAATGAGTCAGGACTTTTCTAGTCAATCTAATAATTATTATTTTTAATCTGTATGTTCTTTGCTTTTTCTGCTCAAAAATTCATCTTTATTATTTCCTGATTCAAATCATCGTTAAGCATACTCATGCAATAAAATGTTATATCTGCTATGTAAAATAAATACATTTTATTATCAGACTATGGATTTACTGATGCAGCTCAAAATATCATCTTAAGTTTTATTAAGAACATTTATTTTCTTCTTTGCTGCTATAGGCCCAAGAATATCCAAATATTTCAAGCATTTCAAGTTATCACATCTAACAGAACATTCAAAAAAATACTTATTCAATAAAAACATTGAATTTATTTTTTTTTCATTACTTGATAAAGGATCGTTCCAATCACCATCAACAAAATAAATTGTTTAATGTTGATGAGAAAAAGCGTGAAAAAGTGTTACATTGAGTACAGACCAATGTGAGAGAGAGGACCAATTAAAAATTCTAGTTAGAACCAATAAGTAAATGGTTGAAACAGATCCAGTAATGACTGAACACTAGTTTAACTTAGTAAGATCAAGTAAGTCCAGTACAACTAATATTCATCCAATCCTCCCTCATACCCACCTTGACATTATTAATGGCTTCCAGAATAAAATGATGATTGGTCAACCTAGAAAGAATATTCATTATTAAGAACATTCATTTGCTTCTTTGCCTCTAGAGGCTCAAGAATATCCAAATATTTCAAGCATTTCAAATCATCACATCTGGCTGAACATTTAGAAAAAAAAGAATTGATCAATAAAAACATTGAATTTATGTATTTTTTTTCATTATTTCATCAAGGATTATTCCAATCATTATGTTTTTCTGAATATATACATTTAGCAATTAAAAATGATTAATAATCATCAAGCTTTATAAGATGCATTCATAAATCATCAAAGATTTTTAGGATAGGTTCATATGAATAGAATATGTGTTCCTGGTAAGAAATCAGTTTGTAGATCAGGTTTTATTGACATATTTTTATAAAGAAAGTTTTTGTCAAGTCAAATGTATTGCTGGTAATATTCATTGAAACTGATCAAAGATGTTTGATATGTAATGTCCAATCAATGTGATTAATATTCACCACTGAATTAAGTGCATCATCATGGAAAGATATGTTGAAAAATAAGTACCTTTTGTGCTAAATAAGTGCTTGAATTTTCATCATTAGGCCACATATTTATTGATACATACTCATGCAAAAAACAATTTAAAAAAATTATACTCATCACACAAAATACTCATTTTAACTAAATAAATAAAATAATTTTCTATCCTGAAGCTTTTACAACAGGAAATTCTGAACACACATACAAGTAGTTTCTGTAATCAGCAATCTTTAATCTTTATTCCTGAAAAAAATGGTGTATCAAAAGGGTGGTTTTTCCATTGACATTGCTATTATTTTAACTACCTTCACTCCTTAGCAATGTTTATTGTTTTAAAAAATGATTAAAATTAAAAAAAAAATAACATATGAAAATTAATTTATACATTTTCTTCATTAATTTAATAAATGTTTATAAATTTATGGATAAAAAATTTTCATATTTCTTTATAAATTGGTAAATGATAAATATTGCATTGCATTAGTTTTAATACAAATGTATTAGTTTTTAGAATGTTGTAAATATAAAATTATTCTTGTAAATAAACAATCTAATAAATAAATATTGTTAATATTTTTATTGTAAATTCTCAAGAACAAAAAATATATAAATTCACTTTCATTACATGTTTCAGTTATATTAAAATTCTAATGATCATTTTTAAAACAATAAATATTGCTGAGTAGTGAAGGTAGTTAAAATAATAGTATCTACAGACACAACATATTAGACAGACTACCCATTGGTGAGATTTTGCAACTACTATCAGTCAGTGGCAAGGGAGTCAGTAGTAGCAGCAGCTTTGCAACAAGTGCATGATGCTAAAAAGAAAGTCTCATCTTAACAAAACAATACAGAAAAAACTAAGGAATTGCCTTGAAATACTTACCTCCAACTTGATACACAGAATTGGCCCAAGTTCCACCACATGTTTGATAAGAATTGCCGGTGCAAGGCTTATTACAATCTCTTGATGTACCATATATGTCATAGCCACCATTACCACAAAAACATTGGCTTCCAAACTACAGTGAAGGAAATGTTATAATAGTTTAACCAGGTGAAGCATTTCAGAACACAAAATAAGACAATTAAAGTCCCAAAATAATAATTAGCAATTCTTAAGCTTTTATAGTTGCCTATTTGATTAACCCTGTTAGTCATGTCTTTTGTTCCCTCAAAACTATTTAAGTATTTGCAATTCCTATTTGTTAGCTTGTTTATTTTGCTCCCTCTTACTACTCTCCTGACTCAGTGAGGGTGTATAGCACATGGTGTAATGCAGTATTAGCTCAGTTGTCATGGGATGTAGATGTCATATTGTCTTCTTTGGGGTATTCTGTCACCCCACCTGGTTTGGTTTGGTTTATTTTGTTTTACAGTATATCAACCTCAATGGGTTATTTAATAAAACTTATCTATATTATTGTATTGGTGTGTCTCACCTACAATTTGCAACATATGCAACAAATTTATTATAATTTTCATTTCAATGAATAATTATATCTTTAGTTCAAGTTTTGAATTAATGTCCTGTAATGGAGATTATCTTTTATGCTATTTTTTCAGCAGTACGAGAAGATTTTAGATAATTATAACAATTTACACTATTTACATTATTCGGACTATTGTCCTCATCTTCAATGTCACACTGATCATTCATGACATTTCAGCCATTGGATGCTCTAGTCAGGTGATATTTGTTGGAATTTCAAACCAAACACTTTATTTAGTCCATGAGGATAGATTGTTCTAATTCCATTTCTGATGCCTTTGGATATGTCAGTTTTACTTAATTCCCCCTGATAATTCAACTCTACAAGTTTTTGTTCTCACTGCTGTGGCCAGAGATTGAACTCACAACTTTTGGGTTAAGTCACTTTTGGATACATCAACCAATGCTTTTATCCTCTAAGCCATGTGTCCTTGAGGATAAAGGGTTTGGTTCAAAATTCCAATAAATATCTCCTAAAGAGAGTATACAATGGTCAAAATGTTATGAATCTCTTTTTTGAATCAAGCACGGACTACGCCAGGCCATGCTGCTAGTGCAGCAATAAAGATGAGGACAACAGTCCGAACAATGTAAATAGTATAAACAGTTACAATACCTCAACTCAGAAATATAGACAGACAATTGTAACACTATAATCACTTTGTATTTGGATGTGTAACACTCCAGAGTACTATCTATTTTTGAAAATCTGAGGTGCCTAACACAGGGTTAACAAAACTCCACAATCAAGAGAATATTTATCATGGGAATCAGCATGACTTATGCTCTGCTATTATTTATTGAATTTCCCTGGAATTTTATCTTTTTAAACGACATAAGATTACATTGAAATGTTGTAAAATATCAATCAACACATGCAAATTACTTACTTGGAGAGCAGCATACATATAGCCATTATCACGACAATGTAACTTGCACCAACCAATAGTCATAGTGTTGAAAGAAGCAAATAGACCACTCATAGCTCTATCTGCCTTGTCTAGAAAACATCCAAGGAAGTCTGAAAATATAGAACATGCAGTTATCCTTTTAAAAAATATAATACATGACAATAAAATAAATTCTGCTAATGCTACACTTAAGTTGACTGAAAATGCCCTTAAATATTATTCTAAGAAACATGATGATCATTTACTATCACCAAATTATATTTTTTCTATCTACAATTATATACATTTCTTTTTTCTACCTACTTTTATATATGTTACAAATTAAACTAAATACAACTGATTTAAAGAATGAAAAATTTTGGTGAATTTTGCCATTAGCCTGGGTTCTTTTTTTGTTCAAATCAGTGAATTTGTTTTGCTCATGCTAAGTCTTGAAAAAAACACTATAAAATTCATTATTTTTTATCCATAATGTCGAATGTGTTAAAATTATTCAACAGTGAACAAGAAAATACTCAAGTTGGTGTTAGAAATGGCCACAAAACATTGTTGATTTATTTAAGGAGGAATTGTCTATTATGACGTGTCTCTAATTTGTATTTAGATACATTGTATTTATTTTCAATTTTTCTAATTGCATATGATCCATTATTGTACATAATTAAGTTACAATAAAATTTGCATTTTATATGAATATAACCTTATGTAAATCGAGATGTAGTAGAGTAGGGGACGCATGTCTTATATTTGGGAGGGCCCATAAGATCCTTGCAGTGGTCCTGACATCAGTACATTGAAAATGAAATCTAAGAATTATTCTGAATATGAAGATGGGTCATTAGAATGGAATTATTTTGGGGGTTACTGTTTCTCCTATGTTAGGACAGACTGAGGCTCAGTAACTGTTAGAAGTGAGACTAATACTTATCTATGAAACACTTCTTTCATGATCACTAGTTCCATAATCCATTAGAGTTTTAAGGGCACCACATGCATTTCAGCTGTAGTAGCAGTGGTTTATCTTGAGCAAGATAGCTTGATGTAGCTCAACCATCTCCAGACTTATTTGAATTCAGAATTTTCCTTCTCACAGACTAGTTACTTACCAAGACTATAGGACTCAGACTTTTCTGCTATTTACTCATAGCTGGGGGGAAAGAGATGGATTCATACCTTTCCAAAGGGTATTAGCATGTAAATGAATGTAATGATCTCCACTGGAATTTGAACTCAACTCTCCAATTCCTCAATCCAACCCGCTATCCACTACTCACCCTGCTTCTTTAAGCACCCCAAACTGAAAAGGAATATTTTTCCATGAATACAAAGGGTAGGCGCTAAATTAAACATTGTAAATTTTGTAATTTAAATGCTCATGCTAATGATTGCTACGCTGAGTATCACAATAATTTTATCAAATATGTTTATAGACTTAAAACTCTACTTTGTATAATAATGAAAAGTATACAACATTTCTAACAGTAATTTCTTCATTTTTTCAACAGTTTCCATATCACTTTCTCAATGTTTTTTTTTTTTTCAAGATTTGAAAAATTGTATTGTAAATCATTTTTAGAGTCAATAATTTCTATAATTTTGTTTCGTTGTCTTGCCTTGTTCATAATAGGGTGGCGCATGAAAGGAAATTTTTGTGTAAACTTTTTTTGTAAAATTTGTACTTTGTTACATTGTTTAATATTTGCATAATAAATGTTTGTACCTTTTAAACTTTATATAGTAGTTTTGAATTTTTTCTAAAGGAAAAAGTCTACTTCAACTCTATAGTTCTAACATCTCTACTCAAACCCTGAAATTGTATTTACTATTTTTTTTTCTCAATAGGGATAGATATTGAATAGGGGCAGATGCTTATCCTTTGTTTCATGTTTAAGATTGAGTTTCTGGATCCTTCTAAAGTTTTCTCATTCTCTTTCACTCCCAGTAACACCTTGCATCTTAGTGGTATTATTGCCTTGCTTGGGGTGAAATGAGTAAAAAAAAAACCACACATTTGAACTGACTAAATAGCAAAATCATTTTCTGCTTTGAAGCATTTAAAAAGAAAATTCTGCAAACACAAGCAATTAAATAAAAGCAGTTTCTGTGGTTACACAGAAAATGGAAGAAAATTCCTACAAATGTATGACTTCATGCTAAACAGAAAGTATCATCTCAAAATTTACACACACTCACTGACAAAATGATGAAGAAAGAAAAACTGATATAGCTGTGATATACTTACCTCCTGCTTTATACACAGAATTGGCCCAACTTCCACCGCATATTTTAGAAGGATTACCTGTGCAAGGCTTATTGCACTGAACAGATCTACCATATTTGTCATAGCCGCCATTTCCACAAAAACACTGGTTTTCATACTACAATAAAAGCAAATGTTATACCAATTTTCTTCTCTTATACATTTCAATATTTTATCCTTTTTTCAGGAAACAAAGAAAAGAAAATCATAACCAAAAAATAATAATTATCAGACTTTTACAATTGCCTACTTTACAACCATAACTGGAAAATATTTTCATTATAGAAATCTACATATCTTATGATCTAATCTAGTTGATGAATTTGTATAGTGATATGTAAATGACTTCCTAATTAGCATAGCTAAGGTATAGGCCATATAAATGCCCAAACACTATGTAGAGTCAGTTCTCGGTGAACAGGGTTTTAGTAGGATTCAGGATATAAAAAGACCTCAAAATCAAGGAGAATCATCTGTGAACACAATGCCTACAATCAAAGTGTAGTATCCAGCTCACCATTAGCTGCCATTGATGTATTTTCTTTAATGAAAATAAATTTGGCAATATATTATTTTTTACTCAAGTCTTCATTTTGATTGTTATTGTCTTCCATCATTCAATATCTGTTTGTGGGCCCATATACCACCCAAAATAATATGTCCTTGACTTTACAACAAGAATTAATAGAAAAATTCAATAAAAATGGAAACAAACAAGATAATTTAAAAGTTGCTGACACCTACTCGCTAAAGGAAGCAGTAACAAAATGTTGGTTCTATTAGGTTGGTGCAAAATAATGTCGTTTTTTGACGTTCAATTTTATGTGAGAAAACGACATTATTTTTGCACCAACCTAATGTTAACACAAAAGCAAGAAAAATGCCCAGTATTTGAAAAGACTTGTAATAATTGTCTAAAAAAGACATTTTCAAACAAGTGTGCAGAATTAAAAAGAAAAATGTGGAAAGATTTGAACAAAAAAACAGGATGAAACTAATATTGAAGTTTTCTCCTTGAAGAACAAAGACTAAATATTTTATTGAAAATTCAAATAAACAACGTAGATTTGGATATGCAAATGGACACAGGCAGTGAAATAGGAAACCAAAACTATGTAACTGCCATTACAGTTACACCAGTTCAATGGGTCAGTTAATAAAAAACCTTGGGATATTTTGAAGGATCCCTGGAACTGGAAAACAAATTTGAGATAATACCCACCATTGTTGCAAAGCAAAAGAAAAATATTTGTTGGAAATGGTGTACTTAACATTAACACTACAAAATTACTTAATGCAGTTAAAATGGAAGAAACATGCATTTTAAAAAAATCTATGAAGCAAGCCTAAAAAGATGTTACCCCCCAATACTATGATGAGGTACAGAAAATACCAGTGCATTTTTTAACATTAGCGGTATCAAAATTGCAAAAATTGTTTCTCCAGGAGGTAGTAAATGGGCCTCTCTAATTGTCATTGTGAGAAAATCAGATATATATATATATATATATATATATATATATATATATATATATATATATATATATGTATATATATGTCGTCAATAGAAAGTGGGAGTAAATCATATGGTTTCCTCAGACTTATATCCCATACCAAATGTGGAAGTGACCTGACATTCTTTTGTAGGAATTAATGTTTTTACCAAAATAGACCCGACAATTGCATATTGCCAGATACCAATAGATGAAAAGTTTAACAAAGTAACAACAATAAACTCTCTAATAAGTCTCTTAAGGTGGAAAAGAATGCTCTATAAAATAAAGACAGTAAACGCCATATCTCAAAAGGTCATTGAACAAGTGAGGAAATGACATAAAAATATGGTATGTTATCAAAATGGCACTATTAATAAAAAGGAATTAAAAGAACAAATTAATATTGTCTTCAGTAGATTAAGAAATTCAGGAATAATAATAAATTAAAATAAATGTGTATACAACGGTGACAAAATATAGTTTCTGGGATGTTTGATTTCAAAAGAGTTTCACCAGATCAAGCACTAATAGAAAAAATACTAAAAGTATTAGTACCCACAAATAATAAAAAAAAAAAAACTAAAATCCTTCTTGCGATTAGTGAATTTTTATTGACTATACATACCTGTTGTGTCGGAAACCTACCACCCCTCTTGAAGATGAACTTGTCTGCGTCTGTGAACAAAGACTTTAAATAGTGACATGTCAGTTGACATGGGGAGACAGAGAAGTTCTTAGCTGAGCTAGTTATTGACAACTCAGGCAATTTCTGTACCTTTTTACCAACCTATTAAAACCCTTTTTATTGTTACGTGCTATTTGGCGTTTGTCTCTACTAACCCCAAATCAACATCATAACAATACCACACTATACAGATCTAATGGAACCTTTTGGCAAACTAAGAAGAAAAAAATGATGAATTCATGTGGACCAAAGAACCACAAAAGGCTTAGTTAAAAGTTTCTCTTGCAAAGAAACCAGCAGTGAAAATCTTTGATCTCCAGGACGAAAATTATGTTGACTACAGATGCCAGTGAACATTCAATATCTGGAATGTTATCACAAGAAGGACACCCAATAACATACTTATCAAGAACGTTGACAAATGCTGAAGCTAATTATTCAAACATTAAAAAAGAGGCTCTAGTCATCATGTGGACAACTATCAATGCTTGACAATTTTTTGATTGGAAAAAAATTTATATTGAGGTCTCACCATAGATCATTAAAATTTTATTTAATCTGAGAAAATACATAACATCAAGAATGTTTATTATTTTTGTTGTAAATTCTCAAGAACAAAGAAAATGTATAGAGTTAGTTTAAGAGTCCTGAAAAGGAGCAAGGTAACCACATGGAAGTGTTAAGTCTTTGGAAATGTTTGTGTTTGATATAGTCCTTGGTGAAAGGTTTTATTACAATTCTAATCATCGCTTTTTAAAACAAACATGGCTGGGGAGTAAAAGTAGTTGAAATAAATTCTGTCATAGAAGAAAACCATTCTTTTGACACTTGTTTATTTTTTTGTTTTTTGTTTTTTGCAGGTATGAAGGTCCAAGTTTACTGAAAATACTTACTTGGAGAGCAGCATACATATGCCCATTTTTACGACAATGTTCTTTGCACCATTCAACAGTCATAGAGTTGGTGGAAGCAAATAGCGCATTCATAGCTCTATCTGCCTTGTCTACAAAACAGCCAATGAAATCTGAACAAATAGAAAAAAATATTATTATAAACAAATGAAAATTCTAATCTGATTTTATGAGAATGCCAAAATGTATTCAGCTTAACAAAACAGTACTTAAAAAAAAAAATCTAATATTTCTTCATTTGTTCAGATCTTTGAGAAGGGCACCATATCTTGAACATTTTTGCATTCCTTAGTATCCTATCTAGTCTCAATGAAAATCTAATATTAAAGCAAAGATCAAAGGTAAATAGACTGACACAAATATTACAAACCATTCAGTCAATTATTATTATTATTGGCATCCATCATTCTCTAGAGATCTTCAAAGAGTGCAGGCTTGGGCAGGGTTTTTTCCATGAGAGACTGGTAGATGGCCATACAGCATGTCTCCCCTCTCCATGCCAATACAGTTTGACACTGATGTTGTTGCAGGAGTTGCCAGAACAAAGCATGACATTATACTGTATTAGGGACTCTGGATCCAGATTTGAATTCATTGTCCTTCTCCTAGTCTGGTTGCCAACCATGGCTTCAGAGCCCTGAATGCCCTACTATTTACCCATAGTTGGAGGTTTTGAATTCAAAGTTTTTCCTTCTTCTATAGAACCCAGTCTGTCTTGCTATCAATAAATGAAGAAATATTTCCCATCTTCTTCAAAGTAATTACTTTAACTGAATTAAAAATTAACTGATAACTTTTCATTAAACTATAATCCTATTTTATTATTCATATTACTTAGCAGCATGGGCAATTCAACTTGGTGCAATGGTTAGCAAACTTGTCTCGCAAGATCAATTACAACTGAATAGTGAGTTCAGTCCTCACTGGGTGCTCCTTACTTGTGCCACATCTAAGCTATGTGTTGTAGCATACCTAAAGATGATAATGGGTATGTCTCCATTCACATAAATACAGTAGTAAATACTGTATGTTTGTCTGCAGTTAGGGATTCATTGTAGAATTCACTTGACTCACTTCTAGCAGTTGACTACTTCTTCTACATGCAGCTGGCAAATCTTATATGCATTGTTCATGTTCTATGTATTATCATTCATTACCAACCTTTGTTTGATTATTCTATTCATTAACCTTCCCTAAGTTACAACACTATGCTTAATATATCGCTGTGTGGGATCTTCCACAACAAACTAACCTTACCTCTTTTTAGGAAATGCACTCTTCCTATCTGGTAAATAAAATCCTACTTTCACATAAATATAACAAGTATTCATTGGTCAATCACCTCTAATCTTGCTTGCTGATTGGTCAGTTTCGACCAATCAAACCACCTGCACGCAACCAATCTATTTTCCCGCTCATATGCTCTGATCCTTTCACGTGGTACACGGCCATTATATAAACCGAACACGTGTGAACTTTTTGATTAATAGTAGTAGTAGTTTTTCATTCATCTCTCTTGCACTTCTCATTCCTGGCTACCAAGTGCCAAGATGTAACCATCAGGAACTCCCGTCTTAGTCATTGCTGACCAGACGTTAAAGATAATTACCAACATTCACAAACTCTGAAATCACTCCTGAACTTTTACCAACTTTAGAACTCACAATTCCAAACTTTATTCTTCTAAATTACAAGTTCAATATTACTTCTTCTTAATATGAACTCCAGTACAAATATTACCAAATCAAAGGGACATGACTCTGTCCTACCTTTTCAGTTCACATGCATGTACATCAAACATTAATAAATCTAATTGTTATGTTTTGGAATCATTCAGTTCAGTTTTGTATTTTATTCTATGTGCTATTTACGTCAAGTATAAATTGCATTGTTTTCACACATTGTCCTGAATCACATTTTTCTTAGCCATCACACAAATTGGTAACACATATTACTACATCTATTGGTCACACCGACGTTCAAGGAATATACTAGCCATTACATATTTGATGATTCCGTCAGAATTAAACAACAAATGGTAAGATAAACCACTACAGCTGGGTACTTCAAGGTCCTGCAATGGTTAGCAAGTTTGTCATGCTAGATCAATTACAAATGAATAGTGAATTCGATCTTCAACAGGCGCTCCTTACTTTCTGCCTTGTGCCACATCTAAGCTATGCTTATTAAATCACTGGGCACTTTGACATGGTATAATGGTTAGGAAGCTTGCTTCACTAGATCAATTACGACTGAGTAGTGAATTCGATTCTCACTGGGAGCTTCACACTTTTGGCCTTGTACCACATCTAAACTAAGCTTAATAAATCGCTTGGCACTTTGATGTGATGTAATGATTAGCGGGCTTATCTCACTAGATCAATTAATGCGTTCAATCATTAATGGGTGTGCCTTACTTTTGGTCTTGGGCCACATCTAAGGTATGCTTCAAACTGGACAGAGATGAATGTTTCAAGGATCTGAGAAAGATTTACATTTATAAAACACTATTCAACTTTGCTTGATCATTGATGAACTTCATTATCAAGATGCTCTAAAACATGTCAGATATAAAGACAATTTCCCTTGACAAGGGAGATGTGTGTTCAAATCTTGCTAGAGAGCACTTATTTTTTTTAATATGTTTTCTTGAATATTCAGGCCAGTAGATGAAAATAAATAAATATGCTGTTTAATAAATAAATGGAGCATCTACTCAAATATGGGTATCCGCTAAAATAATGTTTAAGAAATAAAATAGATTTGTATGCATAGTTCTATCAAAAATAAACCCTATTTCCAAGACAATTACATATGCACATAAATAATACTATATTAAAACACACTCAAATTTTATTTTCTACCTAATAAGAGACAATATTTACAAACATACTAAAAAACATTTCACAATACAATACATACTGTTTAAATCCAAGTGTCTATTGGTTAGAAATTAACATCACCATGTGAAATATCTGACCAATCAGAGAAAATCACTTTCATGAAAATTTTCTTATAAAAACCCACAGATTTCAACTTTTCAGGAGCATAGATGTGACTGATTCCAAGCTGTTCAAACACCCAAAAAGATGTGGCTGCATATTTTTCCCCCAACCAGTGCATGCTGAAAGAAGGATGAGTTGGCAACTTCAAGCAAATCATCTGCAACAACAGCTCTAACAGTCAATGAATCTCCGCTGATTATCAAAGTCTTTTCTTGATCACTTTTCTGTGGACTAAATACCCAAAGACTTTAACTCAAATAAAGACTATTTTTACTCCTTTTTGACTGTCTTGATTTCATGTGTACATGCTTGTAAATACAAATGATTTATTTAGCAGGCATACCCATGTTTTCTTTATTTTAATTTTATTATTGTTCGGAATTCAAATGTTTTGATTTTGAATATAAAAACCTGAGTGACAGAATTTTCTACAGTACTTCTACTTCTGAGGAAAACACATTCAAATAAGAAACTTTTAATCACATACCTCTAATAAAAATTTATACAACATTCATTATAATAAAAATTTTCATCCTTTCCAGTTTCTATTCCTCACCTGTAAAATAGCCCCTTTCTTGTGCTCTTCCAAGTGGCAAATAGTTATCCACATTTTTTCCTGAAAATAAAACATTTAGAAATTAAGAATAAACTTTATGCTCAACTATTACAAGCAGTACAGACAACAAAGTTGAAACTTAAACTTATCGTGCAAAGACCTATAGTTAATGATTAAATAATAAATACATTTTCTACATTGAATGCTTTACAAAAGGAAATTATGAAAACATATACAAGCAGTCCTGTTGGTTTCACAGAAAACTTAAAACAAATTAACAAGTGTTAATCTGCTTTTTTTCCTCACCAGAATATATGATGTTAGTTAAAACTTATACAAGCATACTAGCAAAATAATGCACAAACAAAAATTCAAGTATTGCCATGGCATACTTACTTTCAAATTGATAAGGATGAATTCTATTTTCACTTGGAAGATAATTTCCTGAAAATAAAACATTTAGAAATTAAAGATAAACATTACTCTGAAGCAATACAAACAAGGTTAATATCTAACACATTCTAATAAGATACAGGAGAGTGGTGTAGCTTCAGTCAATCAGTTAAGTATCATATGTGATACACGATTGGGTGAACATGTCTCTGTCACATCCGCTGGTTTGGCAACCAAAAGTGGATTAGCTCCCTTGATTGAAAATGATTTTGTTATGTACCTCTATGTACCATGTACTATGTTTCCGAATTCTAAAAGAACCTTCAATGTTTCGAAAATCATGTATATTCAATGCATAAAACCTTGATGAACAGTTTTGTAATACTAATAGGAAACTTTGCTTAAAGAAAAGATGTTTTCCAAACATCTACTTGATTTCTTAAGTAAAGAAATAGGGAAGACAAGCCAAGTTATGTGATTGTAACAACAACTCTATCTATAAAAGGCGGGATGTGTGTGTGTGTGTAACGAATGCATGGCCTCAATTTTCGATGGATTTGCACCAAAATTTATATGCACATTATCCAAGTTAGCGGGAAGGCCAAGACCGACTTTGCATTTCCCAACTCCCATTGATAGTGGAAATAATCGATTTTTTCATGCTTCTACAGCAGTTTTCATGTAGTTTGCGGCCATTTTCTACTGGCCAGAGTGAGAACCTATAGCTGGCTGCCACGAATAGGCAGGAAGATTCTATTGGCCAGCGTAAGAGCCAACAGCTGACTGACAAGAATGTTAACTAGCATGGTAGCATACAAAAAATTGATAGCTGCATTCGTCACAAGTGGGAAAAATTTAAATCTACATGGCACTTTACTCCAATTGGCTCATTTGCTTGCTTAAACTCAATGTTGATTCTGATTCCACAGAACTGGGTTGTGTGTCAAAAAGTATTTGTTGTTAACATTCTTTTTTCATTCGGTTTTTCCAGTTACAAGTCCTTCTTTAAAGCTGATCGTTTTGTGTTCATTTTGTTTAGTTCTTTTTTCGTAACAGATTTAATGTTTAGTATAGAGCTTAGAAAAAATTCGCAGTGTGAGATAGGCAAGAAGTAAGGCATGTAGCAACATCAGCACAGCAAAAGGCACTCCTTTAAAGGCAAGGAAGGGCAAAAATATTTTAAGTCAAGTGATAGCGATAGCGATTGCTGTATGAGTTGTACGATTTTTTAATCAAGCACGGGCAATGCCGGGTCATGCTGCTAGTTATATATACACAGAGCTTTCTTGGCCTCTCTTCAGATTCCCTTCCCTAATCCAGATTCCCTTCCCTAATCCAGGGTTAGATGTGAGCATGTCATTATGACAGTACTGATCCCTCTCTGACCAGAAGGGTTGCCTGAAGAAAGTAGAAGTGACTTGCACCTAACTGGGGAAGCAGTCCTCCTTCCTGTTTTAGTTTGTTTTGCTTTCTTTCTCTTTTCAACTCTTCCTTCTTGAAAAGATGCATATGTTGCCTTTGCTTCTCTTCTTAGCGTACCCTCTCTTTTGAAAAAATGCAGTAATACTGCTTTTCCTTTCTTTTCTTTGCTGTCATTCTGGATTGGCAGTTGAGTAATCCCGTCTTTCTGCTGAGCAAGCCAGTCCATTACTTTGTTTAAATTTGTTCTTGTTACTTCATTAATTTATTCATTGTTTTTGCATGTTAATCATCTTAACATTTGTTTGCTGAAACAACATTATGATTGCTAATGCAACCATGACACATTTGGCACTCGTTTTCATTGGCATATCACCATATTGAATGCTACTTTGAATTGGTTTCCTGCCAATTTCTGGATTTACTTAACAGCAAATGCCTTGTCCAACATCTTCTTCATTCTGCACTCTACCATTTTGGAGTTTTACTTACCAGTCCCAAATCACTTTATGCAAGTGATTTCATTTGAACTTTTGAACTGAGACTTATCATTTACTGATGCATTATTAATTTCAACATCGACAAATTCCAACTACAGACTTTTCTTTTCACCAAGGACTATATCATACACAAACATTTCCAAAGACTTAACACTTGCATGTGGTTACCTTGCTCCTTTTCTGGACTCTTAAACTAACTATATTTGCATATCCACACATTCACGCTTTGGAACATTTTATGTGTTTAAATATTTCACCACTTACCAAGTGGTGACACCTTTCAGTTCTTACAAATCAACAATTGTACATATTTTAATTTGTTGTTGGTTGTTTGCTAATTATAATATTTATAAATTTTGGCCTTTTTATTAAGAACTCTGCCTTTGTTGTAATTTTTTCACCTTGTTGAAATTCATTCATTTCCTTCCACTCATCATTTGTTCATGCAAAATATTACTACTACTGCTTTTACTCTAACTAGGAACAGTGCCCCAATGAGATTATGAAAACAAATGAACTTTTCAGTATCCCCTTATCTAACATCAATGAGAAGCAAATATTTAAAAATTGACCCACATATCTTTTTATGCAGGTAAATAGATATATTCAGAGATTACAAATGATTCAAATAATTAATTTGAATTTACAATAAAATAACATTTCTTCAGATCATAATCATACCTTCTTTTTCATTTCCTGTAACTTCATTTTTATAAGCTTCACTATTTTGAATATTTCTTTCATTCTCATTGGCTCTTCTCAGGCTGACATGAAATGGAAAGATTATATTGAATCCATTGCTAGGTCTGCTGCTAAAAAAGTTAGGTCACTGTGTTGGACTAAACACTTTTTCTCCCCTGAATCTATCTTACATATTTATAGGTCTACTATTCATACTTGCTTTGAATATTGCTGCCACATATGGTTGGGGATCCAGCTATATATTTAAGAATTAAATCCAAAGAAGAATTAGTAATATTGTCCTAACTTGGCCCCTCAGCGACAATTGCTTCTCCAGCACTGTAATGTAACTTCATTTTGACTTTTCTATAAATACTTTCATGGTAATTCTTCAAGTGATTTCTTCATTATGGTAACTACACTTCACGAATTTAAGTTCAGTACTATAGTGGCAGTAAGGTTTCATCAATTCACAGTTTAAACTGCTAGATGCAACTGTAAGTTTTATGCTAACAGTTCCTTTTCTCACACTTCTTGTTTGTGGAAATCTTATCCAGCTCCATACTTTCCAGCCAATTATCTTCACAAATTTAAATGCAATGTCAATCATTATCTAATGTCTTCTTGATTTCTCTTCTATTGTTCTCACCCCTAAATGTCTTCTTGATTTCACATCTATTGTTTTCACCCCGTAATGTCTTCTTGATTTGTCTTCTGTCATTCTCACCCCTAAATGTCTTCTTGATTTCTCTTCTATCGTTCTCACCCCTAAATGTCTTCTTGATTTCTCTTCTATCGTTCTCACCCCTAAATGTCTTCTTGATTTCTCTTCTGTCGTTCTCACCCCTAAATGTCTTCTTGATTTCTCTTTATCGTTCTCACCCCTAAATGTCTTCTTGATTTCTCTTCTGTCGTTCTCACCTCTAAATGTCTTCTTGATTTCTCTTCTATTGTTCTCACCCCTTAATGTCTTTTTGATTTCTCTTCTATCGTTCTCACACCTTTCTTCTTATTTTTTTCATACTCTGTAATCCCTTCTGTCTTAGTGGTTTTATTGCCTTGCATGGGGTGATACGATTTTTTTTTTAAATTTGATGTAGAAACAAAAATATGTAATCTCAAAATTAAGAGTTTTCTGCCATTAATTAAACATCAAGAGATACGTTATAAATAAGGAACACTTTAAATCATTCTAGTTTCCACTTCTCACCTTGAAAATGATGAATTTGTTCTCTTCTATTACTTGGCAAATAATTATTTGCATAATAAATATTTCCTGAAAATAAAACATTCAGAAATTAAAGATAACCATTATGCAATTATAATTATAAGTAATATATTATTATATTATAATTATATTATAAGCAATATAAACAACAAGGATAAAAACTGATACTTTCCAATTAAAACAACTACCATATATCTTCTCATATCATGTGACCTTTAAAGACCTAATTTTGAAGCTAATTTGACTACAGTAAATATATATAATGTTTGGTCAACAGCATAGGCAGGACCAACAGTACATATGCTAATTTTATATCTCATGTATGATGCAACCCCCTTAAAATTAGCTTCAAAATTAGGTCTTCAACAGTCACATGATATGCAAATATATAAGGTACTTTACCCGATAGGCTGTTTAAAATCATTTTCTTCCTTGAAATATTTACAACAGGAAATTCTTAAAAGACACGCACAATTTTTGTGGTCACACAGACAACACTGTTTTCTGTGTTTTTTTTTAATTTTTTACAATAATGTTAGCCCTGTACAAAGATCAAGAGTCCCGGTAGAGGGTTATGGAGTAATAGGCACCAACCCAAATCAAGATGATAATGCCACCAAGATGCAAGTAAAAGAGAAAGAAAAAACTTCAGAGGGAACTGGAAACCAAACCCTAAACAGAAAATAAGAGATAAACCTCTACTTCTGTTCAAAAGATCAGATAGTAGTGTGAACCAGACAATAGGCAAACCTATCTACTCCTATTGAAGAAAAAAAATTATGTAAATAAATAGTAAATAAAAGTTCAGGATTTTAAGTGGAGACGTTAGATGCTTAGTAGTTGAGTAGAATGAACTAGAAACACAATTTTAACAGGAAACAAGGGATAAACCACTACTCCTGTTCAAAAACCAAGGAGGATGGCCACTTATTGACGTCATTTTATAGAGTGATGAAATTGTTTAGTCTGTCAGTTAGCTTCCAGGTGTAAAACCAAGATTTTACCTTTATAGTTCAGGCTGAGGTAAAATCTGCCCCACCTGGGCCAAAGCTAAATCTGCCCTGCCCAGGTCAAAGCTAAATCTGCCTCACCAAGTCCATAGTGCCATTTTCCTTTGGGAATATATCCTCACCCAATACATAAGATACTTGAACTATCTCTGGTTTGCAGTTTCCATGTTAAAGAAATACCCATGATTTTCTGTTTTCTCATTTGAGAAATATGTTTTCAGTAGTGACATAGAAGATAAATCCAACTCAAATTCCTTATTGCAAAATATAAATATGGCTTCCTCTAGAAACACAAAAAAATTCACTGGCAGCTCAAATTCATGTTGGAAATTATTGCAATTAAGACCCGATGTATCTTTTTTATTTTCATACTGTTTGTTGTGATATACATGTGTTATAGTTTCTCTGCATGGGACGTGTGTAAATATCTGTATATAATTTTGCGTATGACTTGGATGAAATAAAACTCTCTCTGAGAACAAAGTCTGTTTATCATTCCTTTTCTTTCAGCTACTCCATCTGTGTATGAAGATGTTATTGTATAATGGATATAATAATACTCCTAATAGGGGAAATACAAACTGAGACTATTCCTTTCTCACATAGCACTCCTATTAACTGGTGACCCAAAATGATATGATATTAACCCATTAACAGAATAGCAATTAATGTAAGCAGTCTTAGTTTGCTTTCATGCTAACTAGAAAGTATCATCTCAGTTAAAATTGAAATGATTCACAAAGTAAAACCAACATTACCTTGACCCAACATCCACTTCATTGCTTTACTCTTACTACCCTTGATGTAGGAACTGATTCTAACATAATTCTTCTTTATAAAATTAATGGCTAGTAATGATTGACACAAGCCACAATTTTGATTCCCTTCTCATCCCAAAATACAATGGCCATCACTTTCCCTACAGAATATGGTGCCTAAAATCTTTTAGAAAGCAAACACCTTCTGCACTGCTCCTCCATGGAGTTTGTCAGCATTCTGAGAACTTACTTTTTATAAACTTTGAGTAATCCTTTGGTTGCACTAAGTCCTTGTAGAGAGAACATTTGAATATTGCAGCCATATTTTGTTTAGAGCTTCTGCTATATATTTAGAGATTTCTTGATAAAATCCAAATCTGCAATGTTATTGGTATCTTGGCATCTCGGCTTCAGTCACTTTTTCACTGCCATAACATAGCTTCTCTGTACCTTTTCTACAAATATTTTTATGTTAATTGTTCTGACAAGCTTTTTTCTTTTGTAGTTATGGGGACTAGTTCAAATTTCATTGAGACTCTAAGATATTACAGTGACAATAGTAAGAATGGTAAGTAAGAATGTGTTGTTTTGGTGTAAGGAATATTGTAGTATGTTTGAGTCAGTGATTGTAGCTAAGTTTAAGTATATCACAGACAAAGACCAGCCTCTCCCCCCATCCCCTCCATTTTGGCCTTGTGCCACATTCATACATTTCATGCAGTAAATATTGCTTTCTTCTTTAGTGCCTAGGCTTTTCGAATTTAAGCACATTACTAGATTGGTGGCTATGTTAGGCCTCTTCATTTTACAGTTGAAATTGTTAAATATAACTGTAAGTTCTCTGCTAACAGTGTCTTCACGCACATTTCTTGTTTGTAAAACTCTCTTCCAACTTCTTACATTCCAGTCAACTTTGATCTTCAAAAATTTAAACACGATCTCAATCGTTATCTTCTATCGTTTTAATTTCCATGTTTTATTTGTTTGTAATAATGTTTTTCTTTAACTGATATCCTTTCACAATCAGTAACTGCTTGCATCGTAGTGGCTTTATTGCTTTACTTGAGATGAAACAATTGAAAAAGAAATTCTTATTGTTTAAACCAGAATCATTCATGCTTTTATTTTGTTAGACTAAAATCCATCTTTAATCAAATAATAAAAAAAAGAAAATTTTACCACCAATTGCGTCCATCTGTATTTTTCCTAAAAATTAAGAAAAGATTGAAAAATATTCAGTTATACAAAAAAAATACAAACAATTTTATAAATATCTTATGTTTCTAGGCAACTGAAAAAAAATATTTCATTTAATAAGAAATTTATATGTTCAAATATTATAAATATGATATTAAGTTATATAATTTACAGATATATAGGGTTCAATGGATAAATTGTTGCCATTTTATATTTTTAATTTCACACATATGCATTGTTTGTTTCTGTGTTTTTTCAAATGTACAGTATAGTAGGGTCAGTTGGGTACTGTCTATGAGAAAAAGAGCACCATGATGCAATTCACTACACCAGAAATTTGGAAATGGCATCTTCTACTGCTTGACATTCACACTGGAAGCTCCAATACAAACATTTCAGAGTGTTTTGGGTGCCAATCCAAGGATACTGCAAGAGATTCAGAAAGAGCTGGTTGATTCTAATGGTGATTACAAAGGTATGGCAGCTTGGAAAATTCACTCTGATCATTCTGATAAGAAAAGAACTGATTTTGTTTTTGGTGAGGGCTTTAGACTCAATATGGAAGCCTACATCAAGTGCCGTAAGGGATTAGTCCTGTCCTGAGTCAAAAGGATGGCTGCTGGAAGACCCTAGGTCTGGCAACAGGCCTGCACCATTCCACTCAAGCAAGAGAACCCAGCCATGGCTGTCAGACAATTTCTGCAGCCATATCACCCTTTACATCTGGCCACCTCACTCCCCAAACTGCAACCCCCTTGATTATTATGTGTTGGATGCAGTTTAGCGAGAGACCAACAAAACTCCTTGTAACTTGTAATACCAAAGATGAACTGAATGCAAGAATTATGGCAGCATTGACCAACTTAAACAAGGGGACCATCCAGAAGGTTTGCAAGAGATTCTGTAGTTGTCTTGAGGCTGTAGTTGAAACTAATGGCAATTTTATTGAATAAATTTACTTTTTCGTATTTCAAAATATTTTTGTGTAATTTTGGTAAATATATCTGTTAAAATGAGATGTCAGTGTTATTTTCATTTTTGCATAATTTAGACGACAATTTATCCATTATACCCTGTATAAGAATATTCTTTTTAATATTAAAAAATGAATTATTTTAATTTTCATCATATAAATCAGGATCCTTATGCCTCCTTTTTATTAAACTCATCCACTCATCAAATAATAAAAAAAACAATTTTTACCATCACTCGAGTCCATTTGTATTCTTTCTAAAAATTAAGAAAAAATTGAAAAATATTTTACAAATAAATCCAGGCATTTAGTTATACAAAAATAACACAGTCTTATAAAATCGAAAAAATATTTCATTTAATAAGAGGTTTTTATTTTTTTTATTTTTCTTCTAGTATTGTTCACATTACAAGGCCCTGAGGCCACTTGAGGTAAAGGGTTACATTAGGAAGCCATTTGTGTGTAGAGGCATGGAAGATAACAGTTAACCTTAACCTTGAACAGGTTAAGATTGTAGTAATCAGGCAAACATCCTGTTGGGAGTTGGTTCCACAGCGCAGTAGTTCACAGGAAGAAGATGCTTTAGTGGAACTTACTTCTCACCAATGGAATACAGAGGGAATGTAGGTGATATTCTTAAGAACAACTACTGGACCAGTGGATTTCTTAGGGTCAAGGCCTTTGATAAGTCAAGAGACTTCTCATGTTGTAATAGTAATATTATTGAAATTATAGGCAGTGAGACATAGGAAGTTGGGGAGTGGGATGGTCTTTGTTGTCTAACATTGAGTTAAGGCCAAAGACAGAGGTAAAGAAGTTCACATTATCAAGGAAGATATGACCTCAGGGCCATTTATAATTGTGGACATGGCCACTTTAGTTCATGATTTGGTTGGTGATCTTCCAGAATTCATGAGATCCAATTTGTTTCTTTTTACAATCAAATTGTAGTTCAGGAAAAGAAGAGTAAATCTTAGACTCACTGGGGTTTCTGATGACTTTGAGCTTAATAGGAATATAATTTTTGGTTTTATCATTTGTCTCTGTCTATGTCTACAACACTGTGCTCTATTCTTTCACACTCTGAATTACTTTTTTGCTTTAGCTTGACTTCATGTCCATATAAATACTAACAACAATCAGAAAAAAAAGGGGGGATCCTCCTTGTCTTTATTCTTCTTTTATAACCATTACCATTACCCACAATCCTTCAGTATTTATCATTTATTACTCTGGATGTGACTTTATTTGCTGTGCAAAAGGTATATTCAACCAATGAAAGTGACTCTGATCCCTGAAAAGGAATCCGTTTGAATTCAATAGCTGTGTTGTCATATCCTGCTATGGCAACAGAAAACACCTTTGAGTGAAATTAACAATAAGGTATACAGCAATTGAGAAGGCTTGAAAAAGAATGCAGTGGAAAGGGAAATAATTCAGTGTGCTAAAGGTTAATTCCTTAACCTATATCTCAGTTTTTTAGCTCATTCACCTTGTCCTTCAGTTCCCAATAGGTAAGATTTTGTTTGTATGTTTATTTTTTAAATTACACAAATATTATAATTATGATATTGATTATAAAATTTAGATCTATAAGAATAATCTTCATATTTTGTATATTAAAAAAAACTACATTATTTGAATTTTTATCATTTAAAGCAGAGTCATTTATGTCACCTATTTGTTAGACTCATCTACTATTAATCAAATAATAAAAAAGCAATTTTTACCATTATTTGAGTTCATCTGTATACTTTCTAAAAATTAAAAAAGATGAAAATATGCTTTACAAAAAGATCCAAAAATAATACAGTTTTATAAGCAACTGAAAAATATTTAATTCAATCAGAAGTTTATATGTACAAATTTTATAAATATGATATTAAATGATAAAATTTATAGATG
>OZ010578.1:75457861-75465361 GCA_963932145.1 Acanthosepion lycidas
ACAAGAAGAAAAACTACATACAACACCAAATTACAAAATTCCTCTCAAAATTCGTCACAAAATTATAAAACACCTCACAAAGTTACTCCTAATATAACATGAGATAATTAAAATCAAAAACATTACAAATAAAATTTATAAAAAACTGAATGAGAAAGGCTAAGTTTAAAATTTAAGTACAATGAAAGACAAAATTTAAATATCCATATCTTTAATATTTCAATATAAACTGTAATTTGTTGAAATTTTGCTTTTTCCATACAGGACTGAATCCATAAATAAAAATGTTATTTTGTGTGAAGACATTCTTTCTGGACTAAACACATTACAATGCAAATTCACATCTCGTCATTTACTTACATATAGGATGTATGTGTAAAAATGTTCACAGGATGCAGATACTAGATTCTGAGTTTAAGCAAATGTACCAAGGAGTGACTTTCCATCCTAAACAGAATACACAAATACTCTCACCTTAGGTAGGAATGCCAACACATAATCTTATTATTTTGCACGGACAATGCATTAAGCTGTAAATAATTTCTAAATTCCAAAAGAAAAAATATTAATTCAATAATGTTGGTGTTTTATATTCCCACAAAATCTAAAGACTATTTTACTCCTTTTTCCAAATGAGAAAAACTGAAGTAGACATTTCCATTAAATATTAAATGGTACAGCTTCAATGCTGTCTTTACTTACTGTTTATATTATTATCAAGTGTGTCACATTTAAGACCCTGCCATCCTATAGCACATCCTTGGCTGCATGTACCTGTAGTTGTATCACATTGAGAATTATTTGCACATCTCCCACAATGAAAAGCGCAATGCGACCCATACATGCCAGCATTACAACCTGCAAAAATCAAAGATGGTAGCAATTTAAGAAAGATTTAAATTAGTGCTACATTACAGAAGACAACATGTGATAAAATCAATTAATTTTAACTTATTGCTGGTAAATCATGCACGCTAATGTACAGGAAACAGATTCTTATTGCAAAATTTGTTGTAAAAATAATTAAATATTAATACATCTACACAGTCGGTGCACGATGGTATAATATTTAGCAGCTCAGAATAAGAAATCAGAGTGCCAAGTTCAAATTCCAGTTGAGTTATATTCATTTACACACAAATACCCATGGAAATATAGCTTCTCTTCCAAGCTATGGGTAAACAGCAGAACAGACTATAGACTTGGTCGGCAACCAGTCTAAAAGGAAAACTCTAAATACAAACCAGCCTGGAGAGAGCTAAACTCTATCAGGTGATCTTTCCCAAGACACACCACTGCTACCATGGCTGCAGTACTTGTGGTATCCCTATGACTCTAGTGGGTTACAGGATTCATGATCATGATTGTGACATCAACACAAACTAACATAAAAGATATGCTTCTAAGTTAATGAAAGATATTTTACATTTTTGCATAGAAAATGTAAAAAACTTTATAACACAACAGAAATTATTTTAATGGCTTAAATTTATAAAGCAAATAAAGTTAAAAACTGAATCAATTCAAAATGTAGCAATCTTTTATTTTTTCTCTTTCAATATTGATATGATTTTTTTTAGCTTTCAGATTACTGCAATGAGTATAAATGTGATTATTACATTGACAGTTGGATTGGAATTTTCTTTATTCTCCAATTTAGACTATTTTTACAGAACTGTCCTAATAAAAATATTATTATAATACATCATTGTTGTTACAGTAACAAATACACCCACAAAAATAAATCAGATCACTATAATGTAGATTATCAATAATTTGTTTTAAAAAAATTAAAAAGAAACATACATAGATAGATAGATAGATAGATAGATAGATAGATAGATAGATAGATAGATAGATAGATAGCTCTGATGTGCCACAGATAATGTCACTGATCAAGAAAGAACAAATAATGCCTTATAAATGCAAATACCCCCTAGATTCTTGAAAATTCATATCTGCTCAGTTTTGTATCCAAACATAATCAAAGCAATTTCTAAAAAAGTAATGGATATTTTATTTATTGATCTGACAGATTTTATCATATTGAACATTATTTTTAGTGGATACTCATATTTGAGTAGATGCTCTATTTATTTATCAAACATGATAATTATTTATTTTTGTCTACCAGACTGAATATCTGAGAAATCTTATTAAAGAAAAATATGGCCTCCCCAGCAGGACTTTATAAGGAACTATTTGGCCTTGCTTGATTGGTGATACACTCTGTGGCCGCGCCAGTCTAACAACGGTTTCTCCTGCAAAGGGGGACATAGATTATTGTCTAAACATTTTTTTTAGAAAGATTATATTTAGAAAAATAAAACATGGCTCATATAACTTTGAAATCATTAACTTATAAAAGAAAAAACATTCTGGTATGTACAGACATACTTACCTATCCACTCAAATAGACATACATGCACAGATACTAATCCTTATTTATTTAATTAATTCAAAACTATTCTCTTGGTAATATCTGATAAGAAACTGAAGAAATATGAATATTTTTGCTTTTTTACCTTCACAAATAAATGGCATGTAGAACTGAAGACCATAAGCATTTAGCCATTGAGAGTTAAATCTGTCCAGATAAACATGGTCTCCTTGGAAACAATTTGTTTTAGGATTGGAAATATTTTTAATTAAATCAACTGTTCCATTTGTACATGATAACCATGAATATTTATTGTTTTTCTTTATAGCACCTAACCAAACCAAATCACTGCCGATAACTGAAAAATACAGAAAACAATCATAAGTTAACAAAAAATAAAGTTTTTACTTTTTCCAATAAATAAACAGCAATAATTATTATCATCATCACTTATTCTGAGTTTTTTTTTTTTAATTACTTCAACATGTTATCTTTTTAGCAACACATATGCTGATCAAAAAGTATTGGGACTGTTACTATGGTAACAGATCTAAAGTACGCAGAGTGAAGTCACTTGATACAAATTGACCTTGAACTCTGTTGTGCATACACACTAAGTTATAATATTCTCATTCACTTCCATTGTCTATAGCAGGGCTTTGAAGGAAAGTGTATAGAGGGTGGTCATCTCAAAACACCAAAGAGGTTCCGCCAGCGACCATGGCTTGTGAAGTAGTTTTTGGCCAAACATTTCCCAGGATCGACAACTACCATATTTCTCAGATCTAACCCCTTGGGAACTTTCCTATTCAAAAATCAAAACCCACTTGAAAAGAACAAGATTTCAAGACATCAAGGAAATGCAGCTTTTTACTCTCCAAAAAAAAAAGGAGTTCCAGGAATGCTTCTATAAATGGAAACGATGTTACATAAAATGTGTCACTTCAGAAATGGACTACTTTGAAAAAGATTAAATGCCGGAATTGATGTTGTAGTTTTCTCTTTGTAGCACCAGTCCTGATACTTTTTGATCAGACCTTGTATACTATATAAATTTAGCACTACTATCAGTAATTCCTAATGGCTTATGCTAAATCAGAAACCAGATACTATGTTCTTAATAATAGCTCACAAATGTTTGAGAGGAAGGCAAACTACAAAGTTATCATTATTTTTATATACATTGTCATTAACTTTAGTATTCAGTAGACCTTATTTACATCAGTTTGATATAACAAAACTAACATCTTCAACAATCAAATATTTTTCAATTTTAACTCATTTAATGACTTTCATTTTATACAACTAATTTTTATCTTAATTTTCATAATGTTCATATAAAATACAAATTTTATTGTAACTTAATTATGTACAATAATGGACCATGTGCAATAGAGGTGAACAATTCAACTAGAAAAATTGAAAATTAATACAATGTATCTAAATGCAAATTAGAGACATGTCATAATAAATTATTCCATCTAAAATCAATAATGTTTTAAGGCAATTTTTAACATAAAACTTGAGATTTTTCTTTTTAAAAAGTTGAATAATTTTAACACAGTCAACATTATAGATAAAAAAATAGTGAATTTTATATAGTGTTTTTTTAAAGCTTTAGCATGAGCAAAACAAATTCACAGATTGGGGGGGAAAAAAGACCCCAGAAGAACATCAAAATCTGAAAAATATTTTCATCCTTTAAATAGTCAGTTGTACTCAGTTTAATTTGTAATGTATATAAATATAGGTAGAAAAAAAGGAAATGTTGATAAGATAGCAAAGGTCAAAAAGCACAGCCTGGGGTCCCCAATCAGACTTGCCTCCACCCCTGGTTGGGTTGTCCATGTGTAGCACTAGCTCTGGTGCCAATAATGCTACAAATATGTTTGCTTTTACTTACAGCAAAGTTTTCCAAATGTGATTTAAACAATGTTCTCATCAGTTTATCTATTGAGGATTCTATATTCTTTAATTTAAAAGATATATGAATAATTAAAGTAGCCAAGTAAAAACATATGCAATATTTAAACACTTTTGAAAGATCAAAACTCCAAAAGCAAGCCTTGGTCAATTTGCCCAATGTAAGCTAATCTTCTAAAATAAGTAAAAGTTTACTCTTCCTGAAAAGAAAATGCTTTCATGGAAATAAAAGATTTTCAGTGTATGGGCACTTTAATGGCAGTCAAATTTTTTTTTTTTTAAATAACTATGAAAAGCAAACATTTTTAGTCAAATTTGTGTGTGTCAATAGCTCTTTTACCGGGGGGCTATATACTAGTAGCAATGTCAAGAAAAAAACTTCCCTTTGATACACATTTTTTTATCTGATTCAAAATTAAACTCTGCCAGATTTTTTTATAAATAAAATCTTTTAAGAAAAAACTGATTCTTAATGCATTTTTCACCATTTTTACATAAAATATTACAAAGTCACAAACCACTGAGTATATGATCCTTAATGAATTTTTCTTCCTCTTTCCTTTCCAACCAGAGAAGGTGAAATCCGTGGTGGCAACACTCTAATTGTGCTTCATAAAAGTTTTTTCTGTTGTATCGTCCAAAAGCACGATATAATGTAGACCCATAATTGAAGTAGAGACCTGATCAAAAGTACATAAAGAAAAGTAATTTAAGATAAATCACTATGAAAATCAATAATAAAGTTATAAAACAGAAAAACAATATTTATTGTGCACATATGACTAGCATACTTAACAAACAAAATTAAAAATACAAATAGCTTTGTGTTATACATTAATATATGTTTTTCACTATAGTATCGCCCTTAAAATGAGGTACTTTCAAAAATCTTTATTGAATTGTTTGGTTTGGTTTGGTTAGTTTGTTCAACAACATATCAACTCCTTATAGGTCATTTAATGCTAAAACTTTTGGTAATTTTTTTTCCAATGATGTATCACTGGCAATTTTCTTTTTACTATGAAAATGTATTGCTGGTAATTTTTTAATGTATTTTTATATTTTCATATTTTGACCACAGTTTGGGGGTTCACTATTTTCTCATAGCTGGTACCCTAACAGGTACTACCACCCTGGAAACAACAGCAATTAAGAGGTGGTTCCATGCTTCTCAAAACCTTCCAATCAGAGGCCTTGATGCTGGATTTAGTCTGTTGACATACACAGGCCGAGTTTATTGAATTGTGGTCATATTAAAATGCTGGCTGAATTGAAATGAAATGTTTTAAAATGACATCAATAGACAATCGGAATTTTCAACTTTGGAGGAAAGCAATTTTGTGTATCTTTATAGAGAAATAAAATTCATCTTAAAGTAATTTGAATCTAGAAAATAGTAAAAGCAGGTTTTAGAGTACTGTAAATTGTGAGGTACAAGTCAACCTGGCATACAAGTTGACCTCAACCTTCTGAGATAGGCCTATACCTACCATATAGGTGAACCTCCAGACATAGGCTCCCAGTGGCCCCAAACTCAGGCCTACCAGTAAATTAAGTTAGGCTACAGTATACAATGACGTGTACCAAAACTATAAATGACACATAACATACAGAGTTGCCTGAATAGTCACCTGAGTTAAACAACATTTCGGTCAGTTTTTATACTTAGTGTTTCAGCTGTTGGATGTGATGAATGCTGTAGTATTAACAAAATACTGAATTTGTGTTACTATTTTATTATCTTATATTAATTTCTGTGTTCATATGTCAAATATGTTCCCCAAAGACAAGTTTTAGTAGGAAAGTCAAAAATTATCCACAATCATAGTACAGATATGTTATGGCAAAAGTGCAGATAAATTTGACCTCCTCCTTTGAGCAGCCTGCTGGAGGTATGATAAATGATGTACAGATGTTAAGAGTTAATGTTTGTCCCACTTGTTTACAACTCGGTGATAAAGGTTTGCATTTTATACCTGTCATATAACTCAACCCCTAGTTTTATAAAAAGATTTTTAGTCTTGAAAACTCAACTTGCAGTCTACACTTATTGGATACTAACAGCATGGCCCAGCGTTGCCCGTGCTTGATTCAAAAATCGTACGACTCATACAGCAATCACTATCACTTGACTTAAAATATTTTTGCCCTTCCTTGCCTTTAAAAGAGTGCCTTTTGCTGTGCTGATTTTGCTATATGCCTTACTTCTTGCCTATCTCACACTGAGAATTTTTTCTAAGCTCTATACTAAACATTAAATCTGTTACAAAAGAAGAACTAAACAAAATGAACACAAAACAATCAGCTCTAAAAAAGGACTCGTAACTGGAAAAACCGAATGAAAAAAGAATGTTAACAACAAATACTTTTTCACACCCAACCCAGTTCTGTGGAATCAGAATCAACGTTGAGTTTAAGCAAGCGAATGAGCCAATTGGAGTAAAGTGCCTTGCAGATTTAAATTTTTCCCACTTGTGACGAATGCAGCTATCAATTTTTTTTTGCTTGCTAGCATGCTAGATAACATTCATGTCAGTCAGCTGTTGGCCAATAGAATATTCCTGCCTATTCGTGGCAGCCAGCTATGGGCTCTCACTCTGGCCAGTAGAAAATGGCCACAAACTACATGAAAACTACCGTAGAAGCATGAAAATATCAATTATTTCCACTATTAATGGGAGTTGGGAAATGCAAAGTCAGTCTTGGCCTTCCCGCTAACTTGGAGTATGTGCATGTAAATTTTGGTGCAAATCTGTCAAAAATTGTGGCTGTGCATTTGTTACACACACACATCCTGCCTTTTATAGATAGAGATTATAAGAACAGTTGTAAAGCCACTTGGAGAAAATTTTACAAATGAAAAATTAATATAATATTTTGAAGAGTATAAATTAGCAATTTTGATTTTTGCATTTAAATTTTTTTTTTTTTTTTGTGTGTGTGTTTTTTGGTTTTTTATCATTTCACCCCAAGCAAGGTTATAATGCCAATAGAATGCAGAGGGTTACAGTTAGTGAAAGAAAATGAAAAACTTTAGTGATGAAAAATAAGGAAAAGGACAATAAAGGAACAGGATTAGGGAAGGTAGAAGATGGCAATTTTTGAAGATTGTAGGTGGCAGTGAAGTAAGAAATCAGAAAAGAGTTCCACAGGTGAAAAGTGAAACTCTTACAATAGAACTAACAAATGCTAGTTCA
>OZ010578.1:76067861-76290361 GCA_963932145.1 Acanthosepion lycidas
CAACTATTGTTCATAGATGAGAGTAGCTTGATACTAACATGGTATTGTCTGAAAATAAAAGAAGAGACGTTATTAAACAAGCCAAAATTACTGTAATCAAGGGTGGCTAAAAACTTATAATAGCCCACTGTATATATATATATATATATATATATATATATATATATATATATATATATATATATATATATATATATATGTATATATATATACTATATGTATATATACATATATATGTGAAAGATTTCTTAGAGTTAACCTGTATAAAAATACAATATGTATAAAGGTAAAAGACAATAGGAAAACTGTATTATTAGCCGACGCGGTTCAAGGCAAAAACGAAATTAATTTATTGAAAACAACGTAACTGTTAACAACAAACAAAATGTCCTTAGGAACTACAAGAATTTAGAAAACGCTATTGTATTCATATTGTCAACTTAAAAATTACGTCAAGTGCGGCAATATTGTTTTTATTGCTGTGTTGACGGATCCAACCATTTTCTTTTGATTTCTTAATACAGTTGTGTACGTTGTTTTAGGAGAGTAATTCTGTTAGGAAAAATTAAATTGCCAAAACTGTTCCTCCCAATATATTGGAAAAACAAGCAGAAATTTTAAAAAACTCAGCTATGAGCACAAAAGAAACCTCATAAAAACAACTTAACTAATACACTAGTCATACATAGAAATAAATTCAACCACAATTTTGATTTAAAAAATGCTACACTGATAAAAAAAAAAAAAAATAACTCACTCCTCGAGAGTGCCGCCATTGAATATTATCCAAATATTAATCTACGCTCAGGCTTTTTCCCAATATCATCTTTCCTAACAGAATTACTACTCTCCAAAGCCACGAACTCAGTCCACACCAGGGTTGACAAGACAGACGCCCGATATCTTTTTCCGCCGAAATATATATATATATATATATATATATATATATATATATATATATACAGCTTTTCAAGGCATTTGATGTTTTGACGAAACCGAGTTCATGTTTCATGTCCTTAGATTCATTTGCTAACTACTGCTTGATGCAACATTTTACTGTTTCTTTTGACAGTTCAATTTGAATAATGACCACAGATAAACATTTGTCATCATGGAATGAATAAATTTGTGACCGAGTGTTGAACAAATGCAGAAAGTCGAACAGGAAACAAGCACCGCTCAGAACAAATCAACAACCTGAACATCACGAAACATTTTTAATCCATTATGTGTATAAGAAGATGTCTGTCAAGAGTTAGACATCGAAGCTAGTCAAGTCTAGTTTAGGCCGCTGGTGGAAGAGGAAAAAGAGATAGAGTTATACCTTCTCTAAGTGTATCTGCATTCGATTGGAATTCGAACTCGGGTCTTCGATTTCTCATTCCGAGCCTTTATCAATTAAACCACATCCAAACTTATAGAGAATAAGCCTAGCGAGTATTAATGGTTGTGAAATATCCCCCTAACATGGAGAGCGAATTGAGAACAATCTATCCCCGTGGAGTGAATAAAGGATTCGGTTTAAAATTCTGACGTTACCTGTAAAAGGTCGGATACAATAACCGAAACGATGAGAGTGTAACAGCCAAGATGAACATGCTGGTCCGAGTGGCAAGGCACATAATAATTAATGGAATAAAGTAAAATTTTTGGTAAATAATCAACGATTAATATATCATTTCAAAAGTAAAATATAAAATGAAGTTATCTTTTTTCGAAAAGTCGGAAAATTTTCTATCTTTAAATAAAACTGGCAAATTTATGTTAATCAACCTAACAAGTTTGAAAGATTAATGGCGTAACTTAGATATGACAAAAGGTCTAATTTACAGGGTACTAAGTGAGATTCGAATTCATTATTCAGTCGTAATTATTCTAGCTCGACAAAGCCACGTCAAAGCGTTCTAACGATTTTCTAAGCATAGCTTAGATGTAGCATAAGGCCGAAAATGTGGAGCACCCAGTGAGGATCGAACTCACTAGTAAGATATAGAGGGACAAGATTGCAAACTATTACACCACATTTCTTTCTTGTCCACCTCTTCATCAACAACGATGTATACGTTGATCTGTAAAAGCTGGATATTTTATTGTTAACTTTTTAAAGAAAAAATACAGAATGTAGCAAAGCAAATCCAGAAGAATGTTTGATCATCAGTAAAAGAAGCAGTCAATGGTGTGAACTTCGAATTGGAAACATCAGAATCAAACAGATGCAGAAATTTGACTCTCTGGCTGGTGTTATAACAGACAACAAAAAGTATGATACAGAGATCCGAAGGTTCTACGGAATAGCGAAAGACGCCTTCAAGAAGCCAGGTAAAGTATTAAGACAGGAAAATTTCGTTCGAAACAAACAAAAAAAAAGAGGTCTGAATTGCTATGTCAGGCACAGACTACATTTTTCGAGAAGCGGGTTGCATGAGACATGAGACATCAAGCGAGCGGCACTACTAAAAAATCAAGAAAAATCACGTTGAACAATTTTCAAATGTTCAACGATTTTTCACTCAGAAGACACTACACGTAAGCATCTGCCTGAGCACGTGTGATTACAGTCGCTGAGTTACCACAAGCCGTTATAAGCGGCGGAATCAGAATACAAACGGACACTGAGAATACCATGGACAGAACACACGATCAACAAGGAAGTTCTGAAAAAAATGAGACCTAGAATGAACCTTACACTCAAAATCAGAAAGGCAGTGTTAAAATTTCTGTTACATAGTATAAGGAAAGAACGTTTGAAAAATTTGACACTCAAGATATATTGAATAAAAGAGGCTCAAAGGGGAACAGTGGATAATCTACTTAATAACTATCTTTCGTTCATGCCGTTTCCTCAGTAGAGATGCCAATTTAAGGCTTTTTGCTGCAGATTGACTCTGAAGCATATTGAAAATTACAGATTGGTAGTGAGTGATTATTTGTCTTTTTTCTGACTGATGTACACATTATCCATCAGGAGGTTAGTGAAGCATGTAATAGTTATTCCCCTTTGACACTAGCTTCCCCAAACATTTTTGAGACGGAGAGAGAGAGCGTGTGTGTGAGTGAACAAGTGAGAACGAAACGGGAAAAACAATAGAGTCTAGATGAATGGATGGTAGAATGAAGATAAAAACGAGTGGTAAATAGTCAAAAGAAAGAAAATTGTGAGGATCAATGATCGCGCCCACAACCTGAAGGTTTGCGACGCCTAAAAAAAAAATAATTGGAGACAGTTGTTCATTTCTAATAATTTCCTCGTTTTTTTTTGTTTTTGTTTTTTTTTTTCGATTTTTTTTTTTTTTTTTATCGTAACGCTTTGGCAACTTCCCTTTCTAGGCTTTCTAGTATATCTGTTGTATTTTAATACAGTGTAACCCGGATATAAGAGACCCTGATATAAGAGAAACCCTGATATAAGAGAGATTTACGCTGGTCACAAATTAAAGCCTGTGTTAATGTATATAAATTAGACCAACCCCGGATATAAGAGAAACCCGGATATAAGAGACTTATTCTCCGGTCCCGACAACTCTCTTATATCCGGGTTACACTGTATTGCAAGTTGGTATTAGAAGAGGTGTATTAGAATTTCCTCCCCATACACGTCACATCCGGTACCTCACCTTGTGAGCTCTTTGTTCCCGTATTTCGTTTGCTCTCCAAAGTCACGCGGTTATGAAGTAGATTATTTCCATGTCAGATGTGTCAATGTTTATTATATATGACAATGCGTCAACAATGTGGGATTTTGTTATACATGTCCCAGTCTTCACAATAAAATTGGTATTGACCAACCCATAATGGAGAAATGCTCACGATATATTTATATGAGCAATATATTTATAAAATTACTATTAATCATTTTTCAGTAAATAATAATACTTATTTTAAGAACAAAGAAGATAGTGATATTTGGAATATCAACTTGTATTATACAAAGTACAACATGCATTATTGTCAATAGATATACCCAAAACATATATATATATATTTGGTTAACGCAATATTTAAAATAGCTGATTTCTTTTTACCCCAATCACTAAGACTCAAAGGACTAATAAGAGGGAAAGAGAACAAGATTTTAGAAGGAACTGAAAACCCAATCCTAAACAGGAAACAAGGGATAAACTTCAATTCCTGTTCAAAAAACTGGGGAGGAGTGTAAACCAGATGATAGGCGAACCTATCTACTCTAATTGGGGAAAATTAAAAAATAAACAGTAAATAAAATGTCAGAGTTTAGGCGGAGACGTTGAAAAGTATTGAATTGAATTAGACTTTAGAAGAAACCGGAAACCCAATCTTAAACAGGAAACAAGGGGTTAACCTCTACTCCTGTTTTTAAAAAAGAAACGAGGAGGAGTGTAAACCAAACGACAGACGAACCTATCTTTCCTATTATATAAATTATTATATATTATATTATTATAAATATGTTCTCGTGTTAATACGGGTTCTTTGATACTTTATACCCATTATCTTTTTTTTTTCATTAATTTTTCGATATTAACATCACTTATAATAATTCGTATTGCTTCCTAGATATCATTTTTTGATTCTTTTCACCCCAAGCAAGACAATAAAGCCACTGAGACACAATGGGTTACTGGGTCTGACAGAATATTAGAAAAAGGAGAGAGAGAATAATAAAAGAACAAGAATTAAGAAGACATATGATAACGATTGACATTGCATTTCAATTTTTAAAGATCAAAGTTGACTTAGAAACAAGCCAGAAGAGAGTTCTACAAGGGAGAAGTGCGGGTGAAGAAACTGTTAGCATAGAACATATGGTTACATCAAGCCATTTCAACTGTAAAATGATGAGACCTAGCCACCAATCGAGTATTGCGCTTAAAATCATAAAGTCGAGGTTCCATAGAGGAAAGCTCAACAGAGTAATTACCCTGAAAGTATTTATAAAAAAATGGCACAGTGAATCTACGTTTAGGCGGTGATAAAGTGACTAAAGCCAAGATGCTTGGTCGGGATCAATGTCATTGCAAATTCTTCACCGTTTTCATCTAAAGCATGAGAGAGCGTTTCAGTAATAATCGTTAGTAGATCAGCAATTGATCGAGAAGTGAAAGTCATATTGCTTATCTGAAAGAATACTCTGCGAGGTGAAATGCTTAAACAAGTTCATTAGAGCCTCTAGTACTTTGTCAAAAAGAGGTAGAAGACATATGATAACGATTGACATTGCATATAGTATAATAATTTATTCAGCTATTTTAGATAGTGTTTTAGTCCATTGTATTTCTATGTTGGCTTTATCTTTGGATTTATTCGTAAATAAGCCGATAGAAAGATCAGACGGTTCACCTGATATCTTAATGACTGGAAATACAGAAGGGGATTTCTAACAAGCAGGAAAGCAAGAAACAGCAAGGCATTTATTGTAGTTTAGAGAGAACAGGGACCTGTTCGAGAGCACATATCTTAAGAACTATAGCAGGGGTACGATTAAGTTCACGTGCTTTGTGAGGATCCGGTTTATAAATGATAGCAAAAACCATGAATTTATATCACTCAATAAGAGCATGAGTTTTAAGTGGAAAGTCAGGTAAAGATACTCAAGATAAGTCAAGAATAGAATTGGAAGATAATTTATGAGCAAAACATTCTGCTATATCAGCAAAAGATGTTAACACCCTAAATTGAGTGACTTGGGGCATAGAATATTTACTCTTATTTAACAGGCGATTATAGATCTGCCAGTAGTCACGAGAACTATTCTATCAACAAACAAAGATTTAGCCTCTTTGAGAACACATTTACAATTATTACGAGCATACACAAATAAGCATCTGTTATGATCCGAACTATCATGCTGGAACCACCGGAAAAGGTGTTAGTAGGCTATAGCGGCTGTACAGACAGGTGTGAATCAAGGAGATGATTGTGCTTTCACCTGGTATTTCCGAGATGGTACAAAAGCATCGATACCGGCTTTAACCCAAGAAGAAACCTATGTGGCATACTTCTCAATAGGAAGGCTAAGCATATCAATCCAAGTAGGGTCTCAAAGTACGCCAGGAATGCCAATCAGTATGCTGGTAACAAAAGGATGTCTTGTGAATAGGAGGTTCCTTTCTAATAGAAATATCAACAGATACTACACTGTGATCCAAATTGTCAGGAGGACAGATTTGTGATGTTCGACAGGAGTAAAGAAGAAAATTGACCAGAATTATTTGGGAAACGATTAGGGAAATCCACTATTGGACTCAGAGACTGAACAGAAAATATGAATTATTGAATACCGTCAAAATCAGAATGATATGATGAACATTAAAATCACCAAGCACAAAAATGTTCGCAGACAAATGGAGAGAGAGAGATTTTTATATTGCCATATATTTTGTCTAATATGTTACAGTCCCGAGAAGAAGGCGGTAATAAAAAAAAAGAGATAGCTGACAGAGGGCAATAAAGAAAGTCGAAAGCATATGAAAGAATCATCTGAGGACTCAAGAGATAATTGCTTTAGCATTGGAAGATTTTTCCAGGTGTAAACACCAAGACCATGTATATGTCTCCTAGAATCTTTTCGACAAAGAGAAGGATAGTCTAGAACAAAGAATTCATTGACAGAGACAGAAGAATTTAAATTAGTTTCGCAAGGATATCTGGAGTATGTTTCAAGAGAAAAGTTTCTACACTGCAGAAATTGGAACGAATACCACGAATATTGGAGAAAGAATCATTGAGAAAGATAGGCGATTTTTGTTTACTGGTTTACACTTATTTCTTTTCATTGCATCTGTCATAAAAAGATTAAAGAGAAAAAGGACAAAATAATTATCACTAACCATTGTCTAAAACAATAAAAACTGGCTTAAAGGTGGCTAAGACTAAAGCTCTATGGTTGTCCACCTGAAATACATGCAGCGACACCTATCCACACGCGACATGTCATTCCAAATGCCCCAATATTATGCAACCGTTGATCAGAACACCTTCTCCAACCAGTAACAAAATGTTTGGGCTCCTTACTACCAGTCGGATGCAGCAATCAAAAAACTGCTAACCGGGTACCCTGATAATGAAAAGTTGAAATCATTGATCAGTCAGATTGTAGTGAGTATGAAATAATAATAACTCCCTTTACTCACTCCCTTCAAATTCGGGTGAGCTGAGGAAAAAGACAGAAAGGAATTCCCAAGCTTATGTGAAATTTTATTTGGACCAATGAAAGCCTTGCCTTCACAGAGATTAACCGGCGAGCTGAGAAAAAGACGGAATTAAATTCGCGAGCCTATATGGAATTTATTTTGAGACCAATGAAAACCTTGTTTTCACAGAAATTATCCAGAAAGAAAGTAGCGAGCCTATGCGAAATCCTTTGTTATATAAAATGAGGAGAAAAAATCAATTAAGAAGAGAAGAATGATTGAAGTCACGTGAAAGGTGCATTCAGCGCTGAAGTTTTCACCAGTGTCGAATTACTCGTTAATTATATTATCAGCACGTGACACTTCAAAGAATTTTTCTTTTCCAAGAAAGCTAAGTATTTCAGACTTTCTCTCTTCATCTAGTTTTGAACGTATGCAATCGTATATCCCTTCTGTTAGAAACGAACTATCTTACTTTTGTTTTAAACATTTTTAATATTATTTTGTGTCAATTTTGTTTAATCTGTTTTTTGAATATTTACTCTTCATGACAATTCGTTAAAACTACGGACTTTAAAAAATTCTGATTTATTTTCCTGAAATGGGTTAGTGACACTACTTCAAGCGTGTAAATTCGTAAATAAATTCCTTATTTTGTTTTGTTCAGACTACCCGTATGTTTCCTCGTCATTACCATCCTCCATTAATTTTCTTAGCGTGGGTAAATCAACTGTTCATTTTAACCTCGAAGTCCCACGCCACTATAAGATCACTAAAAAGTTAACACCGTTAAATCATTAGGGTCATGGAAGAAAGGAACCGGTCAACCATATCCTAAACAGGAAACAAAGAATAAACCTCTACTCCTGTTCAATAAACATGGAAGGAGTACTGGCCGAGAGATAAGTGAACCTATCTACTCTTATTAATTTGTTAATAGCACAGGAGGCTGGGAGCTTTTATCGACACGATATCTCTAGGATTGCCGATTAAGGCTCTAGACCACTTCCATGCCAAATGTTAAATAATAGTACATATATAGATATATAAAAAATTGTCATAGGTCGTATGAAAAAATATAGAAACAACATATGTGCTCTCAAGCTTTGGTTGGCACTCAGACTAGAAGAAGGATACCTCTGCATTCTACCAAGACTAAATAAAAAAAAATTAAATAAAAAAATCTAAACTTGTAACTTGGACGAAGAAGCAGTACATGAAAACTGATTTCTCAACAGAATTGTTCGTGACAAATGTAGAGCTGATGGCTGGGCGAAAGGTTGGATCCTTTATGGAAATTATCAATTAACATGACTTAGAAAGTAACGGGTTTGGTAGACAAGAGTAATGTTTTGCGATAATTTTCCTACAAAGTTCTTGAATATATAAAGATGCCAAGACAAATGCAAATAATTATTGTAAGACAAGGCATTTTTATGGTACAGGTTGCAACCAATAAGATTTAAACTAAAAAGTATATTAATGTAAGTCTTAACATTCAGCAAGGCTGATTGTTGTCCACTTTGCCAAAAAAGGGAGTTCCAAGACACTAAATTGATGGAATAGTCCTAAGTCTCTTCAGGTAATAACCAGCAGAAAACTTGTTCTCCATCATTAAAAGAGTTATATCTGAGATTAAAGAACAATATACAAACAAATATATCTGGGAAGCAATAAAAACTGCTGAAAATAATGTTAAATACAAAATATTAGAATAAGACAGTGATGAATGTTATAAAATATTATGGCGTCCATGTTAACATGTTAAATAATAGTATAATAATTTATTCAGCTATTTTAGATAGTGTTTTAGTCCATTGTATTTTTATGTTGGCTTTATCTTTGGATTTATTCGTAAATAAATCTTTATGTTGAACTTTGCTTAAAATCTGGCATCCACCAAAACAAGTTAATATTATTTTTTTTACAGTAAGTTTCAACCTGTACAAGGCCCAAGGGGATATTCGAGGTAGAGGGTTACGTTAAAGGGTAGTTAATATGGATAGGTGGAGATAACGGTTAACCCTAGCCTTGAACAGGCTAAGATTGCAGTGATCGGGAAAGATCCTCTTGGGAGTCTGTTCCACAGAGCAGTGGTTCGCAGGAAGAAGCTGTTCTCGCTGGATGGAATGTGGGTAGTTTCCTACAATGTAAGTAGTATGCCAGGTCCGTGAAGGTTAGACCTGGTGGAATGTACTTCGTCCGTACACTTTCGATAGTATAATCTGAAATATTTTCCAACATCGGTTGGTTAATACCAATTTATTTGGAAACCATTCACTTGCAGAATAAAATCTGATATGTTGTATTCGCATCCAACAATACCAAATTCAGTGGCTTTGTGTGGTGAATCTGTATGCAGAACCGATATAGTATATGACGTTCTATGTCACATACTGAAATGATTCATCCTGAAATTGCCAAATTCTCACGAACTTTGTTACACACATCAAGGAATACCAATGACTCCACCGATGTTAGTGGGATGGACAAAGCGCCAGTCATGTTCTTCAAAATTGTTTTCTGAATCATTCCATTCACGAAAGCAAGGCATTTTAAAGTAGATTTTTGAAATTTTATTATTGTGTTTAGATTGGAATGCGTGCTCGGGATAGACAGGTACACATTTTAAAAATATCACACGTGGTTTAATGTAACAGATAAAACAGAGATAAAGCGTGATTAGTTACATCCCCCACTCACCCCAAAAATTACTTTGTATACATATAGGTACATTGTACTGGGCGTTGAATGGTATAAAATAGTTCAATTAGGATAAGACGGTGGTTTCAGATAGTTTAAAGATTTGCAAAAAAATAGCTGACGTCAATACATGTGCAGATTAGGAGAACTCTGTTTTTATTTTATATATATATATATATATATATATATATATATATATATATATATATATAATTATTTATTTTTAAAGAAAAAAAATTTATAACATAAATATGTTATAAAATCACTACAAAAATAGCCATTTTGTTTCAACACCTTCGGTGTCTTATCAAGTGATGACGTTGAATGTAAAATAACATATTTTATAACATATTTATGTTATAAATTTTTTTTCTTTAAAAATAAATAATTATATCTGCTCTACTTTGTATTGAGCACTCTTTTAAGAATAGTAATTGTTGGTTATTGGAATTCATTCCATATACACCAATCATATACTTGGGTGTATATATATATATATATATATATATATATATATATATATATATATATATATATATATATATATTCGTCTCTGTGTATGTGTATGATTTCTATGCCGAAACATTCAATAACACCAGCACTAAAAACATAGTACGACAAAACAAGTTTTCCAGAAATAAACCCGTTCGCAAGCAGGTTCTGAGTTTATTAACATACATCATGTATTGTTTAAAAGACTTCATATGAAAAACATTAATTTTTGGCGTCAACTTATTCGGACATTCTTTAGGATATTGCAACATAACATTTTCTAATCGGAAATTGTTCGATTACACACATAATAATAGATAATTTCTCCGTTATAGAAAGGATTTTGTATAGAGAAAATCTTTATTATATATATATATTATAATAGGGCAGATAGTCTTTAGTGAATGAAGGAAAAACTGGACGTGTACCGAAAACAACACGTAACTTGGATGAAAAGAAAGTAGCAGAGACAATAGTAGAAATTTTGGGAACATATTAATGTTATCTATCTTACGTTCTGTTGTACGATCAACAATATTAGCCGGAAAACCATTATTGATAAGAATAGAACAACTCTTGCTGGAGTGTACAACAGTAACAAATCATTAGGGCCCGATGGACTAAAGTTTTGACCAGATTTATTTTTCTGGTACGAGGAACAAAAGAGTTCCAACTGGTCTAAAGACCTGTAAAAGTCGCTTTACGGAACACACTAGTGGTAAAAGTACCATTCTTCCGCTCATCAAGAAATGAGATAGAATTATTCTCCGCTTCCTCCATCGTAAAGACTAAAGATGGGTGTAATGAATTCAAAGATTCACAGAAAAGTGTTGCCTCATCTACGTTGTTGAACACAGAAAACATTGATAGATATATGGTTTCCGACACTTCTCAAATAAACGGCTCTCATGGTACCCAACAAAAATGTTGACTAAGAAGGGACCGAAATGGCTATCCATAGAAACACCATCTACCTGGGTATATATAAAATTTTCAAAGCTAAATTCCACCCCTTCTGTTGCTAATGTTAGGAACTGTGGGTTGAGAAGTAATCAGATACAGGTTTTATCAATTCTGACAACCATTTGGCCAACACGTGCTGTACCAAACCCATCATAGATAAATTAGAGCCATACTTACCTAAACAAAATAGACCAAACCCGGATATAAGAGAAACTCGGATATAAGAGCCTTCTCCGGTCCCGACAACTCTCTTATATCCGGGTTACACTGTATTAATAATGATAACAAAACAAAATTTGTTT
The DNA here is from genome assembly GCA_963932145.1 of Acanthosepion lycidas. Taxonomy (NCBI): domain Eukaryota; kingdom Metazoa; phylum Mollusca; class Cephalopoda; order Sepiida; family Sepiidae; genus Acanthosepion; species Acanthosepion lycidas. The sequence goes on from OZ010578.1 coordinate 76,079,431, forward strand.
TACCAAACAACCTTAAATATTACGATGATATAAATGTGTCTAACATCCTTCATCTTTATGTGCCGTGTCCCCTCAGGAAGTAGGCGATCATGGCTCTCCATAATTTCCTATCCTTTGTAGCTCTTAGTAAATATTGCCTTTTTCTCCCAAATCCTCTTCACCAACCATATAGTCAAGCTCTCTAGATCGGTTATGCGTTGTTTTCATCTGCCCCTCTTGCCTTCAATCTGTTCTGTGAGTGTCAGATTTTCCAAGCCTCTTTCCTCATTATGTGCCCTAGAAATTTCAACTTTCTCTTCCTGATGTTAAATATAAATCTCCTTTTTGTTTCCATATTCTCTAAAACTACGTCCTTGTTCACATATTCGGTCCATGATATCCTCAGCATCCTTCTGTAGAAACTAATTTCAGTTGCTGCCAGTCTCTTCTTCATCTTTGAGGAGATTATCCAGTATCCACTTCTATATAGGAGGACAAATATCACATAATAGTTCAGTGCTCTTGTCTTTGCTTCTAACGAAGTTTTCCTGTTTCTTAATACACTGCTTAGGTTTTGGAATGCATATTCCAATGGTATCGCAATGCGCCTTCGGATATAAGTGTCGCACTTTCCGTCCTCTGTTAAAACACTTCCCAGATATTTAAATTTTTTTACTTGCCTGATTTTGGTATTTCCTCCCAATAAACCAAAAATAGAATAATTTACTATATATATTTACTTTATATGTTTCTTTATAAACAATCCTTTCTATAACGAACAAAATTATCTATTGTTATGTGTATAATCAAACAATTTCAGATTAGAATATGTCATATAATAGTGTCCTTAAAAAAAGGTGACTTCAAATTTTTTTTTTTTTTTATATAACATCTTTGAATTATTTCTGGAGAACTTATTGTTTTGTTGTACTATGATTTTAGTGATTGCGTTGTAGTAATAATTTTATTTTGATGCGTTTGGGAAAATTATTATAAAGTAATATTTAGAAACCTCAAGGATTAACAACAGTATATGACTAGAAAATCGAAAATCAAAATGGCTACAACTGAAAGAAAAGAGAAAAAAGAGAGAAAAAGAGAAAAAAGGAGTGATTATAAAGTGAAAAGCCAATGAAAAGGACAAATAACCACGACAGATATTCGCTCAGACGGGCGCATACGCGTACGCACACATACACTACGTAAAAACGTATATATATATATATATATATATATATATATATATGAATCTGAATATATATATATATATATATATATATATATATATATATTTATATATATATATATATAAGTATATATGCACATATATTAATATATATTAATATATATATATATATATATATATATATATATATATATATATATATATATATATGAAACTGATTATCGCTGAGGTGTTGACCTCAATGTCTACTCATACACACACACACACACACATATATATATATATATGTAACGGGAGAGAGTGTGTGTGAAAGACAGGGAGAGAGAGTGAAAGAGATACATAGCAAGACATTCTTTGTACTGTGCTTGCATACGTACATAAATGCATCGGAAGAATATTTGCCACAGTATATAAAGGAAAACGAAGCAAAATATAAGTGACTTTTGATTATTTAAGATTTTATTGATTATTTCTTTGTTTCTTATTTGTTTTTACTTATTTTTTCTTGTTAGCCTGTAGCACTCCGGGGCAGATGTCTTAGTTTCACCCCTCCTCTATAAAAGATAAGAAATAAAGTTTAAAAAATCTTTTTAAATTTTTAAAAATTCTGAGGTGGACATCTCCAATCATTGGTCGGCCGTTACCTTTGACATCTAAGAAACAAACGTTGGTTTGAATAACTCGGCAACAACCATAATTTTTTTCCCTTTGGGTCAAGCCAGTATTTGGAGTTTTTTGACTAATGAATATTTTCTATGTTTCCTTTTCATTATTTTACGTAAAAGTAAGTAACGAAACTTAATCTAAGTAAAACTTTATCTATTCAATTTACGCATGGCGGTTCTCAACTATTTCTTACATTCCAGTTTCCACTTTTCATTCCGAAACAGTCTTTTGACTCTTAATTTCCTTATTTAGTGTCCCCACTAGCGTAAAGTTGTAAATAAATAAAAAAAAAAGTGAAAAAAAAAAAAAAGGAATGAGAAAGAAGACAAGAATGAAAGAAAGAAAAAGAGACGAACCAGAGACAGAAAGGGAACCTCTCGTTCGAAATACTTTTCATTTATATCGATAATACGCTTTTTGTGTCTTACACAGTGCATTGTTTTCTCAAGACATTCATAGATGAATGCAGAGAGCTCAAAATAGACTTTTCGTAATTTATGAATTAATATCCGTTTTACTAAATTAAATTTATACAGTAAAAAATTTGGCAGCTATATTTGGAAAGAAATGAAAATATTGCTAATCAATCTGTCAACAGGATCACGTATATATACTATGTGTGTGTGTGCTTTTCCTTCTCTCCTTCATAAATATTCATGCATAATTACAATCACATTAACTTCCTCCTCCTATCTATATCTCCTCCTCTTACTTTTTTGTATATACTCCTGTGCGCGCACATACACACACACGCGCGCATACTGTTCTCCACTTTCTAATTTGGCACCTTACACAAGACATAAACAAATTCTGTCATTTCTTCCCCCTGCCCTCCTCTCTCTCTCTCCCCTCTCTCTCTCTCTCTCTCTCTCTCTCTTTTCGTCACTTTCCTTAAACTCTCACTTCACCTCTGTCTCCTCGTGACACACTCCTGTGCACGCTCCCGTACCGGTGTCATTTGCTCACACCTACATTTAAGCCTTTCTGCGTTCGCTTCATAAATCACCTGGAGAGACACTTACAGAAACCAACAGCAGAAAGCCAGCCATAACCCTCGGCAGAGGTCGTCCAACTTGCCACCAACGACTTACAAACCAAGCACACTTGTTGTCTCGTCGCATACACGGAGACTTGTGTCAATATATGAATGCCACAGGCAAATACTTCGTCAACATCTATGACTTCACACAAACGGCCTTTGCACATTTACTGATTAAAGGAATTTCACTTGCAAAAGCAAAAAAAAAAAAAAAAAAAAAAAAACTTCTTCAGAAAGAAAAATAAACTTTATGTTACGATTGGTTGGTTCGTCAGGTGTTATTTCGGAATTTAGTTCATTCTCAGGTAAGTGTCTGTTTATACGACTATCCGCGCTAACATTCATGTTGAACTAGCCACTAACAACATTTCCTAGATTATTCTTTATTTGTTTGGATATTAAAGAGTCGAACATAGTTGGGATTATCGAGTCAATGCGAACGATCCTTGACGTTTCGTAAAGGGCTACATACACTTTTGAATTCAGAGTTTTCTTTCGCCGAAAGCTATAGAACCCAGTCTGTTCAACTAGTTACCCATAGCTGGTTGAATAGTTTTATTCATACCGTTGTAGCCCTGTTAGGGCTAGAAATAAAGACACAAGAGAGGAATTGAGTTAAACAAATATATTAACAGAAACCGTAATATTAGGTTGGTGCAAAAATAATGACGTAATAATGTCGTTTTTGACGTTAAAAAAATACGTCAAAAAACGACATTATTACGTCATCATTTTTGCACCAACCTAATACAAACATGTACAAACGAGAGAATGTTCGGTCCGACTGTCAGAACTGACTGCTGGAAATTCCCTCTCTAAAAGGCAGTACCTGCTCCTATTTATAGCTGGGAGAGTCCATGCGTACGTCGGTAAATTACCATAACACATACCATTCCCAAGAGTTTGTTGCTAATTCAGAAAACATCTTGTTGTGGTACCAAATCCCAACATAAGAGACTAAACATTTTATATTAAGCTCATCTCTAGAATGATTAAGTGTTAAAGCGTTGAATTGATTTCATAACAAATGCTTCAAAAAGTAGACTACTCTTATCTTGTTTTAGAATGTTGTCTAATTAGATAAAAATAGAATAACAAAACTGCTAACGCATGTTTTGAAAAAATATATTCTAGTATTTCAAAATTGCTCTAAATGAAATTATTATATTATCAATAAAGAGATTGGCCAAGCCTGTTGTTTTTCTACTTTCACTTTTATTTTGTTTTGGCGTCATTGCTAGATTGACTTAAGTCAAACAAAAACTTTCTCAGCGGTTTGTTCAAAATAATAAATTCTGTTGCGAATGTACGTTCTGTAGCTTATGATATGAACATATTGCCTTTTTATCATTATTTCCTTCAAATCTTCATTAAAAAAATTAACACTGTTCTCTTAGAACTGTAAACAGCTCAGCGCAGCATCCATTTTGCAATTTTATCTTTAAATAACTGCTTTTTTCTTATTTTGAGGCAATTAATGAAAACGTTTTTTAAAAGTTTCAACAATTGAAAAAATTTAAATTCTAAAATATTCCGGATCAAATATCCTGGTTTGTCTTAACTTAAAATTTAATAAAAAAAAATGATAACCGCTAGTTTCAGGCAAACAGACAGCCAGACACAGAGCGAGATTTATATATTGAAAAAAGAAAGTGATTTATTTTAAGTAATAAAAAAGTAATACTAGACTCATTGCTGTGTGACAAGCCAATCTTTTAAGCTAATACTTTTGTAGTGCATTCGACCCTCATTGGGCACCTCATACGTTTATCTTTGTGTCAGAAAAAATTAAACTTATTATGGAGCCAATTTAGCCTCCTTAATAATTATTACTGTATAATGAGTAAGATCTGATTGCCATACAATTATTGCCTTGTGCTATACTAGATTAAGCTTAACAAATAAAGCAACACTGCTTGACAGGCTATCCCAGCAGATTAATACTAATGTAATGACTTAGATCCACATTGAATGCTCTACGTGAGTGGTCTTGTGTCAGACTAAGCAAGGTTTAGAAAATATCGAGTCGGTGCTTGATCTCTGAAAAGCAGAATTTTATTTGCTGATTTTCAGCTGTGGGAAATTCAATGACACCAAAGGAAATTGAGCAGAGGCACACATTTTACAAAGATAAAACTCTTCGTAATGTGTGAGCTGTACTTGTGAGTATATTATTTTGTATTTCTTTAAGGCATTGGCTTCAATGGATCTATCGGAACCTTTACGAATCAATCCGATGATTCCAACTACAATTACTGAAATTACTGATGTCCTTATGTGCCACATTTTCGAGATTTCCGCTTCAAAACCCTTGTATTTTCATAGTTTTTTTGTTTTTGTTTTTTTTTTTTTTGAAGATTTTCAAAGATACATTACAATCTGCAGGGACTGTCATGTCCCTAAGAAAGCACATTCTGTTTTGTGGTCTTTGATGCCTGGGTGATTAGCTTTGATTGTCCTGTATATATCGTAAAGTCCCATAAAATGGTTACATATCCTATCTCTGCTGTAACCGAGTCTAGGAAATGTTCATACTAGTCTCTTGCAGTTTCTTTTCTGTAAAAGTTGCAGATTTTCCAACGCAAATATTGGCCCACTCTATTATGGCGTGTTTTATATTCAGTGGGTGCTCACATTGCACAGCCTGATACAAGATAGTCAATTGTTTCTGGATATTTATCACAGAATCTGCATTTTAGGCTAACACAATTTTTCAATATGTGTGCTTGGTAATTTCTAGTTAGCAAGCATTGGTCCTGTGCAGCAGAAATAAAACCTTCTATTTCAGCTTTTAACCCTGCATTACGTAGCCACTGATGGGTACGGGTTTTGTCGACATCAGCTTGTTTGATACGGGCAGTGAAGCAGTTTATCTTGCCTTCGTTTCTGTATCTGGTCGGTTGCATTTGATTTTGATTTCTTTTTTAAGTATTTTGCAGCTTCAATCGATGTATTATAGTTCTTTCAGATTTTCAGATTCTCTTCGGATTTTGGTATACAGGCAATTTCATTTGTATATAGCATCTATAAAATAGGACAACTTGGAAATGGAACCCAAACATTAAACATATCACTTTACATTTCATAACATAGCTTATGCATATACCATGAAGGTAGTTTTATATAAATAACATATACATATGTAGTAAAGTATTTTTATATAAAATTAAATAAATTTTGTGTACATACAGATACAGTTAATGACGCTAGTCTTGTGATGCCCACACGGATTTTTAAGTGATGAAATTAAGATTTCACGTAAAAATAATTTTTTGTACTTTGTGTACGTATACAAAATATTGATAAACATAAATGCTTTTTTTCTGTTCACTACCCATATGGTTATCTGCAGGATGTTTTGACATTTTGAATAATATCTTTACTGAGCACGAAACACCTGGTAAATAATCCACGAATGAAAGTATGGCTGTGTCAATCGTTAACAAAAAAAAAACTGGTGCCAACGTAGGCTACGTAGCTGGGCTGGGAAACTTCCAACTAGGGCAGATGAGGTCACTTACAACAGCTACACACATCAACTAGGAACCTTCCGAGTGCTTTCTGAAAAATTGTGGCAAGTCATGAAAAAATTCTGAAAAAATTTCGGATTTTGGAGGTTTTCGGATTTTGGAATTTCGGATAACGGATACTCAACCTGTATTATTATTATTATTATTATTATTATTATTGATGTTTTACAGATACAAGTAATGACGCTGTAATGCTCACACGGATTTTTAAGTGATGAAATTAACATTTCACATAAAAATAATTTTTGGTACATACAGAATCAAATTTATCAAGTAGTAAACACCTGGTAAATAATCCACGAACGAAGGTATGGCTGTGACGATCGTTAACAAAAAAACAGGCTCCAACGTAGGCTACGTAGCTTGGCTGGGAAACTTCCAACCAGGGCAGATGAGGTCACTTACAGCAGCTACACATTAACCGACCAGACACAGAAACGAAGGCAAGATAAACTGCTTGGTTGGGTTATTTTGTTTGACTTTGCATTGTACTTTAGAATTTATTTTATTCTTTCGAATCCTGTAACATTTACGTTATTCTTTCTTTCACAAAGAGTTTGGTTCGTGCTTGCATGATTCGGGATTGTTGCAGGCGAAACAATGATATTCAATTTCTTTTTAAATTTTCTTTAAATTTTACTATGTGCTCTGCTGGGAGAACAATACCTCTTTCTTCTACGTCTTCTTCTATACGCCGTGCCCCTCAGGACGTTGGTGATCATGGTTACAATTTCCTTTCCTTTGTAGCTCTTAGTTGATTTTCCTCTTTTTGCTATCTCTCCTAAAACCTGTTCTGCCATTCATTTACGAAAGTTCGTTAAGTAGGTTGTGTGCTGTTTTCTTCTGTCTCACTTGCCTTCAGTATGTCCTGTGAGCATCAACTCTTCTAAGTCCTCTTTCCTCATTATGTGCCCTAGAAATTTCAGCTATCTCTTTCTGATATTAAGTATAAGTGTCTTCTTTGTTTCCATTTTCTCCAAAACTTCGTCGTTGCTCACATGTTCAGACCATGGTATTCTTAAGATCCTTCTGTAGAAACACATTTCCGTTGCTTAAAGTCTTTTCTTCTTCTGCGATGCGATTGCCCAACATTCACTGCCATATAGAAGGAACGATATTATATAACAGTTCAGTAATCTACTTGACAAATTTGATTCTGTTTTATAGTGATTAGATCTTGTATTTTGGTTGGTTTGTTTTGTTTGACTTTGCATTGTACTGTAGAATTTATTTTATTCTTTAGAATCCTGTAACATTTATTTTATTCTTTCCCTCACAAAGAGTTTGATTTGTGTTTGTATGATTAAATGTCACTCCAATGTGTCGTGGGTAATCAGTAGCTCGTTGACAAAGGAGAAAGTGCAGGTGACTTTTGTTAATGTCTCGATATTTTCCTGGTTAACTTCACATATTTCATTTCTCACGCCATAAAGAGAGTTCATTTAGACTTTAAGGTAAGTGTAAGACAGTGAATGCATTTTGACTTAAAAATCAACTCAACAAATTGAAGTATATAGTATACTTTAAAGATAAAATGTACTCAACAAATTGAAGTATATAGTATACTTTAAAGATAAAATGTACTCAACAAATTGAAGTATATAGTATACTTTAAAGATAAAATGTACTCAACAAATTGAAGTATATAGTATACTTTAAAGATAAAATGTACTCAACAAATTGAAGTATATAGTATACTTTAAAGATAAAATGTACTCAACAAATTGAAGTATATAGTATACTTTAAAGATAAAATGTACTCGATTGGCAGTCAATTTTTATTTTCCATATTTTGAATATTTACATATAATGATAATATTGATATTTAATAAGCTTAACTTAGAACATCACATGATTAAATAATTGTACAAAGATTGCATCACGTCAGTTTTTTTAAATGAGGAAGTCTTCTGTCGTAGAGTTCTTTTTAATACTCCCCATAAATAGTATTGTTTCGTGTCCGACGTAGCTAAAGTATTAATTGATTTGTTTCTTTTTTACAGCTTATCAACCCTTTGTGGGGTATTTAAATCCGAAACATATTTTGGATTGTAAGACTAGATTTTTTTGCGAGCGAATATTGTTGTAACAGTTATTTAGAATAACAATGATTTTATTCCGGATACAAGCTATACTATTTAACCCATAGCGAGGTGTGGAAGAATATTGATTCCTATCTTTCCAAAGCGTATTTGCACGTAAGTGAATATAACGAATCCGACTGGGATTTCTCATTCCGAGACGCTAACTATTCTGAACCTGCACATTCAGACATTTTATTTTTATTTTTTTTATTTTTTACTCCGGAGTAGTTTTTTTAAGTTATGCGCGTGCACAAGTAAGAATTTACATACTAAAATTAGTTCACATTTTCGTGGAAGATATAACTAAATGGTTTTATAAAAATGATCAGTGAAAAATGTCATGAAGCCATTTCTGACTTGTGGTTGAGACCCAGAAGGAAAGGTATATAAGTATTAAGTAGAGGAAGAGACAGAACTTGAAAGTGTGGTGATTTACGACAAAATCTCACCAATTTCCGACTAAATATCAATACCCTTGCTACTGTTCATCAAATAATACTTCCCATTACTGATGACAATCAACCCGAGAAGGTATATTCATTTATTTTTAATATGTTTATTAACTATATTATTTAAGTTTTTTTTTTCTATTATTCAATCAAACGCGTGTCGTTTGAAAAGCGAAATAGAAATTGGAAGACGAAAGCCGAAATGTAAAACTAAAATTAATCTTATCGAGAAACAGGCAAAGGAAGTTCTATCATTAAATAAAATATATTATTTATATAGTTTTGTACCTGGGGGTCGATGAAAAATCAAAGATTCCATGATCTAAAAATTTGGGGAACCCCTATTCTACACGAACGAACAAAATGTCATGCGATGGCGAAATTTTCTCGACCTGACCAAAAAGCTCTTTGGGCACCTCAGCGTGATGTAATGGTTAGCTAGCTCAATTACAACTGAGAAGCGAGGTCGATCCTCACTGGGCACTCCACGCTTTCAGCCTTGTGCTACATCTAAGCAATGCATAGAAAATCATTTAATCGCTTTGGTTCGGGGAAACTTAAATACCATATAGACCAAGCCCCCAGTTGACCTTCTCCACAAGCAGTACCTCTCTGCCGGGAGGGAGCTGGGTTTATTGTCCGGTTCCTGAGACGTCCCCAAGAATGGGAAGTGCCGAGGGGGCTTGAGCAAATTTCCACGGTATTGACGCTAAACCAACTTCAAACTAACCTTATGTCACATTCGGTAGTGACGTGGGTGCACTAAAAAATTACCCGACCAATAAGCTCTTTAAAAAAAATTGATGTTCGATCATTTGGTTAGATATTTTGGAAAATGGGCTGATACATGAATTTGTCATTATCTCCCCTCCCCAAATATTGCTAAGAATATAGCTAATAAATTCGACCCTTTCTATCCACGGGTTTCGCATCTGCGTATTCATCGAAAAGATCGAAAATGCCAGAAAAGTTTACAGATAAGTTCCACAGTCCAAGACTTAAATTTACCGCTCAGCAAGCCTTACACTGCATTCACATGAATATAGAGATGTGTAGGATTATACTGATCGAGCCATCTGCTAATTTATAAATCTCCGTTGTTTAAGCATTATTCGTCTTGCGAGTCGTTCGTTCGCTATTTTATTGCTATTAGGTTGGTGCAAAAATAATGACGTAATAATGTCGTTTTTTGACGTAAAACGACATTATTACGTCATTAGTTTTGCACCAACTTAATATTTCTTCCAAAATTTGAATGGAAACGCTTTTTTTAAAAGTTTCGTTCTTTATTAAATATGTACAGAAATCTAATTAAACTTCAACCTATTGATTTTTATGGATTATTAAAATCTATGTTTTTCGGCTAAATATTTTGAATGCAAATTAATACGTTTTTTTTTTTGTTTTTATACTTTTCGCAAATATCTCCGATTCTGTCGAATCGACTTTTAGTTCAGAATTTTCTCCAATCTTTCTTCTGATAAATAGGACAAACATTTTTAAAATTTACCTACTATTTAATTTTGTTCTTTCTCTCAGGGATTATCTTCCCGCCTAAAATTTCTTCATATCTACAACAACTATGTACGTCATATTTACATTTTATTGGGCATTATATTTAATCTGAGAATGGTGCCCGACTTTTCTATGTAAATACTACTCCATTTTCTGTAGTGCATTTTAGTATCCGCAGATTTGGTATCCGCAGATTTGGTATCCGCTGGGTGACCTAAAACCAATCCCATACGGATGCTGTGGAATGACTAAACAATGCATGGATTTTTGAATGAGCAAATGTGTTATTTTGAGGACTTCCGAAATAAAGAGGTGCAGTGAGACCCAAAAATCATACAGGTGTGTCAGCCTAAAATAACTTAAGCAGATGTCATAAACATACTTTTTTTCGGAATTGTGGGAAGGTGTTGATGAATCAAATTAAGGATATTCCTTGATGACTTCAGTTATAAAAAATAGGAAGATATGATAACATAAGCTTCTTTTATTGTCAGGCATTAAAACCGGATTTAAGATAGTAAGACACATCAGTTGAAAATCTCTCTCGAATCGGTTAAGAGCTGTAACTGGTAAGTAGTCAACGCTGACCATCTTCATTTCGGGACTAGTTGTGATTGTTTTAGAAAAATAAGTTTAACATATAAAAACACTAAGAAGAGGAGTAAATTCCAACATTGGTCCTATACAATGAAACCTTCATCCTAAGTTCGATTATCTTAGCGTAATTCGGTCTTCAACATGATGTTCTAAAGGCCTCACGTGAAAATCTTACGTGTAAACAATTTTTTTTATATTATTACTTTTTACAAATATCTCCGTGTCCATAGAGTCTACAAAAATATGTTTTTTATGACAGAATTTTCTCCTATCTTGCTTCTTAGTAATTGCGCAAAGATTTTGATGATAAAATTTGCTTTTATGTAATTTTGCTTGTTCTTCCCTCAGGGGGTCGTCATCGCACCAAAACCTGTTTATACGGACAACTATTCACATTTTATTTACATAAGCAAGACGCTACAAAATGAAAAGTAGGGAATTGGATGTTACAAGTAGACAGTTCTAAATTAGACGTTAATTTTTAAAGATTCCTTATTCTTTTCTTTTTATATTTGATCCTCTGGTAAGCTAAGCCAGAGTAACCCAACTGTCAAACCAACAGGCAAATCTCAGCAGAACAAAACGTTCATTCTTTATTTGCAAAAATCCGCTAATCGGGCTGATAAAATTCGGCCCGAACTATTAAAAAAAAAAGCATCCCGAGTAGTTTTAATTCTCTATTTTTCAAGGAACATAGCTTTATTTTACCTTCATAACATGAATGTTAACTTAAAGATCCCATTTGACTTTGCCAAAAAAAAATATGTATTTCTCTCCCTGTTTCTTTTACACTTTTTCCTCACAGGTTTTCAGATGTAGTTGTATGTATCGTTGGAACGCGTTTGCTAGGTTCGCGTGCTTCTTTCTTTTTTCTTTTGACTGTTGAACTCTCACACACACGTGTCTGTCGCACACGTTTATTTCTTGCACTCATATACACACGTCTATCACGTACACAAATTTCACCCACATATGATAAAACACGTACATTCTCTTATAGCTATTTTATATATTTTCCTATGTAACTGGTTTATCATGTTTTCTTTTTTTATCGTAATTGTATATTCATGTAATTCCTCTTTGACAATACATGCAATTAGTTATCGTTTGTTTTATATTGTTTTGTGCAACTCATTTTTCACTTGGACTCACATTGAGTCCTCATCCACGAAAATGTAAACAAACAGTGATAGCATGATGAAAAAGACGCCGAACTTGACGAAAACAATTTTATTTTTATCGTCTAATGTTCATATTATTATTAAAGAGGAAAGATCAAAGTATTTTGGGGGTATTTTTTTACATTTTTTAATCATTCCTACACATCAGAAATTTTTGTTAAAAATTTTGTTTTTTTTTTGTCAAAAAAAAAGGACAGATAATCAATCATTTTCAATCATTTGATAAAAAGATGAAAATCTGACTTTGATGTTCTTTTAAAAATCAATTATCATTTTTTCAAAACTGATTTTAAGAAAATCAGAAGTTATAATGTTTATTTAAAATATTTTGAACCAAGCTTAACTTAGCTTCTGCGCCGAAAAAATGTAATTTGAAAATAAAACAAAGCAGGTCATAACCTTTCACGTCGTTGACAGCTGATGACAGCTATGATTCATGACGTTGAGATAACTTACGGGAGGATAATTCTTTCTACGGATGGAAGGAAGTGAAATTATTTAGATTTAAATGAACAAATTATTTACCTCGTTACTTTTAAGAAAAACTTTCAGCGCTCTAATTTTTCATTTTTTTTTTTTTCATCTTTACATTTACGATGCTTTATGGAAAATATAAAGAAATTAAAAAATAAGACTGTTAAGAGTGAGATTAAATTTCATAAGAAAGAGGTATCTATTAATTTATACGTACCTTATGAATTTTTATCAGAAGTGTACATAAAATACTATAATTTTATGTACATTTATTACATTTTACTGTGTTATTTGTATTTCCATTTATTTTGTTATTAATTTTGATATTTCATTTATGGAAAAATGACATAACTGAGATTAAAATCAAAATAAGTTCATATAAATTAAAGTTTAGCAGTAGTTAAATTTCATAAGATGATACTGATACTTATAGGTACCCTTCTCAGTTGAAATTGAAAAATCAAATTAACTTCTCCATACATGTTTCGCAAAAGTAAAGGCCTTAAGAGCGGAGAACAATGCTGAACTCAAATAATGCAACTAAATTGTATCCTGGTTGATCTTCCGTACTTTATAATTACCGCTCTATTATAAGCACAAAAGTTACATTTTTTAATTACATTGGCTAATCCGATTGGTCCAAACGATACAATTTTCAAAGCGCTAGACAATGGCGGTCTCATCTGGACAGAATTGAAAGCTCGGTGCTGCTTTTAACTAATTTTATAATATTTTTAAATATTTAATGTAAAAATCTATTATAATTAAAAGAAATAACAAATAATTGTATTAAAAATTCAATTTTCATTGAAAAAAGTTTTTGCTTGTCCATATTCATAAAAACAAATAAAAACAAATAAAAGCATTTGAAATTAAATAATATATTTGTTTTATTGAGTTTTGTATGTTACAATTCAGAGCTGATTTTCAGGTACGTTGGCCACAATTAAAAAAAAAATACATGATTTGCATTCTTCAAAGCCTTGTGCTTTTAACTATTGCAATCTGTAGGGGGCGGCGCGATCTAATTTCTAGAGTTTTTCATAAAATTAGTTATGGGGTGTAAATAAAAATGAAAAAAAAAAATTTCTGTCATGACTTTTATAAAAAAAACAACATATTTATAATAATTTCGATCATCTGTGAATAGTTTCTGAAAGTTTCATTAACATCTGACAATTATTTTTATTTTTGCAAGATTTTCCAAATTAATGTGTGTAAATACAAAAAAACGCGCTAAAAATTATCTGTTATTTACTACCCCTTGTTGCAACAAAGATAAAGTTTTTAAATCAAAATTTAGAATATTCTAAAAAGATGGAAAAAATTTTGAAAAATAATTAAAAAAAAATTTGGTCTATCCTCTTCATAAAAACATAAGCATTTAGACGATAAAATTTTGTTTTCATAAAGTTTGGCGTCTTTTTCATCAGACTATGCTCTTTTTTTTTTAGCGATTTCGTGGAGTATGCTAAATAATATGAACGAAAGTTGTTGGATTTATTTAAATAGCCATTTTAACTGAACTATTTTTTTTTAATTTTGGTCCCAAAGACGCATGGGGCCCTTAGATTAAAAAGATCTTGTTGTATTCATAAGGAGTGGATGTTCAATTAAATAACTTCACTTTTCTACTATCAACTCTATTTTCTGCCACTGGGTCGTAATGATTAGCGATTATAATATCAGTACAATTTAGTAGCGATATTCAATGAACTTAATTTAATGTCACTGGTTCTCGTACGATCACTGAAGTTAAGCAGCGTCGAACCTACTCAGTTCCTAGATGAGTGACTGCTTGGGAATATCAGGTGCTGTAAGCTTGGATGTGTGGATGGTGTTATGGATAAAGGCTTGAAATTGGAGATCGGAGTGCTGAGTTCCAATTCCAGTGGGGTTCGTTATATTCACTTACGTGCAAATATCCTTCAAAAATGAATGACTCCAATTCTTCACCCTCTGTTATGGGTTAATTAATAGGATTTGTATTAGTTACTCATTATTATCCTCCCCAAATTCTTACAGTCTAAAAATATCCTCTAGCTTTAAATGACCTGCAAAAGGTTGTTAAGTCGTAAAAAATTTAATCAATGAATTAATTCAATGCGTCTTAGGATTAAATTTATGTTTCTAGAAAGATTGTGTTTCGGTATTCGTCAGAGTCAGGTAGGTTTGCTGGCCTTGAAAATTAGCATTTAAAATCATCGCTTTTACCTAAGTTCGATCCCTGATTTATAGTGTCGGTATCAGTACATAATTATCTCAGCCGCTAAGCAAGGTACTAATTATTTCTATTTTACTGCTTTCTAAGGCGCATTGGGATAGCTTTCCAAAAGATAGATACATTCCAAAGGCTAAGCAGAGCACTAAGAAACAGGAAAACTTCATTAGAAACAAAGAAAAGAGTACTGAATTGTTATGTGATATCTGTCCTCCTATATGTCAGTGAATGCTGGACAATCTCCCCAAAGATGAAGAAGAGACTTGAGACCGAATATGTGAGCAACGACGAAGTTCTAGAGAAAATGGAAACAAAAAGGACACTTATACTTAACATCAGAAAGAGAGAAGTGAAAATTCTAGGACACATAATGCGGAAAGCGGGCTTGAAAAATCTCATATTAACGGCAGATTGAAGACAGAAGGAAACAACGCATAACATACTTGATGAGCTTGGCTAAATGGATGGCGGAAGAGGGTTTAAAAGAATTAACAAAAACACAAAATTTATTAAGAGCTACAAAGTACAGGAAACTGTAGAGAGTCAGTATCGCCTACGTCCTGAGGAGACACGGAACATGAAGAAGAAAAAGAAGAATTTTTTAACGGAGGACTGCATATACAAGTGTAATTGCAGTTCGATCGTATAAAACACGAAGAAAAGCTGAACATTTTAAGGTTCATTTCCATCACCCGAATAAAATAAGAGCCTTTAAATATTCGCCTACATTCTTCTTTTGTATGTGCCACATTCCATCAGGACGGAAGTGATCATGGCTCTCCGTAACTTTCTGTTTTTTGTTGCTATAAGGCTAATGATCAGATGAGTTTCATTATTTAGTTCCATCAGTTCAGCTCTTTACGGCTAAAACTCGCCATCATACATCTGCGAAGCTGAATTACCCTGCCCCCCTCAGTATTCCAATAGTAAGGAGAAAGTTACACCCAGAATTTCTCTAGAACTGCTTCTTTGGAGAACAGACTTGCACGTGGATTATTTTCTGAACACTACAATCTTAACCTCTTCAAGTCACACGTTATCTATACCTTCATAATCTTCACTTTCCACTTCCTAATTTGACATTTATTTTCAAACACTTCATTCAGTAACCATCCACCTTGAGTGGCTCTTGAGCCTTGTCTTGGGTGAATGTTAATAAAAATAAAACGACAAACTGAGGCAATCCCACACATAGTAACATTTTCTATTTCTTCAAATTTAGGAGGTCAGTTGACGAATTCATTTAACCGCAGAAGACGTTTTGGCAAACAACCGTTTGTAAACAATAAACGTCCATACATAGAATAGGAGAATGATATGCAAAATTTGTGGTCGTTCAGCCACTTTTTCTGACGACTTATTTTTAATTACATTTTCGTTTTTCAGACTTCAGTATATATTGTTTTTCCTTTTCCATTTACTGTTTATTGCCACGTACCAACAAGGCCGAATTATGTCGGTCCATTCGTATTCATTATTCCCGTATAAGTAAACAAGTTGAATAAACATATTCGAAACTGTAATGTTTTATGAGTTGAGTACTTTTTGCCGACGTGCGACTAGATTGACACGTTGAGAAGCAACAGGCCAGACACGACCTGAATTCATCTCTCTCTTCATATTGCTTTTATATACTTACCATCATTTATAATCTTTAAAATGTGATCGCCTTTCTATATTCATTGATCTTGGCGGTTAGTTAGACATCATCATCATCATCATCAGTTCCATGACCGGGTGTGGTCGTAGGATTGCTGCACAGCTGAGAACCTGACCAGCCCTCGCTATATGTTACGGTTGCGTCCCAATGTCTCAGTTTATGTGAATGATCTTCCAGTCCACTCAGTGACGTTATCGGACCATTTTCCCCCGTCAGTCTGACTCTTTTTTTTCCTCATAGGATGACAGTGGAAATATTGTTAGCTCTTGGCCTGTGTCCATACCATCTTATATTCCTCTTCTTGAAGGTGGTTATGAGGTTATCCGGTGGGCCTGTTCTTTTTTTTTTTTTTTTTTTTTTTTTTTTTTTGATAGCGTCTCGCACTTCGTCATTTGCGATGCACTTTTATGCACTTTTTTTATTTGCCAATCATTTTAAATATTTTGTTACTATTTATCAGTTTGTTCGTCTACTCACCTTGCTGACTGTCTATCAATCTATTTACATATCTATTGCACTCTGTGCATTTCTTTCTACTGATTGCTGTCTCACTTCGACAATTTGTTTGGTTGTCTCCTCACTTTACAAGGCGGATATTTACAGATACTTGACCGATTAAATGTCGCTCTAGTTTGAAGTAGACGTGTCTAGTTTCTGGAAATTCTAAATCCGGGGCATCAATTCATCATTACACAAAATAAGAATATCATTGGTCGCCTTGATACGTTTGTGACACAAACCACGAAGGTTGGGCAATAGACACCCGAATGCTTGTGTTGTTTTATTTTAGAATAATGTTCACCTTGTACAAGGTCCAAGAGTCAATCGAGCTTACATAGTAAGAGGCACAGTTTATGAGGATATGTGAGGAAGATAACGGTTAAATCTAGACGAACAAGTTAAGATTGTAGTGATCCGGGAAGCATCCTCTTGGAAGTCGTTTCACAAACCGCGGTTCGTGGGAAGAAGATTCTCGAGTGGACTGATTGATTTCACCAATAAAATCAGTCTGTCAGTTATGTGCCATGCGTGATACACGATACATGACTGACGAGGCCATGTCAGTCATACAATAAAGATTGTTCTATTTGGTTGTGAAAAATATCACATTCAAATTAAGAGTTTCGGAGAAAATTCAGTAATACTTTCAGTACAAACACCGTATCTTCACGGACTTAAAATAGTTTATTTTTCTTCTATGTGTGTTTCCCCTCAGGTAGTAGGCGATCATGGCTCTCCACAATTTCCTATCTTTTTTAGCTCTTATCAATATTCATTTTTTTACTATCCTTCCTTCCCTCTCTCTGTTCTGTCATCCGTAAGCTCGTTAGGTAGGTTATTTGTCTTCAATATATCCTGTGTGTATCAAATTCTACAATCATCCTTTCCTCATTGTGTCCTAGAAATTTCAATTGTCTCTTTCTGATTCTAAGTATTTGCCTTTTTTGTTTCCATTTCCCCTAAAACTTTTTCGTTACTGATAATGGCCAAAGGTATTCTCAGTAATCTTCTGTAGAAGCACATTTCTGTTGTCTCTTCCTTCTTCTGTGAGGAAATTGTTCAGGATTCAAATACTGGATAACAATTTTCTTACATTTAATTAATTGATGCATTAAATTAATAGCTTATTGAATATGCATACTACATTTAGCAATAATATATATACACCTAGTGAGCCAGACAAACCTACCTAGGTTTCATCTAAACGGATCGTCAGGGAAAATATGGCCATACTTTCCCTGACGATCCGTTTAGGTGAAACCTAGGTAGGTTTGTCTGGCTCACTAGGTGTATCTAGGCTGCTCTACGTTTGTATTGAGCTCTTTTGTTAGTTAGTTGTCTACTCGTGTCGGGGTTTTTTCTTTGGGCTTCAGACCTGCATCTGTGCGATTTGTTCGACAGTAGTTCATGTTTGTAGCTCTTTCTTTTTTTAAAACCTTTTTTTCCCTCGAGATTGATTTGATTATTTGCAAATCAAAAATTCGAGGGTTTTTCGAAACGAGTCTAGTTATCTATCTATCTATCTATATATATATATATATATATATATATATATATATATATATGTGTGTGTGTGTGTGTGTGTGTGTAGAATGCATAATTAAATAATATAGGGAAAATATAGATTCTAAATTATGAGGCTTAATAGTAGAGTAAGCGACTATAAAAAGGAGAAGTTAAATATGTCATCTTAATTTACGGATCGATGATTTATGTGCCTACCTTCCTACAAAGCTAAAGGTGACATAATGAGGAATGGTCGCTTCTCTTTGCCGCTTCATTAAGTATCCGGTGCCTTCTGATATACTCAACCTTTACATGAGCTACATCAAGCCGAAAATGGAGTACTGATGCCATATCTGGACATGTGCTGCCGATTTTTCACTTTCTAGTCTCGATAGAGTCCAAGAGTTTCCGCGTCTCTGTAGGTGATGAATTATTTTCCACCCCAGAACCCCTTTCGCACAGACGAAACGTCGCAAGACTCTCGCTGCTTTATCACTATTTCAATGGAAAGTGTTCAGAGGAGCAACAGCGAACAACTCTTAATCCCTTCATATTTCATTGAGGAGGCACGGTGGAGTAATGGATAGCGGATCGGAATGAGCCGAGTTCGAAATCCAGTCAGATCCATTACATTCACTTACGTACTAATACCCTTGCGAAATGTATGAATCCTCTTCCCCCCACCCAGCTATAGGTAAATGGCAGGACAGACCGGTTTCTAAAGCCTTGGATGGCAACTGGTCTACCGCAGAAAGAAATGGCAACAAAAAACAAAAAAAAGAAAAGAAAAAAGAACAGGCCCACCGGATAACCTCATAACCACCCCCAAGAAGAGGTATATAAAGTGGTATGGACACAGGCCAAGAGCTAACAATAATAAACTATTTTAAGTCCGTGAAGATACGGTGTTTGTACTGAAAGTATTACTGAATTTTCTCCGAAACTCTTAATTTGAATGTAATATTTTTCACAACCAAATAGAACAATCTTTATTGTATGACTGACATGGTTTCTTTGTTTGCGGGTGTTGCATAACTGTGGCTATGAAGTAGAAACAAAAAAAAAAGAATTTCTTGACTAAAGCTTACCGACATCCACAGAAGTCTCAGAAATTGTATTTTTATTTTGATATCACATCACACATTAGGTACTTAAGGGCACCACATGTGCTGTAGTAGCATGACGGCCCATATTTATTTAGTCTGATTTTGAATTCAACATTTTCCTTCTCCTAGACTGGTTGCCACCTCAAGTCACAAGAGAGAAGTCAGCCATCTTATTTAAACCATAACATGTGGGGGAAAGCGGAGATGGATTCATATATTCCCCTATGGCATTTGTGAGAAATTATACACAACGAACTCGGTTGGAATTCGAACTCAAGTCGCCTATTTCATTTTCACGAGTCGCTAATCATTACACTATCCGTACATCCACATGCGCATATGATGTTACATACATTTAAAGACTCTTATTTCATCTAGTCTGTTGCATTAAATAATTAATTTTTCAGCAGTTCATCATTTGCCTAGTCAAGCTACAAGTGTAAACGTGTTCTTACATTTACAAAAACGAGGTCGAACAAGAAAAGTTAATTTTTAACATTAACTTTAAAGATTTTAATTTAAAAGAAAACTAGGTTGTTTCGTCGCTTGAAATCAACATCTATGACGTAAGCTGTATAGCATAAGCGGACAACGCTGACGTCATTTGAGAGACAAAGCAAGTCGAACAGCTTCTGGCGTATTCTACTCTCTCTTTCAAATAATTTCTGCGAGTTTATGCCAAAAATCAAGTGACATCAAAGACAATAGTAAAGCTTGTTTTTTTATAAACAAAATGACTTATATGCAACTAAGTACATATGTAGAATAACCCTTTACCTATAACATGATACTATTCTGTAGCGATCTATTTGCAGCCATCTTTGAACCCACTTGTCAATTCCACGCTTGTAAAACTCTTTCAGGTATTCTTCTAGCATGCAGTTTTTATTCAACATTAGTCACACCTACTTTGAATTTTCTTTCTCCCATTATCGTCGCCTCACCATCACATTTCTGAAATTTCTGTGGATGTCGGTAAGGTTTAGTCAAGAATTTCTTTTCGTTTCTGCTTCATATCCACAGTTATGCAACACCAGCAAACAAAGAAACCATGTCAGTCATACAATAAGAATTGTTCTATTTGGTTGTGAAAAATATCACATTCAAATTAAGAGTTTCGGAGAAAATTTAGTAATACTTTCAGTACAAACACCGTATCTTCACGGACTTAAAAATGTGCGTTTCCCTTCAAGCAGTAGGCGATCATGGCTCTCCACAATTTCCTATCTTTTTTAGCTCCTAGCAATATTCGTCTTTTTTACTATCCTTCCCTCTCTCTGTTCTGCCATCCATTTACACAAGCTCGTTAGGTGGGTTTAGGTGGGTTTTCTCTCCCTTCATCTGTGAGGAAATTGTCTAGCATTCACTGTCATATAGGTGGACCGATAATATATAGCAGTTTAGCAATCTTTTCTTTACTTTTGTTATAGTAGAACATAACTATTCTATAGTTAATAGACTCTCCCACCTATAATAAGTAGTAGTAGTAAGAGTAACAAGTCAGTCGCGGAGTCGCTCAGTAAGTCAGGCTGACCGGCTGAACTCTCTGTCTTCGGGCGAGGAGGATCCCGAACGAGGCTACGCCGAAGGGTGGAGCCTCTTTCGAGGAGGTAAACCGACCCTGAACCCGTTTATACGGGTTCAATGGGCATATTTTTGGCCGGGCCCACGGGCTCGGAATCCCACGTTAAACCGGCCTTGTGCCACATGATGCCCTCGTGGGGGGGTGACTAAATATAGTCGCTGAGTCGCTCAGTGGGTCAGTCAGTCAATGCCGGATGACCGTTAGTCGGATACTAAAGTATCAGCGACCACAACAAGATTTCTCTGCGTAATACCTATTATATCAAGTTCCTAGCGTTTTGTACGTCGAACCTATTTTAGGACCGACTTAGTACAAATACAAGCCTCCACTGTGAAACCAATCCATAACAACTTTTAATGAATATTTGCTGTTTTTTTATATCTTGCTTAGCTTTGTGAAGACATCATTTGCTATTCGAATGGGCCTATAGATTTCTGTGCCACATTTTCGTCTTTTGCAAAAACACCTCCCATATAGTTAAATTTTCGTACTTGCTTCATATTGAATTTATAACGACCGTGACCGGAATTCGAACACGACTTGCCGATTTCCCTTTTCTAATCTTTAACTATTACACCACTAGCATATCCAAGTTGGTATGCCAATCATTAAATTCCTTTGTTTCCTCGCGTTATGATAATTTTCTTAAGAAAAAATACTGTAGCTTATTTGTATGAAAACATATGCATTCAGCTCTTCGAAGCGACAAAGAAAAGTCATTTCAAAATAAGTTTCGTTGCTGCAAAAAGTTTCAAATGTTATTCATCCTCGAGGTAATCCATCATTGCAACAAAAAATATGACAGTTTGATGGCAGTTCTTAGGTTTAAAATTATACAAACTTTGAATAACGTTTCCTAAGTGTTTTAGCCATTGTTCGCTAGAAACTGGATAAACTTGATTTCAATGTTGAGGGAAGTCACCTACACGATTGGACGGCGCATATACAGCATCCGTGACACTATAAGGGAGCTAGGAGACTTCAGCTCACCACTTTTTTCTGAAACTGGTAATTTAGCACAAGACTAAATTTCTTTTTCTATAGCAATTGTATTGAGCTGAGCTGTATCATTCGCTTAAAATAATTAGTCATCGATTTTCAGAATAAATCAGAAAACTTCAATTTCCATTCTCTCTTTTTCTTTCTTTTTTTTTTTTTTTTGCTGGGATGGTCGAAATATTTCTTCTTCTGAAACGTTTATATAAATCTTATAAATCTTAGGGTCGGGCTGGGTTTAAAATATAATCTGTAATATAATCGATCCTGAATTGGCATCTCAACTTCAGTCATTTTCTCACCGACGTGGCGTGTCTTTTCTACAAATATTGTCATGGCAACTGCTCTGGTGCCCCGACTACATGAATTTAAGCGTGCTACTAGATTGGCATCTAGGTCCCACCCGTTTACTGTTGAAATCGCTAAATGCAACCACCACTTCTACTCCAACAGTTTCTTTTCTCGAAATTCCCGCCCGTGGAAATCCCTTCCGTTTATTTGCTTCTCTGATAACTACAATCTTCCCAAATTTAAATGCAACGTCAATCGTCATCTTCTATCCTCTTGAATCCCATTCCTCTTTTGTCCTTTCCTCAATCCTCACTATACTCAATCTTTTCTCTCACTTTCACTCGCTGAAAACCCAACGTAGTAGTGGAATTCCCGCCTTGCTTGAGGTGAAATTATTTATTTTTTTATTTGTTTAAATGTTGTTGATTTTGCAAGGGGCAAAGCTATGAAAGTCTTGTGGGCTAGTGAATAACACTATAAGGCGACATAAGTTAAGATGGCGAAAATGAATAACTGCCCGATAATCCGCTAGGAGTTCCAAGTCGAATGTAGAACAATTGTGAGAGGCACAAAAAGAATCCTATAAGGATATGTTTTCTTTCAACCACTTGAGGTAATATATTTCCAATGGCATACTAACTATTTTTTAATCATTTCAAGTCGTATGTTATTTTTCATTATCACTATAAATTAATATGTTGTCTAAGTAGATGGGAACACAATCGACTTCGATTAATATAGCTGCAGCAATTTTAAGACCAAATGGTATATTATGAAATTCAAACAAGGTCAAAGATGTTGTTATAGATGTTTTAACTACATCCTCGAGAGGAACCCTGATTTGATGATCAACAGAATCAAAATCTATTTTCATGGGTATCATTTGTTAGCTAGCCTCGAACTGAATTAATTTATATATTATATCGGCTAGCCGTCAGTCTTGGTAATACTATTACGAGCCTTGAAACGCCACAAACTCGGTAAGAACCACTTGGTTTCAATGTGATATGAAACGAAGATGTCCGCTCATTCACCAAGTGGAGATATTCTAGAGATTTTTTTAAATTCCGTTAGTGCTGCCTGTAATTTTCTTCCGAAAATTGTTTAGTTTTAGCAAAATAAAAAAAGTACATAGCTTCCTGTATCAATCCTGCGATAAACTCCACAGTAATTCACTTTTTCGATTATCTTGAGGTAATGTAACACTGTGACAGCGATGAGGTTAAACTTTAATTCTAAGCAGGAAAACAAAAGGCATAAGTTCAAAATGAAATATAGGCTGGAATATAGAGAAAGAGTGTGGAGTCATTTTCCGTGGTGAGAATGGAACCATCTGGATTTCTTCTCTCCTAAAGTTTATTTTTCTTATCTATCGATAGACTAGTATTCAGATGGAAACAGATTTGGGAAACAATTTTATTTTTTTCTTGGAAAATTAGGAAAACACATGTCACTGGCGACCAGAAAAGCAGAAGAAAATTACATTTTATTAGCGAAAACGAATCGAGAAATGGAAACAGAGAATGAACACGCTACGAAGGTTAAGATAATGAAAACCGATCAGTCCTAACAGGCAGGTTATCTGACCTGTGTTTCCATTGAGACGGCAACCGGCCCAGAGTCTATTTGTTGAGAAATTGTCATTGTCGAAAACATATTGTGAAATAAGTTTATCTCTTTCTGGAGAAATTAGAAAAACACATATTATTATCAGAAAGAGAAGTAGATGAAGATAATATTTTCATTGACGAAAACGAAACCTCTTTTCTTAGAGTTGAGATTATGAAGATCAATCATCTCATGTAAGAAGGTGTTCTGGTTTGTGCGAAAGGAGTCAGAGAATTTAAATTAATGAGGAGAATAAACCACTTCCTTTCTCCTACGGATTTTAAAAATTAGATTTGTCATAAAGACAGAAATACGTCCTGACAGAGTTTAGCCCCGCCTGTGCAGAGTAGTGGTGACAGATGCGAAGTGAAGTAGGTTGAAGTTAAAGGAAGAGCAATCCCTATGATTACTTCGAAGGAAGGTGGATAATTTTCAAAATTTGGAAAGTTAATTAAGAAAGTGGAGATAGGGAACATAGAAACCTCTTATTAGAATTAATGTGAAAATTAAAGAAACAATGAATGCTAAGAACCCTATGAAGATACAAACATGTGATATCACAATGAACTCACCAATTACACTGGAAAACAACTCGAAGTAAAAGCGGTTCTTCGTACCAGTCCAGGTTAGAGATTTGCAAAACCCTATATTTTAAACATTCTCAGATGTCGGCAAGAATAGTTCGACACTTCCCTGAGACTTGCGTCATAAAATAAAATTCATTATATTTTTTTATTTGATTTTTAATATGCCAAAACTAGAATTAGGATATAAAGAATTACCCCCCCCCCCACAGACTAACGATTATCACAGCTTGGTTATAAATAAGAATAATAAAATAATAGAGAAGGCGATCATGCACGCCACCCTCATTTTGGGACTAGTATTAATTGGTTGGTTCTGATTAATAGGCTATCGTGGGGAAATCTTTGAATTTATTTGACATCAATAATAGTTTTTTAGCGGAGGTAAGCATGTAAAATTTCCGTTTGACCATTGACCTGAAATATTTGCTGGTACACAACTAAGAGTAAAGTACTAACAACCAACTTTTCATTCCTTCTGTTTACGTTGTGTCTCCAAATTAGACGATTTTGGTTGATACTATTCCTATCAATTTTTTTCATATGCTTTACTACTTGCTAGTGCAAGTCTTAGCGAGCCTGATATTAGTATAGGTTAAGTAAACGTACGGCTGAACTGGTGTTTTTTCAATGGTCAATGCAAATTCTTCTGGTAAAACATGGAATTTCATCCTATAAGACAAACAACTGCATATCCCGAAACGTCTGTCAATTGGATAATTTACAGATTAAGGATATCTGCAACATAAACGTCCACTGAAACGCCGTTCTTAAACATTTTAATAGAAAAGACACAGGAAATCTACGTTACGTTGGTGGGAAATTGACTGAAGCCGTGGTGCCAGATTAATACCGATAGCATTACAGACCCTTATAGATATATAACAGGAGCACCAAACTAGATGCAAATTCAATATTCAATGCACTGACGAACGGTAGACGAGTGTAAATATAAATTGTCCAATGTCTGACTGCTTTCGGCTTTCATAATCCATTAACACTTTTTAAAAAAAAAATTTGTGCTACGTCGTTTTCATCATTTTCACTTACCGCTGTATTTACGTCTTCACGTGAGTGTTCGTCCTACTATTTCGTTTTTTTTTTATTATTGAAATATATTAAATATTTCTCTGCCTATGGTTTCTGTTATAATCTGCATACTAGACCCCCACAAGACATATGAACATGATGGTATCCCTGCAATTATCCTTAAGAAATGTGCTTCCGAAAAGGTAACTATTCTCTTTCATCCCTACAACAAATGCCTTCCTGCTTCTTGCATTTCAGCTTGTTGAAAATCCTGTTCTGTAATCCTTGTTTTTAAGAACGCGGTCGAACCGACTGATCATTCAAATTATCAATCTTCTACCTCGTTTTTGGTAACTACCTATAGACTGTAATCAAATCTGAATTGGTTAATGTTATGAGATCTTACCCATAATAATAATAATAATGGACTATTCCATACTTAATAAATAATGCGCCTGAGGAGTAGGCAAGGAAGGATTCAGTAGTTCTAGTGAGTCAGTAGTTCAAGAGTCGAGTCGGAGGCAGTCCGAAACAGAGTCGCGTTCAGACAATTACTGCAAGACATTGGAATAGTGATACTGGTCGAGATTACATTGTTCTCCCTACTAAACCTGATTGTTCATACTAACACTTCTACTTCTCTGTATATGTTCCTGTTTGTAATATATCTGTGTTATTCCATACCTGTGTTCGAGTTCTTCTTTATTGGTTCTAACTTGGACTATCACCGTGGTACAAGGAACCGGACCATAACAGTTAAGCATTTCACTTCCCATGGTTTTCTTTCAGACAAACAATATAGTTTTCGCTTCTCAAGGCCGGTTTGCTAACAGTTATTACTGAAAGTATATTTGTTTGTTTAGCGACATATCAACACCTTATGGCACATTTAATGCCGAAATTTAGTTTTCTTGGGAGCATAAGTAATTTCTTTTACAAAAAAAATGTATTGCTGTTGATTTTATTACTATAAAAATGCATTGCTGGTATTTTTACTATAAAAATGTTTATACTTGTATAGTGTTTTGACTCCAGTTTGGGGGTTAACCATTTTTCCTTAGATGGGACTCTAACATCCCGGGTTAGCGTGAACCTGGGAAACAACAGGAATTAAGAGGTAG
This sequence comes from Acanthosepion lycidas, assembly GCA_963932145.1. Classification (NCBI taxonomy): domain Eukaryota; kingdom Metazoa; phylum Mollusca; class Cephalopoda; order Sepiida; family Sepiidae; genus Acanthosepion; species Acanthosepion lycidas. The sequence goes on from OZ010578.1 coordinate 76,106,339, forward strand.
TTCCACGCACCTCAAAACCTCACGATCAAAGGCCTTGCTGTCGGATGTAGTTTATCGTCATAACTAGGAGGGTATTACTGAAAGAATCTGTCAAACTTTAAATAAAAACAGCGAATCTCAGACTGTGGTTTTAAATATCTCGAAGGCGGTTGACAGGGTTTGGCTTGCTGGTCTTCTTCACAAGTTCAAGGGCTATGATATCTCCGGACGAATTTTTGATTTGATCCTCTCTTTCTTAACAAATCGTGTAATAAAAATCGCATTGAACGACCATTCTTCTAGATGCTTTCATATTAATGCAGATGTCCTTCAATGCTTTATCCTTGAACCTGCTTTGTTTCTTATCTTTATCAACAATTTTCTTTATGTCATCAGTTCTCATTTTGCTATGTTGATGACACTATTATTCCTGTCTTAATAGTAAGCTGTCAGCTGATCTCGAAAATTATTTTCATTCAGTTGTTAACCAGGGCAAGAGATGGCTTCTAAATTTAACGTCTCCCAAACAAAACAATTTTTACCTTCCATCAATATGGCTGATGCTAACCTACAGGAGAGTGACACCTTGCACCTTCTCGGTCTCACGTTTTCCACTAACATGAAGCGGAATGATTATATTTGAATCAGTTACCAGGTCTTCTCCTAGAAAAGTTGGTTCATTGCTTCATACCAGACAATTTTTCTCGACAGAATCCATTTTGCACGTTTATAAATCTACCATTCGTCAGTGCCTTGAATATTGCAGCCGCTTCCGGTTTGGTGCTCCTGCTATATATCTCGAGATTCTTGACAAAATCCAAAGAAGAGTCTGTAGTGTCATTGGTCTTAATCTGGCACCTCGGTTTCAGTCACTTTCCTACCGACGTAACATAGCATCCCTGTGTCTTATCTATAAATATTTTTATGGCAATGAATTTTCCTCTTTAGTACCCCAACCTCATGAATTTCAGCGTAGTACTGCATTGGTAACTAGGTATCATAATTTTCTTGTTGAAATAGCTGTATGTAACCGTAAGTTCTATTCTAACAGTTTATTCTCTCGCACTTTTCAAGTGTGGAACTATCATCCGGTTTTTTGCTTTCCCATAAACTACGATCTTCAAATTTTTAAATGCAGTATCAATCGCGACCTTCCATCTTTCAAAAATCTGTTCTTTTATTGTCCTTTTTCCTCATTAACATTTTCTCTTTGTCTTTCATTCTCAGTAACGCCTTGCGTCTTAGAGACATTATCGCCTTGCTTGGTGTGAAATGATTTTAAAAAAAATAACATTTTCATGGTTTGGGTTGTTTATTTATATGCTTAATGCTTCTATTTGAAGTTGTTTCTTTTTTTTACAGTTTACGTAATACAGTGTAACCCGGATATAAGAGACCCTGATATAAGAGAAACCTGGATATAAGAGAGATTTTCTCTGGTCCCAAATTAGAGCCGTACTTACCTAAACAAAATATACCAAACCCGGATATAAGAGAAATCCGGATATAAGAGACTTCTTCTCCGGTCCCGACAACTCTCTTATATCCGGGTTACACTGTATAGTATTTTCATTGGACCAAGTAAATTTAAATATGTACCATAAACCAGGAACACAGTCCGAAACATATAAATAAGTAAATCTTTAACAAAGAACTCTCGCTGATCATTAGCGAAACTTCTATATAAGGAAAACTACTGTTCAAATACACCCAATTCATAATAACTCGATATGAATAACTTTTTATTTAATGCTAAGATTTATTTTCAAATAATACAATATTTTTTTTTTTAAATTACTTTATAAAATTTCACATTGGGAAATAGAAGAACATGAATTTTATTGCTTAATTATTCGTTTTCAAGGTGATCAGATCAAAAAATATAGAATCTGAAATCTGACTTCTATGTACAGTGTCCCTTTAGCAATCATGGCTCTCCACAATATCCTGTTCTTTTTAGCTCTTAATAAATTTTGTTTCTTTACTATATCTTCTAAACTTTGCTCGCTACGCAGATTATGCTTTGTTTTCACTTGTCCCTCTCGCCTTCAATCTGCCTTGTGATTAGCAAATTTTCCAAGCCCACTTTCCACATTGTGTACCCTAGAAATGTCAACGTTGTCTTTCTGATGTTAAGTATGTTCTTTTTGTTTCCATTTTCTCTAAAACTTCATCGTTGATCACATGTACGACCCATTGTATTCTCGGCATCCTTCTGTAGTCTTCTCTTCATCTTTGAGGAGAGTGTCCAACATTCACTGCCGTACAGGACTGCTATTACGTAACAGTTCAGTATTCTTGTCTTTGTTTCTAACGAAATCTTCCTGTTTATTTGCTTAGCTTTTGGAAGACACCTATGCGTTTTCAGATTTCAATGTCGGATTTTGAAAAGCAACTCCCCCTTTTAAAATACTTATAATTTATTTATAAACTATAATTTTTACAAGAAATGGATATGAGAGGAATGTGTCTAGCATGAGATTTTTTTTTAAATTAGATATGACCACCACATTTCGCTACCAGCTTCTCTAGCTGCCCAGTAATCGCCTCAACTGATTTCACCAGCAACTCTTGTGGTATGGAAGACATAACTTCTTTTGTTCGCCCTTCAAGTTCTTCCAAAGTTTTGGTTTGGTATAGTAGACTTTCTCCTTTATTCAACCTCAAAGAAAAACGTCACACTGTGTTAAGTCAGAACTCCTGACTGGCCACTCATACATAAAATAGGGAGTTACTTTTTAATCATCTTGTATAAGTCCCAATGCCAATTGATTATTTCGCAAAGACGGTGCAAACCTGAAAACAATATTTTTTATAAAAATACAATTTCCTATTTAGTTTGATTCGCTTTTAAGCTGACCATCGGTTTGGTGATATTTTTTATTTATTTTGATCAAAATTAACTTTTAGTGGAAGAAAACTAATTAGCCCTTAAGTGAGGGGTTGGTTTACAGTGTCCATTTCATGCAAATTTCATGGACTCTTCTTATATGCTTACAAAAAAGGGAAAAAACTGTATTTTTTTTTTCGCACCTCTAACATTTGCAATGTCATATTATGTGTATGCAGAGTTTCGTTTTATTCAGTTGTACAGTTTAGACGGGGAAAAAAAAAAAAAAAAACTTTAAAAAATATACATAGAAATATCCCCTAGAGTCAATACCCAGATATTGCTCGATCTGTCTTGATAATAGCGATGCGATGATCGATTTTCTATTTACATTATTTACAATCGGACTAATGTCCTCATCTTTGTTGTTACTATTACTTCGGCTGTTATGTCCTTAGGCCTGTTCAGGTGTCAGGATATCCGGTTAACCTTAAGAGAATTTTGAACTGAGCCCTTTATTCACTCTTGATATAATTCAGCTGTCTAGGAATATCTCGTTTTCGTTAATTGTAGAGGAGAACATAAGTCCGATTGTAAATAATGTAAATAATGATAATTTCTTATTATTGAAATTCAGACGGATAGTTGTTTCACCAAGCTAAGTAAGTTGTTATTAAATTGTTCGTAGGAATTCAAAAGGCGATTATCTCCCTTTGGTGGAGATAAGTCACATGGGTCACGTGACGGCTACTTAGTGACATCACTCCATACAAATCAAAATTAGTTCGTTTTACAGCAACAAAACCGTAAGGTTGCTTTCTTTAGAGCAGCACCCTGGGCAAAGGCTAAATCTGCCTCCCCTGCAGCTTACAAGTCCATCATGCCGTTTCCCTTCCCCAGATATAGAATGAAACTCCAGCTTGCAGTTCTCAATTTGGCAAAACCCAAGACTCGCTGTTTCACGTTCGTGGAATATGTCCTCGCCTGGAACATATATGAAACTGGCACGTTTTAATCTGGAGTCTAAAACATGACTTCTCCAGACACAGGAGTATCTCTATATTATATTTGTCCTTTCCATTTTTTTTTTCTCTTTACACTTTGCTTTGCTGTGTAGAAATATGTGATATATTATTCTCTGCATGAAACATATGTATATATAGTTTTGTGTTTGTAGTATAAAATTTTCTCTGAGAATAAAGCATGTTTGTCATTACCCTTTCCTTTCGGCCATTCCGTCCCGAAGTACAGTTTTATATCATGGATATAATAATCCCCAGGACGAAGGAAATACAAATGGGAAAATAAATCTTTCTACCTTTCTGCCATTTGTAATTATTGATTATTAAATAGTTTTTTGTAACCTATAAAATTTTCAATTTATTGCTATTAAATTGTTTTTATCTGTAGCCTACAACATTTCAATTATTGGCTATTAAATTTTTTTTCTGTAGCCAGTAATATTTTAATTAATGGTCCTTAAATTTCATTTCAGTAGGAGAATTATGATTTAAATTTGAAAGGAAACTTGATGAATATGTCTATAACCAAATAATAGTGACGGGTAATAATACGAAGCTTAAATTAAATTATGACTGAAAATAAAGTAGATCAAATCAAAATGTATTCTCCCTCATAAAGAAGTTTTTTATGCCTTTAATTGACTTATTGAAATATTAAGTTCACCTTTTTCTCGGAAGATCTAATATTGCGTTAAGTCTTAACAAGTAATGTCCTTAAGTAATACACACCTTATACATCTGAGTTGATTCCACAGCTTTTTTTATTCAGTGGCTAGAACTAATCAGGTTTCATCCAGTTGAGCAAATGCTTAAGGACAAAAAAAATTTGACTAGTCTGTTATAATATGGTTCAACATCAGCTCACTTATCAAACTGTCGTACGATGATGGATTACCTTGTGAACGAGGACAGACAACTGTTTTAAGTTCTGAACTTAAAAGAAGAGTTATTTACAAATTACTTCTTTGTTTTTCTTTTTTTTTCTTCTTTTTTTGTCGTTACAAACATTTAAAATTGTAAGGTGTGCCTTATGAAAGTGAAATTTAGACTGTAAACATTAGTGACGCCGATATGTCCTTAAAATTACGACCTGTTTTGAAATTGTATGTGATGCAAACTAGTCTGATAATAGAGAATTTAAGTCGGAAGATACAATCATTTTCGACACAGAATATACAATATGCTCATTACCAAAGGTTACTCTAATTCAAGGGTTCTCAACCGAAGGTTGGAGGAGTCAGTGTTTCAATCGGGAGAAGAAAAAAATACTTTTTCTTGTTTTTTATTTACAGAATTTCTTTGTTTATTACATTACAATACCCTGGCATTCTATTGAACTTTTTGTTTATTGAAGTCTGCTTCAGTTTATTCATTTAATAATTACTTATGAATTAGAACTAATTACTGAACATGTATTCAAGTCTAAAAATCCACCAATATTTTCTATTAAATTTGCAAAACTCCCTATAAAAATAATCCATGTAAAAATGTATAACTGGTATAATTTTTCCTTCGAAAATGCATTACTGGTATTAAAAGCCATTTTTACAGCTCCACAGCGTTTTGACCCCAGTTTAGGGGTCAATTATTTGCCCATAGCTGGGACCCTACCATGTACTTCCATCTCGGATCAGGATGGACTTGGGAACACCAACAATTAAGAAGTGGTTCCACGCTCCTCGAACCCCCCGATCAGAGGCCTTGCTGTGGAATGTAGTTTATCGTCTTACCCAGGACGAATTAACCCCAGTTAACCCTTTTAACTATTTGCCCATAGCTGGGACCCCTAACAGGTGCTACCACCCCGGTCAGATTGGGCCTGGGAACACCAGCAATTAAGAGATGGTTCTACATTACTCAAAACCCCTGATCAGAGGCCTTACTGTCAGATGTAATTTATTGTCCTACCCAGGATGCGGATGCAGTTTATTGTCTTATCCAGGATGGTGTTAGAATGGGTTTTGGTAGGCAGTCTTATAAAAATAGCTTTGTAAACCATACGTCTTGGAAACCAATGGTTTACCGCCATATCAAGTTCAGACACTGTACGATCACCGATGTCAGTACTTAGACGGGTGACCGCTTGGGAATACCATGTGCTATAAGCTTGGATATGAGTGTGGTGGATAACTGTTCAGAATTGAAAATCAGAGACTCGAGTTCCAATTGCAGTCGGATTCGTTATATTCACTTTCAACAACGAGGTTACATAGAGGTCAAAAACGACGTTTTAAGGGTCAGTTGAACACATACGTGACCCATACCAACATCGACTCTGAGACCTGGGAAACCATTGCTGCAAATTGACCTTTCTTGCAGTCCCAAAATATTTTCTGGCTTTAAATAATTTGCCAAAGTTTGATAAGCCGCAAAATCAATCAATCAATCTTTGAATCTAATAATTATAGTAACTGATAGTATCAACTGAGATTGACTACACGATTCGTCAAATTGCAATCGAGACGTGTTTAACGACTAAGCTCCGCTCGAGTTAACATAAGACTATTTGACAGCAGATGGACAGCAGATGTTCATTGCAAGTGTTGTGATATAAGGACTGTACATAAAATTTCGTGCTCAAAGAAAAACCCATTGATTCTTAATAAAATAGACACAGCTGTGTCTATTTTCTCTGTAGATTACGGTTATTGGTTGTTCACTGGGTTTCACGTCATTAGAGAAATTAAGCAATGCGCTTACTGATCACTAATGAATATTTGACTAGCTATTTTCTCTAATATGTCTCCCCAGGATGTAGGTGATCATGACTCTCAACGTTTTTCTGTTTTTTATTGTTCTAACGCTTGCTCTTTAGCACCCCTGTTTGTTTTTTGTTGGTTTTGTTCTACCATACATTCACTCACCCTACTCAAGTAGGTTACTCGTTGCTCTGTCTTACTTCTTCTACTTTCAGTATACCATGTAACTGTTAAGTTTTACAAACCTTCTTTCCTCGTTATGTGGCCCAAATATTTTAACTGCTGCTTAAAAAAAGGATTAAGAGAGATAACGAAAAGACAATTTACTAAGAGCTACAAAAGACAGGAAATTGTGGAGAGCAATAATCGCCCACGTCTTGAAAGAATATGACACACAGAAATAGTAGTAATAGTTGTAGTAGCCGTAGTACTTTGTTGTTCGATTTCGCTTTAAACCTTTCTCAAATCCCGAATGCTCCATGTATAGTATTCTTAACATTCATTGGTAGAACCACACTTCTGGCACTTCAAGTTTCTTCATCTGTGAGGAGCTTGTCCAACATTTGCTATCACAGAGGAAATTACATATTACACAACAGTCTAGCACTCTTTTCTTTCTGACATTTTTCTGTTCCCTTAATACTCTCTCAGTTTCTGAAAAACATCTTTCACTAGTTCTACAGGCCTTCGATTTTCTGTATCAAGCTTTCCGTCATCTGTTACGTCACTACCCAGAAAGATTTCCGCACCTGCTGACTTTTGACATCCCGATATGTAACTCGCAACTTGGGCTGTCTCTTTTGTCGACAGACATATATTCTGTCTTCTTACAGTTCATTCTTCATGCTTTCCTCAAATATCTTGTCTAATTGTTCTTTCAGTTTTCTTTCTGAATTTGCCATCAACAGTGCCATCAACAGTGCCATCTGTATATGTTGCTAAGGCTACATCTGCCAGTAACAAATCCTGTTAGGTTTTCTTGACTTCTTAGAAACGTCTCGCTCTACAGATTATATAAATCTTGTTATATACTTCTTTCTATGTGTATGTTCCCTAAATTCGTTCTATATTCCTCATGTAAGCTGTTTGGTCCCAGTAAAATTTCAGAATGATTTGAATATCTTTTCCGCGTAAATTAGATTGTTCTTACATTTCAAGGAGCTCCTTGTAACTTACTCTGTCAAATTTCTTCATATAGATCTTTAGCATTCTGACAATATTAAATTCTTACATAAATTCGTTCGTTTTTTTTTAATTTATTTTAATACTTATTAATAGTTCTGATGAATCATTCAACAATGTATCACCCTCCATTGTTAACGACTTCTTGCCAACAATTCACTCATTAGGCATTGATTCGAGAAATTCATCAAGCCACGTTTTAAGCTCCACATCGTTGTTGAATTAAACACCCCTGAAATTGTTAGCAAGCGAGAAGAAATAGTCTGAGGGGGCTAAATCAGGAGAATATGGTAGGTGTGACATAGCTTCCAAACCGAGTTTATTCTTTGTATCTACGAGTAGCCTAGTGTCGAGTCAGTAAACTGGCGGCAATCTAGAAGCGATGGATTTTTGGTTCTCTTGATGAATGCGCGTGTCACTCATAGAATTTTCCCACTAAGTGAAGATGGCAAGCGACAATAACATTTTCTACCATTTTCTGGGGCAATTCCTGGTTATTCTTTATTCAGCGCGTGCAACTGGTTCTCATCAAACTGAATAGGTCGACCAGAACGCGGAGAGTCTGTGAGTGAACTTCCCCTCCTTGAAACGTAACAGATTTAATATTTAGTATAGAGCTTAGAAAAAATTCGCAGTGTGCAAAAAGTAAGGCATGTAGCAACATCAGCACGGCAAAGGGCACTCCTTTAAAGGCAAGGTAGGGCAAAAATATTTTAAATCAAGTGATAGCGATTGCTGTATGAGTCGTACGATTTTTGAATCAAGCACGGGCAACGCCGGGCCATGCTGCTAGTTTGAATATATATATATATATATATATATATATATATATATATATTAAGCGTTTCACCCCAAGCAAGGCGGGAAGCCACTAGGACGCAAGGGGTTACAGAAAATTTAGAGCAAGATCAGAGAGGAGTGATAGAAGAAAGGATGAGGAGAAGGGTAGTGGATAGATCAAGGCAACTGGAGATGTCGATTGACATTACACTTGAATAGCTGGAGATTATAGCTCACAGGGAAACAGGAATAGGGAAGGGAGTTCCACAGGCGAGAGGTGCGAGACATGAAACTATTCGAGTAGAAGAGACGGCTACATTTAGGAGTTTCGACAATGAAGGGGTGAGAGCGGGATGTCAGCCTCGTAGGGCACTTGAACTCATGAAGTCTGGGAACCAGCGAATGCAGCTCCTCGGAGCAATTGCCATGAAAGTATTTGCAAAACAGACAGAGAGAGGCGACGGCGCGTCTGTGAGAAAGTGACTGTAGACGAGATGCCAGAGCAGGGCAAATTATATTGCATATCCGCCTCTGGAGCCTATCAAGAACCCCGAGGCAAACAGAAGGGACACCAGACCATATATGGCAGCAATTTTCCTGGCGCGGCACAGGGAGCCAACTTTCCTTGCGGTTGTTCTAATGCCACGGATGTTGGAGAACGAAATGTTGAGGGGTTTAGGTGATTTTTGAGTGGCTGGTTTAGGATTACTTTTTCGGTCTCTGTAAGTCATGTGGAATTTTGGTTGGAAGATGAGAAGGCTCGAAGTAAAAGAAGCAGACAGTTATCGACCGTGACGTGGGCAGAGAGGAGTTGGCACAACCTGCATCATAATGTGGCCTCAGGGTTTCCCACCAGAGGTGACTGCAGGGACACCTTTCCATGCGCGACATGGCACTACAAACACTCCGGTATTATACAACTGTTGATCAGAGCGACCGCTCAAGACGCTACGCAAGAGTTAGGGCTCCTAACTACCAGTCCGAAACAGCAACCAGAGAACTGTCAACCGTGTACCCTCAGAATGAAAAGGTGATGCCACAGACTTTACACATCACGGGAGAAACAGAGCTGCACTAATACAGAGGCCAGAGAAAGAGAGTACCGGGAACCCCTTCCTAAACAAGAAACAATGCGTAAGCCTCTACTCATGTCCAGTGGCGTAGCTAGAGTAAACGTCACCCGGGGTGGTCCGCTCAAATGTCACCCCAATGACCCCGATTCACCCTATGCTGAATGGTTAGCTGTAGCTAAATTTTCATACATTCTCTACTTTACTCTACTGACCGGTACGTTACTGTTTACATGTATGATCCAAGACAAAATCCAATACCACAAAATAATCAGTTCAAATCAAAAGCTGAAAACATTGCTATTTTTCCTACTCACACATTTCCCGACAATTTATTAGAAAATTTCTGACAGGGGGACAAAACTAGGGTGGGGTCATAAATTATTTCGGGGGGGGGGCATGTTTTTAGACAAAGAGCACGCATCTTGATGCCTGTGGGGAAGTTAATGCATAGCTTGGTAACCTTGTATTAGCGAATAAACACGAGTAAATAAAAGTTGAGAATATGTACATTTGTACTGCAGGTGTGTCATCAACGCAATCGATATTTATCGATCTGCAAATACCTCCTTTTGCGCACATGCAAAATCTAGAGAAAAACAGAGTTTGGATTTTATTTTTAAAAAAACTAACTTAAATTAAACAGACTTTGTTAATCTTTTTTTAAATCTTAATTAACGATCACCTAGGAAACTTTCATTTTAATTTTTTCAATGTTTCCATTACCATTATTGATCAATTACAGCTCTGTAAGATTATATAACCTTGCAGTGTTTATAAGACGTTCAAATAGGATACCTGATAGGAAGTACTAGTAGAAAGAGAAAAAATAGTTTTCCCAAAGAAAGACATGAAAGGAAAAGGAAATTGATGACAGGTGAAATTTTAGATTTAATGAAAGAGAGATGGCAGATAACACCAAGAAATGGCGCTAAATATATTATGTTAAACGAAAACAAAAAAAAACAATTAACTACAAGCAAATAAATGACGAATAGCTCAATGGGAAATGTGCACAATTCGAAAATTGAAGAACACGGTTGTAGCAAGCAATTTTGTTGCAGAAACGAAAAACATCGATAGAATTATTTTTTATTCTGTTTTCTGTTTGTGAGAATTTGATTTTACCTTTGATTTTTTTTATTGCCATATTTATATCGTCTGTCCATTTGGTTCCTTTTTTTATTAAAGACGTTTTTCGTTTTATAAAGAAAACTTTTAAAAAATCCATGTAAGAAGGACACGTCTAAAATGTTGGTTTCGTTTACACAAAGACAAGCCAAAAGACTAACCCAATTCCATTTGAACAATGCCAACTGGACAATCGCAACCGCCTGTATGTATGCAGGCGCGTAAGTGTGTGTTTGCGCAATAAATTATTCCTACGTTGTATTAGCAACAGATAATTTCACGTATCCGTTCATGTGCCTGTGTTACGTGTACTTATTGAAAACTAACTAAAGTCAACCATAAATAATAAATATTTATTAAATTTCAATCTGTCATTCTCAAGAACGTGAATGATCATGGATTCGCACAAATTTGTTGTTCTTTGTTGTTCAAAGTAACTTTTCACTGGGCTCCTCTAAAGATTCGCTAAACAATGAGAATACACAATGAAAAAATTCCCCAAACTTAATAAAAACACACTTGGATTTTCGTGCACACAAAAAAATGGAGTATCAAAATGGCGGTTTTTCCATTGACACCGACGACCGTTATTATTTTAACTATTACGTTGGTGCAAAAATAATGGCGGTTTTTGACGTTGAAAAATACGTCAAAAACCGACATTGCACCAACCTAATACCTTCCCTCCTCAACAATGTTTATTGTTTTAAAAAGCGATGATTAGAATTGTAATAAAACCTAAATATATGTAAGTGAATTAATACATTTTTGTTGTTCTTGAGAATTGGAAACAAAAATAATAAACTATGTATTTATTATAATGTTTATTGGAATGGTTAGCAAAACGATGGTTGGAATGGTCGAAGTGGAGATAGTTAAAAAAATAATGTCAGGATCAATGGAAAAACCGTCCTTCCGCTTTGTTGTATTTTTTGTTGTTTTTTTTTTTTTGCAGGCACGAAGATTTGTCGCCAAAATATTTACAGTGTAACCCGGATATAAGAGACCCGGATATAAGAGATATTTTCTCAGGTCCCAAATTAGGGCCATACTTACCTAAACAAAATAGACCAAACCCGGATATAAGATAAACCCGGATATAAGATAAACCCGGATATAAGAGACTTCTTATCCGGTCCCGACGACTCTCTTATATCCGGGTTACACTGTATGTTATTATTAAGAGAAAAGAGCAAAGGGTTGTTTGGTTATTATCCTTAAAAAAATGAGGGCAAATCCTATTTTTAATTTAAGATTTATCCTCATTTTTTTTTAAGTGTTTTGAATTTTGATTAACCGTAGAGCAAGAACCTCTTTTTCGAAAACCGCTTTTTATGGTTGGCCTCAGCAGTTCCTTTTTTGAATAAGAAACTTTCCTTCTTTTTTTTTTTTTTTTTTTTTTACTCTTAGAAGACGTTTTTGCTTCTTTTTAAGGAGAAAAGAAATTCAGTGACATTAATAATGCATAATTTAACAAGAAAGAAAGAAAGAAACTAATAAGCAGACAAAATAATTCTTTCCTACCAAATACGGCATTAAATTTTATTTCCTTCAATTAAATGTTACTCTTTCTTTACCATATTTCTTTACAATCCCTCCTTGTCTCTGTTCCGCCAATCAAACTAGTTAAAGTCCGTTACTCGCTGTTTTCACTGCTTCAGTATGTCCTGTGAGTGTTAAATTTTCCAAGCCCTCTCTTCTCGTTATGTGTCCCAGAGATTTCAGTTGTTTCTTTCTACTGCTTTACAGCAGCTTCCTTGCAGTTCCTATTTTCCTTAACACTTCGTCCTATTTTATTATGATTCTGTCTATAGTATTTTCGGTATTCATCGGTAGAGTCATATGTCATCACCATTACTACGACTACTACTACTTTGATGACGACGACGACAACAATTATTTTTTCTCAGCCGATCTTTTCATCCCTCGTTTTCTTTCTTTTCATTTATTTATTTTACTTTTCCTTCTACTGGTTCGTTGACTTCTTTAAAAAAAATCTATTCAGCTACTCGATCAAATATTAAAAAAAACAAAAGAGGTGCTCTATTATAATGACCTTGAGCCGAACCAAACAGAGCTTAGTAGATATTTATATCGGCCTACTTGCTAGCTGAGGTAGTTACATGTTGGTGCGAATGGTCAGTGTTCGAGCTCTTGTAAACTACCAAGATTTTAAAAATGCTATTCAAAGCAAGTTGCTAAGAAAACAGCTGCCGCAGAATTTCCTTCCCGGTATGACCCATTGAAGACTGAAATTCAATAAATAGGCCTATCTATGTCTGACTTTAGTTTTCAATGATAAACAGCAATAACATTAAAGTTTAAACAGTAACACCGACACATAAGCAGATACGTGAAATTGAATACAAGTTTTATCAGCCGCTATGAGTAGTAATTTAATTCGAAAACAGAGTTATACAACAGTAACACACATACGCCCCCAACACACATACATACATATTCAGTACATACATAATAGACTTCTGGTATGCATACGTTGCTTTAAAAATGGTTGTCTGCATAGCTTGACTAAACAATTTTCATCAGTCGAATGACTCGACACCTACACGTTTCCAACATAAATAATGTAAATGCTGCTACTAACTACTTAAGAAATTTAACAATTGGCCAAGACGTACCATATGTCTGGTAGCGTGGCCGAGCGGTCTAAGGCGCTGGTTTTAGGCACCAGTCTCTTCGGAGGCGTGGGTTCGAATCCCACCGCTGCCAAACGGGTTAACAGTATTTAGATTTTGAACTAATAACTGAGTTCATTTAAAAGCAAGTGTTTTATCGTTCTCAATCCCTCAAGCGATCTGGTTTTTAACGTCAAGAAAGATTTAACACGATAGCCCGAATGAAGTAGATCAGGCCTGTAACTCATCTGTTTTTGTCCATCAGAATATAATTGATGACTAAATTTTCTCCCCACCCCTCTCTCTATATATCTGTTTCTGTCTCACTCGTATCAGTAATTTACTCTAAAAATTTTACTCCTACTGCTCGGGGCTAATTCTCTGCGATCCTTTATTTTTATTATTATTATTATTTTGCAGACCTAATGTAGATTGGTTAACGATTTTTCATCGCAAAATGACGCTCAAATTTTCACATACTAATTTGAGCGTCGTTTTGCGATGAAAAACACACTGATTTAGAAATTCTTACAAACATCAGATAATTGTTAGATTTTATTGAAACTTTCATAACTTATCCCCAAAGTAAGTAAATTATTTTAGAAACGTTTCTTCTTTAGAGAATTTTGGTAAAAATATTTATTTTTTTACATCTGTTACTTCCCCGCAACTTATTTAATTTTATGAAATTTCGAGAAATTAATTTTTGAAGAGCTTAAAGTTTATATTAGTTATAAGCACAAGTCCATAGAGTATTTAAATCATCATATTTCTTTGTTTTCTTTTATAAAACAGCACCCTGCGTACTAATGGCATCTCTGTCTCGTTTGGGGTGAAATGAAAAAATTTTCATTTCATCCCAAACAAGGCAGGGATGCCATTAGTACGCAGGGAAAACCCTGATCATCAGGAGCCTACTCCATTTTCTTTGATTTCATTCACGCATTCACACATCATATCCGGTTTTCTCCATACCCTTTTCAATTAAAGGTTACTTCTTACTTCGTTCTCACTATATAAGATATAATGGATTCTTTTGACAGCATTAATTAATTGGAGTGTGATTACACGTGGAAACAGATAACAATGAAAAGTAGAACCGGAGATATTGGAGATTCATGGCCTGTACGTACTACCCCCGAAACTCCCGACCGGAGATGGGTAGGCCCAAGTCTGATTGGAAGCCCCGGGCATTGTTTTGTTACTCTCGCTATCTTATCAAAATTTGCTTTTTCCACCTACATTTATATACGTTACAAATTAAACTAAGCACAACTGATTATTAAAGGATGAAAAATTCTCGTGGATTTTGATGTCATTCTAAGTTAGTTCTTTTTTCTTCGTCCAAAACCGGAAATTTGCTTTGCTCATGCTAAGTCTCGAAAAAAAAACTTAAATAAAACTCACTATTTTATCCATAATGTTGTTTGTGTTAAAAATATTATTCAATTTTTTAAGAAAAATTTCAAGTTAATGTCAAAAAATACTGTAAAAACCTTGGTTGAATTATTTAAAATGGAATGATCTCTAAATTTATACAGTGTATTTATTTTCAATATTTCTAGTTTAATTATTCACTTATATTGCATATGCTTCATTATTGTACCTAATTAGATTGGAATAAAATTTGTATCTTATATGAATTTTACCTTATGAAAATTCAGAGTGAGAGCGTTTATCAAAGTACTTTTAATTACAAATAAAAAAAATCTGATCCCAGACGAAATTTCGCTATTTACAAATATTATGCCAAAATACTATTTTTAAGACTTTTCAAAATTCAAGTGAAAATTCATTTCAACCATATATTCAGTCAATACAATATTTTTAATTCTATTTATATCGGCTAAAATTTAATAACTAGTAAATACTGAAAAATATATTTTATTATATAAAATAGTTTGATATTTTTTTTTATCAAAGCAACAAAATAAAAAGTAGATAAACCGGTGCCTTAAACCAGCGCCTTATACCGCTCGGTCACACTACCTCGCTGATATTGCTCTTTTTCTTTAATTAAATGTAAGAAATATAATATATATATCTAATATATATATTTAATATATATATATATATACTTTTATTTATATTAAATATTTTTAATATATATATAATTATTATTATTAATATATATACATATAATTATTATTATATAATAATGAGGAATAAATTTTAATAAAAGACACAGAACAGAGTACCATTAAATTAGGCTTTATTCCGCACTATAGAAAACTTAGTACAAACAAACCAATTTATATGAAGGCACAGTCCATTTTGACGATAGGCAGGGTGTGAGGGAAGAAATGTTCGCCACAAGGTGGTTTCCTGTTGCCTTCTTCGTGGTTTTGAATTCAAAGTAGTTCTAGAGAGTCCAGCCTGCTATTCTACTTACCCATAGCTGAGGGTAGAAGCAATGAATGTATGCTTTTCTCAAGGACATTAGTGCATAAGTAAAGGCAACATATTATGTCAGAATTTGAACTCTGTTTTCTAATCCCCTTTTATGCAAAGTGAATTTAGCTATAACTAAATCAGTTCAGTTTCACTGAAACTCTTTTTACAAAAAGATTTATTTGATTGGTTAGGTAGACCTTCTTATTCTTAATGTCACGGTTGAATAACAAAGTAAAATTGGCGCGAAATCATGCTTATGTTAATTAGCCATCATGACATTATATCTCTGCGTTGTTACGCATAATTACTTAGTGAGTAATGATAATATTCATGACAGTGATAACAGTGAGGAAATCTTTTGACCTCAAAGATCATGATCATTATTGGTGAGACAAGCTAAGAGTTATGCTTTAAGCAACTGGAACAAGCTTGAAACAACGTTTAAGGCTGTGGTCCTCTGCAGGGCACTTAACAGCACGAAAAATATTTGACATATATTTCCGCCTATTTTATTAGCTACTGGTACTTGTTTCGATCCTATAGCTTCGGACGAGACAACTTAAAATATATTTGATGCCTGGTGTCTGAGGAACTATTTTGCATGTTGGGATACAATGAGTACACTATAGTGTCCGAGTGAAACATGTTTTATATATTCTTATTTTCAGATGGTGAATAATTATTGACAAAAAAAGGGTCACCGGGGTCCGGAATTAGCAAAAAAATAAATAAAATAAATACGTTACTCAAGTATATAAGAAACTGATTATTCAAAGACCCAATTTCAAAGCATAGTCTGAGAAACTTCTCGATTACTTTGATCCGTCTTAATGAAAGACCCTTATATATAATCCGCCTTAATGGAACGCCCGTATAAGATTTTGTCTGGCCTTAATACCTCATCCCTATATATAAAAAACATTTTTTTAAATACATAAAAAATATTTTTTTAAGAAAGTAGGATTTCATTATGATTCACTGAAATCATATAAAATTAACAGATGCCTTTCTCTTCAATGACGTTAATATATTAGGTACCTTTCTCTTCAATGACCTTAATATATTAGATCCCTTTCTCTTCAATGACTTTAATATATTCCTTCAGATAACCAACTGTCTGACAGTTTATTTCTTAATCTAAAACAACCTTTAAGATTAATACTGATATTTAAAAAATGTTAATTATATTTTACAGATTCCACTTTAATCGTTTTAGCTGACGTGATCTTATCTTAAATTATCGTGTGTTACTTTCCGCAAAACATTAAAAGAAGGCGCATATTTTACAAGAGAAAAGAATTTAAATAGTGTTGATTATATGACAGCGTTCTTCTGATAAAATATATGAAAGAAATATACTCACAAAGCAAATTGGACGATAAGAATTATATCTTTCTGGGCGTGAATTGTGCAATAATAAAAAGGTTTTATATTATATACATGCATCAGTTTACAAACTGGTTTGGTAAGGTCGCTATCAAAATTGTCTACAAGATCATTTTGTATAAGTTTATTCTTTGCCATCTGTAGTTTTAATAAAAAAAATAAGGACATAAATCCTATTTTATATTTTATAATAATAATAATTTGAAACCATATAATAATTATCAATGTGTATTTATTTATATATTTTCTGTCCTATCGGTAGTAGGAAATAAGGTAAATCAATTTAAGTCAGTAAATTTATGAATGATTACTTCCATTCTTTCTTTCTATGTGCCGTGTCCTTTCAGGACGTAGGCGATCATGGCTCTCCACCCCCTTTATCCCTTGCAGCTCTCAACAAGTTCCTTCCCTCTGCCACCTCCCACGACCATGTTCTATCATCCTCTTGCTTAAGGCCGCTAGGTATGTCATGCGTTGTTTACTCTTGTCTCTCTTTCCCTCTATTCGACCCGTGAGTATCAAATTCTCCAGGCCCTCCTTCCTCATTATATGTCCCATGAACTTCAGCTGCCTCTTTCTGCTGTTAAGCATCCTCTCTAAGACCTCATCGTTCCTGACACGCTCGGTCCATGATATCCTTAGCATCCTTCTGTAGAACCATATCTCCGTCGCCTCGAGTCTCTTTTTCACCTTTGAGGAAATCGTTCAACATTCGCTGTCGTAAAAAAAGAACAGATATCACATAACAGCTCAGTATTCTTTTCTTCGTTACCGAAGTTTTAATAATCTATGAAAATAAGATAAAAAATTATCAAATTTAGACAAAAGAGTTCCCAAGCAAAATGAACAGTTTAATTAATCAGTTCCTTTACGCCCAAGCTTCTTAGATTGCAGTCTTATCTGTTCAAACCTTCCGTGTGAAGCACTCAGATACCTTTGTTTATTAAGTGATCGTCTTGCTTCAACTTTGTCTTGAAATAGGCTTTATCGTCGCCGTCTTTGTCGTTCTGTTGCTAATCTTTTTCTCCCAAGAATTTTCACTGTTACGTATAAGCACATAAAATGTTTAACATGAAAAGATACTGAACAAAAAGCGATTTAATACCAGGAGTAATCAATGAATCATAGATACCATTGAACGTCTTAAAAAATTATAAAAGGAACCGGTTGTTAATTAAACGGTTCATTGGCTTCTATTTTAGCTGTAAATTCTTTATCTTCGCTTTATTAAATCTCAGTACATTGTTTCAAAACTTTTGTTACATTTGCATCTCACTGTTAAAACTTTCTAACATTTTTGAATCCAAATCACCCCAAGCAAGACACAAGACTGAGTGTGAAAGAGTTAGAAAACAGAAGCATTATTGAGGAGCGAGAAAAATTACTATCATTTTTGATGGCACGGGTACACCAGTAATAATAATAAAAATAACAAGTTAGAATTAAATGGACACATGGCTGTCGTAGAATTTGCCGCCTCCCTAAACAAAATTCTAAAGCTGGACAACACCTACAAAATATAAAGAAAAATCACGATTACGGCCATTTATTTTGTTTTGAATGCAGACAAAACAACAACAATAAAAGTTAATTGCGCTGGCTTCCCCCCTCTTCGAAATATTGGTCACGTGAAAATTTATTTTTTTCAAGCTCACGCTAACCTTGTTTAACTCATTGCTGCCCTAAAGGGTGCATCATCTTTCAAACTTAAAAACAATCCTTTCGATGCCAAACTACGGTGCTCTCCCCGCTCATGAACATAGATGCACAGTGTGTCAGCATCTAGGAACATGCTCAAATGATTATGGTCAGATCACTCTCTGACAAACATATATATATATATATATATATATATATATATATATATATATATATATAGAGAGAGAGAGAGAGAGAGATAGATAGATAGATAGATATATATAAATATATATATATATATATATATATATATATATATATATAGAGAGAGAGAGAGAGAGAGAGAGAGAGATAGATATATATATATAAATATATATATATATATATATATATATATATATATATATATATATATATATATATATATTCATTTTGCCTTCAATCTGTCCTAAGAGTATCAAATTTTCAAAGCTCTCTTCCCTCATTATATACCCTAGAAATTTCAACGGTTTCATACTGATGTTACATATAAATGTCTCTTTTGTTTCAATTTTTCTAAAACTTTGTCGTTGCTCACATGTTCAGTTCATGGTATTCCCGGCATCCGTCTGTAGAATAACATTTATATCGCCTCAAGTTGTTTCATCTGTGAAGCGTTTGTTCAGCAACCACTTCCATAAAGGAGGACTGATATTGCATAACAGTCTAGTACCTTTTTTTTGTTTCGAACGGGATTTTCCTGATTCTTAATACTTTGCTTAACCTTTGGAGGACATCTTCTGCAATTCTAATGCACCTTCGGATTTCGGTGTTGCACTTTCTGTCCCCTGTTAAAACACTTCCTAGATATTTAAATTGTTCTACTTTGTTGATCTTGGTATCTCCAAGATGCATGTTGGGCTCTTCTTTTCTGCTAACAACCATGCATTCTGCCTTGCAATTGATATTTAGTCCTTTCTTCTGTCTTGGCTTTATTACCTTCTGTAGTAGTTCTGCTATCAACACTGAGTCATCTGCATATCTTGTTGTTAAGATTGTGGCTGCCAATAATGAATCCTGGTAAGGCTTGTAATTCTCTCAGAATCGCCTCATTGTATCGGTTGAATCTGATGAGAAGATACATCCTTGTTTTACACTGTAAACATAGATTTAACGAAAATATGCGCAACAAAGCTAACTTAAACTGTGATTTGTGTTATCTTCCTTTTTCCTGACCATTTTAAAACTCGACTTTTTTATAAATTTAAATTTCGTTTTAATTAGTTTTTATCTTCTTTTAGCAGGAATCGTGTGCCTGTAGATGGAGTCCCAAGTTGAAAGAAACAAGGTTATCGGCGCAGAAAGCAATGCTGTCGAAAGAATTGATGATGAAAATAAATCAAAAGGAAAAGTGATGAATCGCGGGAAATGGGGAGGCAAAATGGAGTTTATACTCACATGTATCGGCTATGCTGTCGGTTTGGGAAACGTGTGGCGATTTCCCTATTTAGTCTTCAAAAATGGTGGCGGTAAGAAATTGTCTTTGTAAATAAGGATTCTCGTGAGTGATTCAATTTACGACTGTTTTTGTTTTGTTTTTTAGGAGTAGGTTATTTTAAGTGCTTATCACTAACACAGAATTGTTTTGGAAGATTTCAGTATTGATAAAAACAAGACATAATGTTGTATAGCATCTTTGTACCTTCGTGTGTTGTTATAGCATCTTCAATTTGTGCGAACCTCACGAATGCACGTTCATGTATTGATGCTCATATAAATTGATTGTACTAGTGAACTCAATTATGCTTTAAACATAAAACATGGTAACATGATCGAATGACGCACTAATATTGTTAATTCTGTATAAATCAGGAGTTCTTATAGCAATGGCTTGACTGAAATGTTTCATGTTAAAATTCTATCACTTTCTAGATCTATTTGTTCACATTTCTTTTGAATAGTCTAGAAATTTTATCTAAGGAAAGGAAAGTCTCATTATTTATCGAATTATTTGTTGATGCTGTTTTATTTGTTATTTTGTGTATGTGTGCATGTGTGCATGCGTGCATGTGTGTGTACATCTCTGAATACTCGTCGGAATAATTCAAAAATTAAAAAAATTTTAAAAATCTAATTGAAAATGCCAAGCATTACAAATGCATTCTTCGTTTTTTATTGTAATTCAATTTTTTCTGACAAGAGAAATACAAAATGAATAAAATTAACTTCCTTTTACATATTTTTCGTTTTTATTTTTTCGATAATTAATTTTTTGTGAAAATTTTCCATTCGAAAATTGATATGCATATTTGTAGGATATTCTGTCATCCAAGATTTTTATATTAATAATCCGAACGTCCGAATTCCAAATAAAAATAAAGAAAACATGAACTCATGCCTATTAAATAAATCCTTTATATTTGCAAACATATGTAGATGAATTCAAAAGAGTAAAAAATGAGTAAAATTAGTCTTTAGTTGAGTTAAAGTCTTTGGTTTGTTAGTCCACAGAAAATATGTAACTTAGGATAGACTTTTAGTAGTTGGTCCAAAGTAAAAAAAGCTTTGGTTGGGAAAAGACTTTTAAATAGATTGTTCACATAAAACAAATCTGTGATTGTGGCCACTCCAAAATAAATTGTATCCCAAATGTGCAATGGAGTCACAACCAATTTGACGCGCCTCTTGCATACAGACAACATTAAGAGTTGCTTTCTTGCATTCTTGCATTCTTCTAAAAGGAAAGTGCACACAGAAATAGTAGTAAGAAAAGAAAAATGCGACAATAATGTATACGGTTGTTCTGTAATTAGATATATACTTACTAGCATCGGAGATTATATTAATTTCACAATTACAGAATGAGTAAACCAGAACTGCAACTGAAATATTATAAAACATTCGATTAACCAGATTCCACAACTTATACAATAGTGGCATCAAAGGATTCGCTTTCTGTGTCAACCGAACTTTAAGAATATAAGTGTCGTTATCTGGATGAGTGTAGATTGCGTTATCTGCACAAAAATTTCCAGCTTCTTTTTTCTTCTCTTTTTCTCTCTTTTTTTTTTTTGTTGCTTTTTTTTTTTTACTTAGTTACTTACTTAAAACGACTTTCTACTGTGAAATCCGTTTAAACCAGTTCTCATACGATCACCGATGTTAAGCAACGTCGAGTCTGATCAGTACCTAGATGAATGACCGCTTAGAAATACCAAATGCTGTAAGCTTAGATGTGCAGGTGGTATAATTGATAACAGCTTGGAATTGGAGATCGAAAAGCCGAGTTCTAATTCCAGTTGGGTTCGTTATATTCACTTACGCGCAAATACCCTTGGGAAAAGTAGGAATCAACCTATTCTCTCACAGCTATGGGTTAATTAGTAGGACATATATCAGTAAATCATTATTATCCCCAAAAAACTCTTACAATCTGAAAATATTTTATTGCCTTAAATAATTTGCAAAAGGTTGATAAACCGTAA
The DNA here is from genome assembly GCA_963932145.1 of Acanthosepion lycidas. NCBI lineage: Eukaryota > Metazoa > Mollusca > Cephalopoda > Sepiida > Sepiidae > Acanthosepion > Acanthosepion lycidas. Next base: position 76,128,550 of record OZ010578.1, read on the forward strand.
AAAACAAATCAAACAATCTTAAAACTGTTTTGTGTGTGTGTGTGTGTGTGTGTGTGTGTGTGTCCACTCAAGTCCACTAAATACTATCACTCGTTTTCGTGCTCATAAGAGTTTTCTTTAAAACATTTTGTTTAAGGTAGTGTGAAAAGTCAACATTTTGATCATATCATTATTTTTCGGCAAATGGTTGATAACCGGTAAAAAACAAATCGATAAATCAATCAATAATGTGTACTTAGTCTATAATTGGCACTGAAAGCTATTACACATACTTAAAAAAAGAAATATCAAGAATAAAACCTTTTTTTAGAATTTTGTCATTTGTGTAATTTTTTCATGACATTATTATTATTCCATGTGTAACACATCATCATTCATGTATATCTCTATCTACACAGGTGCGTTTCTCATCCCTTACTGGACAATGCAACTGTTTGTTGGAATGCCGCTTTTTTTTATGGAATTATCTTTTGGTCAATTCGCAAGCCTGGGTCCGATTACTATTTGGAAGGTCAGCCCTCTTATGAAAGGTAAGGTTGAACATTTGTTAGCGACCTAAGTATAGGAACTAACATACAACTGTTGTTACGAATTTATAAGCCTATCACAGTTCCACATCCCTAACAGAAATAGGTTATGTCCCACGAGTGCTTGTAAATTGATATACCTTTCAGATAAAATAAATTATCTTAATAAAATACAGTAAAATAATTCCCCAACACGATCGAATGATATTTAATAATACGGGAAAATTAATGAACTTTAAAAATTTCTGCCTATACAAGTTACAGACACTCAATGATGCAGTCTACATCTTGAAATAGAAAAAAAAGTACCAAATATAGTATGGTAATACGATGTAAGCGGTGACCTACTAGTGCGAGATGAGCAAAGCCCCAAAGAGGTTTGAACAGGAAGTAGAATAGAAAAATTTGATTTTATGGTATAGAACCGAGAAAAAAAAAACGTGAGAGGTTTGATTACATTTTAATGATTAAATGTGAAAAATAACTAATTAAAAAATGAGTTACGGTTTTCTTAAGGAATCGAACCCGACTATAAACTTGGAAAACTTACAAACTGGGTAAGACCATGTATCCACCTGGTATATTCACCAAGTCGGGCCAAAATGATGACAAGTAATATGTTACTTCCAAGGCCGAAATCAAAAAAATATGATCCGGTGTTCTTGCTATTTACCTTGAGCTCCTTGAAGAAATCCAAAGAAGTATCAACAGTATTATTGGTCTTGATCTAGAGGCTCGGCTTCAGTCACTTTCCCACCACCATAAGGTTGCCTCCCTGTGCCTTTTCTACTTTCATAGTAATTATTCGGATGAGCTCTTTGCTATGGTTTCAGTGAAGTTTCAGATTCAGTGAAGCCGATTTGAAATCCACAACATCGGATGAGAGCGTTATTTTTAATTTTGTATAGCGCTCTCCAATTGGTTATTTATTACTCTTTGAGGATATATGTTTGTAGCTCACAACAGCCTATGTAAAAAAGACTTATGACAGTGTCAAAAAGATTATACATATTTAATTTTGAGGCCCTAGGCTTCAATCTACCAAGCCTATCGGTAAATTCAACATGATGACAGTAGCTATGGTTATCATATTTAATTGATTAAATACAATCAATTTCCATTTTTATTTTATAAAAGAAAATGTTTCGAAACGAGGAATAGTAAAGTTAAAATATCAATCAATCAAGGCTGACCGCATTTGGGACCATACAGTCCTTGTATAATCCGTGATCCATACATTAATCGCATTGTATGTACTTCGCCAGGGATACATACAGCTCTGAATCCAGAGATGTCCTTCTCATAGACAGGTTGCCACCCTAGACTGAAGAATCCAATCTGTTTTACTATTTAACCTATAGCAGAGGGAATTCGTAGATTCATACCTTTCCCAAGGGTATTTGTGCGAAAGGGAATGTAACAAAACTCGAACTCAGTTCTCTGATTTCGCTTTCCGAGCCGCTATCCATTACACCACCTACACATCCTAAAGTTAAAATGACATGGCTAAAAAAGTGATTATGCCTTTTATTTCAAACAAGTGTGCATTCTTTAACGATACATCAGTAAAAAGCTGACACTTAAGTTCAAATGAAGGCAAGATTTCGACTTATGTCTTATTTGACAGGCCTGACGTCAATAACGATGAAAGCGTCGTACTTTGGCGCCAACTAGATTTAGTTCAGACAAGCAAATATATTCAGGACCAGAAAGAAAGAAATTAATGAAAAAACAATTAATTATGAATATAGGAGCTATCCCAAGCCAAATGCCGTTGCTTTGTTATATATCTTGGAATAACAATGGCATTTGGATGAAAACAGGATGTTGTGGTAGGCGTATTTCTAAAATCTACGATAGTCACACTTTATAATCAAAGTTGCACAAAATCACGTTATTTAGTATTGAGACTTTTTTTTTTTTCTATATTTGAGTCTGAAACCATTGTTTATGTTTTTTCCAGTGTTCAGATTTAAAAAAAAAAAAAAAAAAAAAAGGGTTCTGTGATCTATAACGTGTTCCAAAAAGAAGAGATATCTTTCGCCAGACCCCGCTTAGGACATACTTCTAGTACTCATTCATATATATATATATATATATATATATATATATATATATATACTAAAAATGAAGAACCTTCAAGATGTATAAAATGTCTGAAAAGATACACGGTAAAGCATTATATTGAATGAATTTGTCGACGCCAAACTAGAAAAATATTAAAGTATAACCAAACTAAAAAGCTTTTTAACAATGTCAAACCAAGTAGCCTTTTACAAATTTTAAAATAAATTTAGGTTTTGAGATCTATATGCACATAATTTTGATAAATACATAGAATACATTTTATATATACCATATCTGCTTTCGCGTAAGATACATTTTTTTTTAATGTCCTAAAAATCTATTAATTCACATTGATTGTACTTTACTGATTGCTTTATATCAGTTTGTTTTGTTTATATGTACCAGTATGCATTAATACAAATGTACCAGTATTTCTTTTCTGCTTTTGCAAATTTAATCTAGTTTCCTTTGAAGGTTAAAGTCACAATATACGATTTTATACTTTATTCCAATAGATTGTTACAATATTGTATTTGCAGGCACAAAATCATATATTTTGCCCTACAAAACCACTTTGAAAATATATTACATTAAATGATGAAATATACTCATTTTTTCCACAAAATATCGTTGTAAAATAGAGGAACGTCTTATGTGAAGGTGCGAGTTATGTGCAGGGAAATACGGTACATAGAAAATAGAAAATTTACATGTTTATCAAAATTTTTAAAAGAAAACATTAGAAATTTTTATCTAAAAAAAATCTTTCAATTTTAACTTTAAGTAAAAAATAAAACAAAGTTTTAATATTGATATTTTTATACAAAATATCAGGAAAATCTTTAACAAATATAATTTTTAACATATATCTTCCTTAACCCACAAAGAGAGGATACGCCCTAAAACAAATCAATCTTGTGTCCTATATTCAAAATATAGGCATGTAGAGGTAGAGGAAAAGAAAAGAGAAAAACATGAAGATACTGTGAGACGATCAACATTACGTCGTCAATAATTTTTACTTGAATATTGTTTTTGTCAAGTAAACTACGTTATCGTGTGCACTTCAATGAAAACTTCTCTCTTCCACTATCACGAATCATGTAAACCATTAGGAAAATAGGGCACCACAAGTACTGCAGTTAAAGCAGTAATGGATGTGCCTAGGTCAAGATAGCCTTCTTTAGGCTCGTTTTGAATTTCGTTTTCCTTCTCTAAGGAACAAAATGACAGTCACTATTTAAAACATAGCTGGAGTAAGATGCATTCATGTATTTCCAGTGAAACAGATTCCGTTATAATTTGAACTCGGAACGATGATTCCAATTTTCTCTCCAATAACAGTTACTCACATCTTTCTTTAAACACCAGCACACCACCATTCCCAGAGTCCAATGCTTGCTGGTGTCAACAGCGATCTATATCCGGTCGGATCATCTATGGTTATTGAGATCTATCATATTTTGCTTTTACAGATGTAGTATTTTCACTGCAACGTTATTTGTACAGTTCCAATATTCCTTCTCCTAGACAGGTTGAAAACGAAAGCTAGAGATCCAAGTTCGTCCTGCTATTTAATTCCTACTTGTAGAGATAATAGATAGATTCATACCTTTCTAAAGAATATTTATGCGAAAATGAGTAACGAACTCGACTCGCTGAATTCTCGTTCCGAATCACTAACCATTGCGCCAGCTGCAAAGCTTTCTTTAGTAAGCTTAAAATAAGTTGGCCCAATCGCCATAAATACGAAGACGTAACAAACTTCATTACAGAATTAATAGCCTTTAGATTTGGTGCCAAACTATGAAAAGTACCTGATGAAAACCGGGAAGTAAAACGGTCGAAACGTTTTTAAAAATAACACCTAATGTGACACAATATTTCGCATGCAAACAATGTGAGACAAACTTTGTAAATATTTACAAAGTTTGACTTTGTTGAGTACAAAGATAGAGGATATAACTCACTGCAGTTTGTTATCCAATGCTCCACGGCAAACTGCCTATATATTTATTGAATAAGCTTAGCATCAACTGACAATAATCCACAGTTGTTTGGCACCCAACGAGGAAGGAATTGCTGCACTACAACAAACGCCCATCTTTCTCTGTCTCTTTCTCTCTCTGTGACTCTTTCTCTATCTATCTATCTATCTATCTGTCTGTCTGCCTGTCTGTCTATCTGACTTGCCCGACCATTATTCAACGTTTAAAATGTATCATGAATTGATTAACGAAAAAAAAAAAGAACTGTTATTTTCCATTATGTTTCATGTTATTGTCCAAGAGGAAAAGTTTAACTTTTATGTCGTTTGCAGGCGTCGGTTACTGCATGGTAATCAGCACGGCGCTCATCACGCTGTATTATAACGTCATCATCGCCTATTGCTTCTACTACCTTTTTGCCTCGATGACATCTGTCCTGCCTTTTTCCCACTGCAATCATAGCTGGAGTTCATCCCGTTGTTCGACAGGCATAGGTAAGTTTTCATTGGTTCATTGAAGACCAATCATATATTTGTATGTTCCAAGCACATTTTTGTGAATTAACAAAGGACCACTCTTTTGCCTTTGCTTCTACGATAGTTTTATTGATAATTAGGAAACAGATTTCCCGTTTTTACTTACCCTTATATATTAGTTCAAAAAATAAATAACCCATTTTCCCTAGCGTGTTCTTTACTACAATAATGCCTGTTAAATTTCCAACAATTACGAGGAAAACTTAGATGTTTGTATAGGCAGGCATCTTGGATCAGCACTTGGCTGGGTTTCTCGTTTTTTAGTTGATCGCTGTGGTTGAATGTAGAAAAGTAGCGCGATCGAAAAACGATCCTGCTGTTGAGAAAATCACGTACAATGAAAAACAGTTGAAGAATTCATTCTGGTTTATTCATGTGCGAATTGAAGAAATTGAGACTAGACGACTGCTACTAGGCTTTGGGAAAATGTGAAAAGCGAAAGCTTTATGAAGAAAGGTGTGAACAGCTAAGACAATGAGGGGACAAAGGCAAAGGTTTAAGAAACAATAACGTCGATTTTATTTATCCAAAATGTACAAGAGTGTACTCTGGAGAAATATATTTGTATCGGTGTCGGGTCCGGTATGACTGTTTTTTTTTTGTTTTGGGGTAGATTTCGGTTGCATCGGCGAAACGAATGTATAGTTGGTCGGCGGCGGTAGCTGGCCGACTGCTGGATGGAAGAATTGTCAGGAACAGCAGCAGGTTGATCGATGTCGCACGAAGATTCGTTGTATTGGTTAGGACGAGTCCCTAAACAGGGCCGAGTCAGAATAGCGATACGACTTCACAGGGCGGATCGACCGCGGAGACGGGATCGCGCCGAAGTGTAACACTTGACGAGGACGGAGTCGCTAAACAGGGCCAAAGAATTGTGATACGGCTTCACAGGGCGGATCGACTGCGGAGACGGGATCGCGCTGAAGTGTAACACTTGACGAGGACTTAGTCCCTAAACAGGGCCGAGTTAGAATAGTGATACAACTTCACAACCACGGAGGCGTGGTCGCGTCGGAGTGTAGCACTTGACGAGGACGAAGCCCCTAAACAGGGTCGAGTCGGAATATTGATACGACTTCACAGGGCGGATCGACCGCGGAGACGGAAGTATTCTCTCGACAAAGCACCGGAAGCTCGCAAAGGTAGAATACTACACTTTGATCCAGGCCCCAAGGCCGAGCAGCTCGGTATTTATCAATCCACCCACGAGGACCGAATGTGGCACAAGGCCGGTTTAATGTGGGTATTTCCGAGCCCGTAGGCTCGGCCAAAATTATAGCCTTTGAACCCGCCTAGACGGGTTCAGGTCCTGTCTACCTCCCCGAACGAAACCTTGCCCTTCGGCAAAGCTTCGTCCGGGTTCCTCTCTGCTAATGCAGAGAGTTTGACAGACGCCGACTCGGAAGCTCACAAAGGTAACATACTACTCTTTGATCCTAGCAACCGGGCTAACAATATGTGGAGCGATTTATTCAAGTACCACCTAACTAGAGAAAGTAGAAAAACGTAGATATTAAATTAATCTCAATGTTGTTCGATGTTTGAAAAAGCGCTGCATAATCCGATGCTCACGAGGTACGGTTTGGCCTCAACCATATTGGACTAGTCGTCCGGTTTCTCACATGTTGCTTGACTTAAATCTGCGAGATCAGGGGTTGTGAAAGTCAAGGTCGTCTTTCTAAGGAGCGGCTAATGGCGGCTGCGACACCTTCTTCGTAGCACTGACCCGAGGTGCCTGACATTTATTGACCAAACAGCTAGTACTAATGTCGTTTGAAATTTGTGAAAATATTTTCTCTTAAAACAATTTTTCAGGAAAATTGGTTTCTCAAGTCCAATAGCTGTTATCGCTCTTGCTAGCATTGATGAAGTTTTCCTTCCTAACCTTTTATCTGATGTAGTGTGGAACGTCAACCTGTTATAGAGTAGTTTCACAGTGGAGGCTTGTATTTCACTAAGTCGGTCCTAAAAAGGTTCGACGTACAAAGCGTTAGGAACTTGTTATAATACTTAATGACGCAGCAATCTAGTTGTGGTGGTTGATACTTTAATGTCCGACATCGACTAACTGACCAAATCACCGAGCGGTATTTAGTCACCGCCCCACGAGGGCATCATGTGGCACAAGGCCGATTTAACGTGGGATCTCCGAGCCCGTGGGATCTCCGAGCCCGTGGGCTCGGCCAAAAATATGCCCTTTTAAAACCCGTATAAACGGGTTCAGGGTCGGTTTACCTCCCCGAAAGAGAATCCGCCCTTCGGCGTAGCTTCGTTCGGGTTCCTCTCCACCCGAAGGCAGAGAGTTCAACCGGTCAGCCGGTCGTCCGACTTCAGACTGAAATCAGACCAACTCACCGAGATCACTGGCGACTGCTACTACTACTACTACTTATTATATGTGGGAGAGTCTATTAACAATAGAATAGATATGTTCCAGTATAAAACAGCCTCTTAATTATGTTATTATTTTCTCTTTGAGTTACATGTGATATCTATTTTAGCGTGTAAATTTATCAGAAACCTGCCCAAAAAGTCACACAAAAAGTGAACCAGCCTGTATCAAAATTGCAGGTACCAGGAAAAATGTTGCCAAAAATAATATCTAAAACATTATTTAAAATTTGCGGATGTAGTAGAAAACAGATCACGGGGTATCAGAAGTAAGTCAATTCAAAAATGCTAGCTCTACACATGTATCTAGAGATCAAAAGTTTCAACAATAGAGTAATGTCTATTAATTTAATACGATTATATTTTCCATTCTTCTGCAATTTGTAAATTTACTAAAATAGATTAACCTTCTCTGTATCATATCTGCGAATGTTTCAAATAAGACTGTTTTCTATTAATTGATGCATCCACAAAAATCAACTTACACGGCTTCATATACAAATGTTTTCTTGTAAATATGTAACTAAGTTGTAGTTTTAAGTTTTATCCTAATTTTTTAAAGTTTATTTACTATATTAATTGTGACTATGACTAATTACCAATACGTTAAGCATCTCAAATAGTTGTGACTGACTGTCTTATGCCGGTCGTTTTTTTTTATAAATTCACTCTAAGCAAGGAGATAATGAATACAAAGGCGACTGGTAGTGAAAAGGAATGAAAAAGATTTTAGAAGGAAACGGAAACCCAGTCCTAAACTGGAATCAAGGGATAAACCTCTACTCTTATTCAAAGACCGAGTGTGAACCGGAGGATAGATGAACCTATCTATTTCTATTGATGAAAAAGAAAATAAGTAAATAGTATAAATACAATATCAGGGTGTTGGGGGAGGTGTTAGAAGTATAGATTTGAAGTAGATTTTAGAAGGAACCAGAAAGCCAATCCTAAAACAGAAAACAATGGTTAAACCTCTACACCTGTTAAAAAGACCAGGTATGAGTGTGAATCAGACGATAGACGAACCTATCTACTCCTATTGAGAAAATAAATAAATAAATAAATAGTAAATAAACTATCAAAGTTTTATTGCTGTTTAGACCATTTTTTAGACATTAACGGGCTTTTTAAAACCCATAGTAGAGTAATAGTTGATATGTTAATCTTGTAAGTCAATGTTTGGTAGTTCGTTCCTCATCAGAAGTTCTGTAGCTTCGTGTCAAGGTTGACTTCTTTCAACAAACATTAGTAAACGTCAGTCACATGAACGCTGTGCCACATTTTATTTATCTAATAATCATGGTGATTTTTTCGGGATCTTTTCCTTGAAAGACTGACGTAATAAGTTTAATTTTTATGCCAAACTTGAAGAAGTCATACAGTAATTCATTTAACATATTTGCGTTTTATCTTAGGTTTATAATTTAAGCGTTCCTTGTTCTAGTCTTCATTTATTTTATTCGGTTTGTTGAAAAGAGAAAACAATTCAGCTACTCCTCACTTAACGACCTAATTCTCTTTCAACAACCTGATCGCTAAACGAATTGTCAGCTTCTCCGAGAAATCATTCCTAGTTATGAGTCCTAGACATTTCAACTTTCTCTTTCTGTTTTAAGAATAATAAATATGTTTCTTGCTTCCATTATCCTTAAAACTTCCTTATTGCTTATATCTTTAGCCTATGGTATTCGCAGCATCTTTCTGTAGAACCACACCTGTGTTATTTCACATCTCCTCTTCACTTGTGAGGAAATTGTCCAGCATTCACTGCCATTCACGATGTTTGATATTACATAGCATTACAGCACTCTTTTCTTTATATATAAAGATATTTTCATGTTTCTTAATATTTTGTTTGGCCTTTGGGAGACGTTTTTTTTATTATTATTCCAATTCATCTTTGTATTTTGGCGTCACTTTTTCCATCATCTTTTAAAACACTTCCCAGGTTTGTAATTCCTGTACTTGCTTGATTTTGACGTCTTCTATTCTTCACTCTTATCTCGGGCCATTCATCCTGCTGTCAACCATATATTCTGTCTTCTTACAATAGATGGTTAGTTCTTTCTTTTACCTTTCTTGTACTACCTTGTCCAGGAGTTATTTCATCTGTCTGACATTATTAAAAATGCATTTCTATCAAAGCCGAAAATTTTCAAATTCCAAAAGGTATCCGGTCCTAAAGAGATTTAATACTGTACTAAATATTCGCAGTTTTCTGCAGTGGGGCGATCATTATTGAAATAGTCTTGTCAAACATTGTAATTTATAATGAATACGATCTTCACTGAGTGTTTCCTTGCTTAGTAAATATCTTCTGAATATTAGAATTTATTTCTTGATGTTGATTTTTTTTAAAGTTTATTTACTATATTAATTGTGACTATGAGTAATTACCGATACGTTAAGCATCTCAAATAGTCGTCTGAAATGCGGCTGTTTTACGTCCTTATTAACTTCTGCGCTCACATCATTATATTTTTTGTGTGTCTTGGAAACGAGTAAGTATTTCCCAATATAAAGCTGGTCAGCTGTTTACCAGAAAATGAATCCTTATTGAACGTTCTAAAACCGAAGTTTAGCTTGTTTTATTTTTTGTTTTTTTTTTGTTTTTTAATGTAATATTCATTTTTACTTTCTCCCTTCTCCAGCATCTGATAATAGCACTACAAATACAAGTCTGTCCAACATGACTACAGTCGCTTCTTTTGTCACAACCAATTTAACAACTCCAGCCACTGATTTCTTGACGACGACAAAAGAGACTACGATTAACATGACTATAACGCCGAGTGAAGATTTCTTCATGTAAGTTTTTCGATTCTTTTGAAGCAATATTTATTGATTTTAAAATCACTTTCTCTCTTTTCTTCTCTCTCTTTCTTTCTCTTTATATATATATATATATATATATATATATATATATATATATATATATATATATATATATACCGCCTGATGATTGTGAGGCATCCGCATAAATATCAGGTGTCCACAAGAAACTTTAAGTCGTAGAAAGGCCGTAATATCTCACTATTGTTTTTCTTATATATATCTATATAATAAATGCAAATTTCAGTGTGTCACTGTGTCACACTTTTTTAACTTTACTCCTAGAGGCCGTAACCGAAAATATCATACCATTTTGGAATCAGGCCGACTCTGTGAGAAAAACATTCCGGGCAATATCCTGAAATTTGGGATTCCCAATTTTTCATTACTACGATTATTTTCGGTAATTTTTGGGGACAATTTTTTTTGTACGATAATAATTTTTATAACTTGGAAATAAATTTACGAGTAACGAAATTAATTGAGAAATCCTGCGAAAGTCATCCATGAAATAAAAATAATTGTTTGTACGAAAAGTATAGACCTATGTACATCAAAATTGTCTTTAAATTCATTGGCGACAGAAGAATTATCGTTGAACTTTTAAAAGGTAAACTTAAATATTAATGCAATACTTAAATGCAGCGATCAGTTTTGAGTTCTTTTTTAAAGTTATAAGGTCTACGTGTCATTTTTACTTCTTATTTTATTTTTTCACGAGTATTGAGCACTTTTTAATACTGTTGTTTCGTGGTCTGATTCAACCATGGCCATTAACCTTTTATGTATTGCATATATATATATATATATATATATATATATATTTATATATATTGAAAAATAGTTTTGTTGTCTCATTTAATGTAACGCAAGCACATGCACACACACAACACAACCAAACAATGTTATTGTGTTTTAAATAAAACATTGAAATAATACATTTCTCTCCAACTCTGGATAGTGGTTATCTAGATTTAAATTTACTTTTAAAAATGAGGAAAATTCCTAATTAGTAAAAAGAACATCGGTAGTTATCCTTGGCGTAGACACAGTTTCAAATCCGACATTTGTAAATAAAAACAATCTAAGAATATTTTTTAAAGGGATCGATTTGGTACTGTAGTTATATTATAAAGAGAAACCTACTTCTAAAATAATAAAATAATTGTTATTTGACAATCGTCGAATTAATGCTAATCAATAAAATTAATCCCAAAATAATTCCGTATTTTTCCCTTAGTAGAGCGACCATTTTATTCGTTGATCTTGTGTTTTTCTCCCGTTATTAAACCCACTATTTTTTATTTTATTTCATTCTTTTCTATATCTATAACAGCTATACAATCATTCAAAAAGATAATCTTTACTTTATGTGACACATCGATAGTGACTGATAATTGGCTTCCTTAAACTCAGATAGTCTGACACGAAGCAACGTTTGTAAAACAGCAAATGAGACTTCATAGCAGACTCTGCTCATGTGAGAAAATAAAAATAATTTATTAGCATTTGTTTCTTCTTTGAACAGAAATTTCGTGCTGAAACAAAGTTCAGGCATTGATGAAGTGGGCGAATTCCAGTGGAAAATAGTGCTTTACCTTCTACTAGCCTGGACAGTTGTCTTCTTTGTTCTCATCAAAGGAATCAAAACTCTCGGAAAGGTGAGACTTTACCGTACTAGGTTTTCTAACAGTATAACATGCTATGGATTTGCGCATGCGTAAATTATTATGTAAGAGTAATGAAAAAAAAAGTGGGAGATAAATTGTTATAAACAATTATGTAATCGAAAATTCATTTGAATATTAAATAAAAATAACGAGAGCTTTAGTGATGTTCTGCTATTATTGGTTTAAGCTGTGAGAAGAAAATTGCTAGTTACAAGTACATATTGCATTATATAAACAGTAAACTAATGGTGATTGTCTTAAGTTGTCGCAATTCTTAGATTAATTATTTTATTTATTCTTTGGTAGTTTTTCTTTGTTGTTTTTTTTTTTATCAAAACTCTCTCCTCTACAGCCTTGATGGCTGTAAAGTAGAGTAAGCATCGTGAATTGGTAACAAAGAAATAGTTTCCGACAAGACTTGAACTCGTATTTCAAAACCTGGGAGTCCGCCAGACATGGTCGTCGTCTATAACAATTTGGTCAGAGGCTTGTGCCAGGTGTAAAGTAATTTAAATTCTCTGACTCATAGTGCGTTAACGGTTCACAAACACACAAAGAAAGATTAGGTCTGCTTCATTGCAAAGGCGAGGCCAAGTTTTCTCCTTTGACGAATAACTATAGTATGGAAGTATAAGAGATGATCTAGGTGAAAGTACGATAAAAGTTTGTAATTGTTTTTTTTTTTTTTTTATCTTGATTTCATGTCCGGGTTCAGGTTAACAATCATACACTCACGTCCGATCCTAGCAAAGGCACGTGGTAAAAAGATAAATAAGAGGGTGTGCATCGTTTTGTAATTCTAGGATGGAAACCAACTTTCCATTCCTTATTTTTTAATTAATTTATTAATCTATTTTACCATCTTGGGAAAAAAGTTTATTTTTATTTTATATATATATATATATATATATATATATATATATATATATATGTATGTATATATGTGTGTGTGTGTGTGGTCAGCAACCTTTCTTTCAAACATGCTTCGTTGAATACGACACACAAGGAAAATTTGTTTAATTATGTAGCTTTTCTAGTGTTCTTAGAAAAAGAATAAGGAAAATTCTGGTTGGTAACATGATCCTCCTTCATAGATCCCGTAACCGAAGGCATCTCGATCTGAGAGATGCACTCTACATAAAACATATGGAACCCAGTCTTAATCTCACCTTATTTAACAATGGAAATAATGTGTTAAAAGTTGTTGTTTTTTTAAAAGAAATAGAAAGATGCCAACTCGAATTCCAGCCAAGTTCCTTTCGCGGGGGCCGGAGGGATAAATGCTAGACATCACAAAACTACATCTTAAACGAGCAAACACAAAAAGAAATTAACAACACTTAAGAACAAATCCCTTAAAATTGGCTAAAGATGTGGACAATTCTTACACTCCCTTAACTTGCACCAAACGGGAAAAAATGTCAGAATTTTAGAAAAACTGAAAAAAATGACCAAATTTTCTTTGACTTTCATATTCAAGGAAACACAAATACAAACACACATACACACATATATAAATTGGGACTTTTGATTCGTTTAAATTTTTTCTTAAATAGAATAAACAAATCGTGCCTGTTATATTTTAAAATATTTTCTCTAATTGACGGATTTGTTTCAATATATTAGAATTGAAAATATTATTAAGAGATTGTTCACAGTTCATGTTCGTTTATTTAGTATTTCAAACATTCGACGAACTTCAGTCATTTTCACGAATTAATGTCTGTTTTATATAATTCTGTAATGACTTTTTTCACTCAGATTTAAAACATGATGATAGTTTTTAATATAGTCTATATCATCTGAACGTGATGTTAATTTTAATTTAAATGTTTGGGATGTCACATATGCCGTCATATGGGTTCTGAGAATTTAGATGCTTTTTAAATTGGATTTTCTCTAAATTTGTGGATCAGAAAAAATCAGTAGAGCTTTATTTAATGGATTACAATATTTAGACATCTGTACATATTCAACCATATATATACCATTTTATTCCACTAACTTTCGCATTTTTTTAGACAGCTTCATGATTCTATCCTCACAGAAGTTAGTATCTTTCTAGATGATGAATTGGAATTCCGACCTATGAAATTCAGTAAATATCAATAGATGCATCTTTACCTTCACACGCATGCGGAGAGAGTGGAGAGGTGTGGGTATTAATAGATGATGGTGTCTAACACAGCTTTAAGAACACATAGCAATTTATCCAGTATTAGAATTCAGTACAGGATTTTAAATTAATTTCTATAATAGCACTTTGTGATACAATAACGTTAGACGTGGATCAGAAATGTTTGAATTTTCTTGCAACAAGAACCCAACGATTGAACCAAATCTGCACGTGTATTTTCTTTTCTATCTCTCCGTAGGTCGTCTACTTTACGGCTATTTTTCCGTATGTGATTCTTACTGCTCTACTCATCCGAGGTGCTACTCTGGATGGGGCATACGATGGTGTTATGTACTACCTCACACCAAAGTGGGAAAAGCTGGCAGACTCAACAGTAAGTTGTTATTTCTAAATACTTTTTTTGTTTTGTATTAATTATTACAATTATAATTTTATTGATTACACATTCTTCTTCGTCTTCTTCTTCTTGTTGTATGTGCCATGTCTATTAAGGGCGAGGGCGATCATGTCTCTCCACAATTTCCAATACTTTGTAGATCTTATTAAGTTTTGTTCTTTTTGCTCTCTCTCTCCCCCCCCCACTAACTCCTGTTCTGCCAACCATTTACACAAGTTCGTTGGATAGGTTATTCGCTGCTTTCCTCTGCCTCTTTTGCCTACGACATATCCTGTGAATGTCAAATTCTCCGAGCCCTTTTACCTCATTATATGACCTAAGAATTTCAAATGTCTCTTTCAGATTCTAAGTTTAAGCATCCTTCCCGTTTCTATTTTCCTCATTGCTCACATGTTCAGTCCCTGGCATTTTCAACATCCTTCTGTAGAATAACATTACTGAACAGCAAAGAAGTTTTAAGGAAAATGGGAACAAAAAAAAATAAACTTATATTTAGAATTAGAAAGAGCGGTTGAAATTTCTGGAACACATAATGTGGGGAAACAGTTTGGAGAATATAATACTCACGGGTCATATTGAAGGCAAGCAGACTGAGAGAAACAGCGAAAAGTAAACTTGTGTAATTGGATAGCAGAGCTTTGAGTAGGAAGGATAGTGAAAAAGACAAACATTGGTAAGAGCTACAAAAAATAGGAAGTTGTGAAGAACCATGGTCACCCACGTTATGAAGGGGGCACATAAAAGAAGAAACTAGTTTTAAATGACTCTCAAAACAAAGCCTTTACACTCGAGTATATAAATGATTGATGCTTTCGCAAAATGGGAAGCTTCACAAGATTATAACTTTTTTTTATTTTATTATTCATATCTTGCCTATCAAATAAGGAATCTACTGTGATAGATAAATAACCTAAAAGCTTTGTCTATCGTTAACATAATAACGTTATTTATTGGCCTTTAATTGGCTTTAACCTTCACCTTTTCAGGTATGGAGTGATGCGGCTACACAAGTTTTCTACTCTCTAAGTGTATGCTCCGGTGGACTGATTCTGATGTCTAGTTTCAATAAATTCGATAACAACTGCTTAAGGTATGCAAAACACTAAACTTACGTCAACTTACGTCAACTTACGTCAATTGAGTGCAATACTGTTGAAGGCTTCACACGATGATATCTATCGTTATACTTTTTAATATTTTAATTTAGTAAATGTAAATATTAGAATTGTTATTGATTTTTATTTTATGTGTTTAATTTTGTATTTTGAATTTGTTAGACTGGGGAGATTCTTACGAGCTATAATATAAGCTTGGCTTTTGAAATTTTAGATCTGAAACTGAATCAACCAATGTCAAACATATACTTGACAATGGGAAACTTTGTGAATTAACCACAACTTATAATAATCATAAGAAAATCAAATACTGCTAAATGAATATCTAAACGAAAATTTCAATGTTTTCCACGCAAAAGAAAGACACAATATAGTGTTTCTTTTTTAAGTGTTTCATTAAGTTGAAAAAAATGTTGAAAGACTTCTAATATATGCAGATTAAGAGATGAATTAACAAGAAAGAAAGATAAAGAAAAATATTTTCTAAAGTCAAACGAAAGACGGGAAAGCATAGTTTAGTTTAGAAAGAGGATACTTAAATAAAAATAAATAATGTCCTCTCAAAACGTTAATGACATTTTCCGGGCGGAAGTTATCATAAGCTGTATTTTAATTCAAGTTTTCTTTCTTACTTTTTTTTCTTTTTAAATATTATGCGAGTCTTTAGGTTTTCCAGACAGGTAGAGACATACGAGGTTTGATAAAAAAAAAAAAAGAATATTGGGACAGGTGCTATTAAAAAAAAACTACAACACATGGCAATTCGGCATTTACTTTAGTTCGAAGTAGTAGCCACACACTTTGTCCAACGTCGTTTCCATTAATGGAAGCATTCATGGAACTCCATTTTGGGGATAGCGAGCAGCTGCCACGTCGCATTCTCTGGGATTTCCTCGGCGTCTTGAACTCTTGTTCCTTTCAAATGGGAATTGATTTTTGAAGAAGTTGGTCGCAGGGGCGGAATCTGGTGAATATGGTGGTTGTTGGTCTTGAGGAATGTTTTCCATGGCCCAAAACTGTTGTACAAGCCATGTTCACTGATGGGACCTCTGTGGTGTGGTGAGACGACCATACCCTGCACAGTTTCCTTCCAAGCACTGCTATAAACAATGGTTGAGAACGAGAACAGTATAACTTAGTGTCCATGCGCGATAGTGTTCAAGGTTAATCTGTGTCAAGCGGCTTCACTCTGCGTACCTTAGCTCCGCTACTATAGCAACAACCTTGATACCCTTTTATCAGTCCTCATAAGAGAGAAAAGAGAACAACCAAACGCAACATATACACCGAAAGAGGTTGTCTGATTCTCATCCGTCGAAACCGACTGGAGAGTCCATCATATATATATATATATATATATATATATATATATATATATATAGATATAGATATAGATATATATAGATATAGATATAGATATATATAGATATATTAGGTTGGTGCAAAAATAATGTCGTTTTCTCACATATGTGAGAAAACGACATTATTTTTGCACCAACCTAATATATATATATATATATATATATATATATATATATATATATATATATATATATGGTTAAATTCCCAGATCAATTGTTGACATGGAAAGAAAATAAAAATCTCTTACTATAAAGGTAATTTACATTAACCAGAAAAAAAGGCTTAGACAGAAGCGTCTATCTTTTTAAATTTGGATTTTTTAATGTAACTATAACAACAAGAACATTTCGATTTCATTTTTGCCTTGAAAAAGTCGGAAGACGAAACGCGTCGGCAAAATCTAAGATCTTTTTTCCAATTGTCATTTTACACACACACATATATATATATATATATATATATATATATATATATATATATATATATATATATAAACTATGATGATGAAACTATGAAACCAGTGATGTATAAAACACATTGAATCAAATCTGATTTCAATAGTTATAAAGGAGTATTATTATAACTTTACAAGAAACAATGATCATCATTTCTCTTCTTTTTTTTTTCTTTTTTGTGTAGAGATGCAATCTTGGTACCATGCGTTGACTGTATAACAAGCTTCTTCTCAGGTTTTGTCATCTTCACAGTTCTAGGTTTCATGGCTAAAGAGAAAAATGTAAGCGTCGAGAAAGTCGTCGACGGAGGTAAGCAGAACTGCACTTTTAATACTTTTATCACTTCTCTATTTATTTTGAGGTTCATAGAAAATCAAACTGGTTGGGTGAACAAGATTGTCCTTACTCGCAATAATTTAAACAATATTATTCAATCAGACAAAATTAATATTCAAAACAAACTGATCATAATCATAATTCTTGAAAAAAATAATCATTCACTAAATATATAAGTTTGGTTTGTTTGTATATAATTCTGTTTTCATTTCAGGACCCGGATTAGCGTTCATTGCTTACCCAGAAGCCATTGCGAAAATGCCGGCGCCAACAGTCTGGGCTATTCTATTCTTTTGTATGATGATCATAATCGGTTTCAGTTCTCAAGTAAGTATCTGAGCTAGAATTCTGAGGAAATGAGGAATCGATAAGATGGTATTGCATGAAAGAATCAATCCAATATAATAATTATTAATTTACGAGAATTTTGCGCAAGAACTTGAAGATATTTATTTTATATGCCTCATGCCAATTTCACAAAGTACTGGCCACTGAAGGGTTTTCTGTCACAGTCTAAAATAGATTTCTTTCTACATACAAAGAGAAATCAAAACGACATTTTAAATCAGAATATTCAGTTGCTACATCGCCGCTTATTCTAATTAATTCAGTTTTTTTTTTTTAAATCGAATCAGTATGCGAACGGTTTGAAAATAGGAACTAACGACATCCTTACCTTATTTGATGAAAATTTTCCTCTACGGAAGATTTCAAGATTTTAACTTATCATTTTTCTATACAAATCCCTGCATTGCCTAAAGAACATTTAAGTCAGTTTTTCCTCTTAATAAATTAAATGAAAGGAGATACTTTTCAAATAAATGAATAAATAAGACGTTGTTTGCTTCAATATTATCAATATAAGTTCCAATGCGTGACTCTCTCTACTGTCCGCTATTAATTGACGCTACAGAGAAATATAGAAATTTAGGCAATTTACCAATTAGAATCGCTGGTATTAATTTTAGGATCGGGGTTCACCAATATATATATATATATATATATATATATATATACGTGTGTGTGTGTGTTAACCATTTCATCCGAAGCAAGCAAGGCAATAATGTCACTAAGACGCAAGGGATTACTGAGAGTGAAATAAAATGAGAAAACGTTAGTGAGAAGAAAAACAAGAAAAGAACAGGATTCAAGGAAACAGAAGATGCCGACTGATATTTAAATTTTTGAAGATCAATTTGACTGGAAAGTAAGAGGTTGGGAAAGAGTCCCACAAGCGAGAAGTGCGAAAGAAGAAAGTGTTAACATCTAACAATTGCAACTGTAAAATGATGAAACCTAGCTAATCTACTACTGCGCTTAAATTCGTAAAGCTGAGATCCTAAAGAGAAAATCTCATCAGAGCAATTACCATGGAAATATTTATAGAAAAGACACAGGAAAGCCATATCACGACGGTGGGAAAATCAATGAAGTCAGGATGCCAGTTGAAAACGCATGACAGTGGAGACCCTTCTTTGTCAAGAATCTCTAGATATATAGCAGGAGCACCAGACCAGATGTGGCAGCAACATTCAATGCACGGACGAATGGTATATTTATAAACGTTTAAGATAGATTCTGGCAAAAAGAAATTGTCTGTCATATGACTGTGAATTTTCCTAACAACAGACCTAGTAATTGATTTAATATAATCATTCCACTTCGTGTCAGTGGAAAACGTGAAGCCAAGGATGTGCAATGAGTTGCTCTCTTGGAGGTTAGCATCAGCCATACTGGTGGAAGACAAAAATGTTTCTCTAAAATAACTGAATATTATAGAGAACAAGTTGTCAAGTGTTAAATGTGAAGTAGTCACCAATATGGGAGCACTGAAGCTAGCAAATGAAAGAATGCTACCAAGTTAAAAGTAATTGCCACTAAAGAGATCAGAACTAGTAAGAATGCAGTTAATAGAAACGGCAATGAAAACACAGTTAAAATAATAATAAAAACCAATTGGTTGATTGCCATTATTTAAATGAATAGTTTGTTTTAATTTGTCCGTCAATATAACGACGACAAGGGATCGTAGTAAATTAGTGCGTAGGTCAGGTGAGTGCAAACGTGCTAGTGAAAGCTCACTCGCAGATCAAATCGATGCGAGACGACGTGTACAGGGTTAATGAAAATTGTATAAAAAGCATCGCGGCTGATGAAGACATCGGCGTTTGGGCCCGTTGAGAAAAGGACTGTCGGCGGTACGTGACTGTGAGTTAGGCACAGTGAAAATTGATTAGTTAAATTTGTTTTCTTCTCCAAGCTCTGACCAAAGAAATAAAGATTTACATAAAGTAATAAAGATCTTTTGAAGCCATCCCTTAGTATCAACACTACACAGTGTAGAGTTCACTAGTTTATAGCAGAGATTAATTTATTAGTGTTATAGTGGAACACACCTATTCTATAGTTAATAGACCCTTCCACCTATAATAAGTAGGAGTAGTAAGAGTAACGTGGTAGTCGCGGAGTCGCGGAGTCGCGGAGTCGCTCAGTGGCTCGGTCTGAGTTCAGTCTGAGTTCAGTCTGAGGTCGGACCACCGGCTGAAATCTCTGCCTTCGGGCGGGGAGGAACCCGAAGGAGGCTACGCCGAAGGGCGGACTCTCTTTCGGGGAGCTAAACCGGCCCTGAACCCGTCTATACGGGTTCAATGGGCATATTTTTGACCGAGCCCACGGGCTCGGAGATCCCACGTTAAAAAGGCCTTGTGCCACATGACGCCCTCGTGGAGGGGTGACTGAATATCAGCGGTTCGGTCTGAGGTCGGACGACCGGCTGAACTTTCTGCCTTCGGGCGGGAAGAACCCGAAAGAGGCTACGCCGAAGGGCGGATTCTCTTTCGGGGAGGTAAACCGACCCTGAACCCGTTTATACGGGTTCAATGGGCATATTTTTTGCCGAGCCCACGGGCTCGGAGATCCAATGTTAAAAAGGCCTTGTGCCACATGACGCCCTCGTGTGGGGGTGACTGAATATCGTCGCGCAGTTGGTCAGTCAGTCGATATCGGACGACCTTTAGTCGGATATTAAAGTATCAGCCACCACAACTAGATTTGCTGCGTCATTACCTATTATATTAAGTTCCTAACGTTTTGTACGTCGAACCTATTTTAGGACCGACTTAGTGAAATACAAGCCTCCACTGAGAAACTACTCTACAACAATTAGACATTCAGTCTAGTATCGCAGATCTGTTTTCTAAGTCTTTATAATGATAATGTTTTAAAAAATACAGATTTGACAACTGTATGAGTTGCATGAAATTGACTTTTGGAGTATATGTCTTTTTAAAAAGTAAAAAATAATTCTAATGTAATGTAATATAATTCGAAACCGTTCCGCTAGCTCTTCTTCATATATCATGAATATGTTCTTGTTTATACAGTGTAACCCGGGTATAAGAGAAACCCCGGATATAAGAGACTTCTTCTCCGGTCCCGACAACTCTCTTATATCCGGGTTACACTGTATATAATTGAACAACTTCAAATTTTATCATCGTATTTATATTTATTGAATGTGTTTTTGTTGATTCTTTGTTTTAGTTCTCGTTAATGGAAACGGTAATTTCGTCCTTGAGTGATGAGTGGGAATCGATCTTACGAAAGAACTGGAAACGTTCACTCATCTTCCGTATCACCATGTGTATTGCATTCTTCCTCCTCGGCCTTCCTATGACTACACAGGTGAGTATTGCACCTCTCACTCTGTTACAAATTGCATTATGTTTGTTACACTTTGTCATTTCTAAGATAAACCATGTTATATTTTTTAAATGTTTTTCTACAATGCGTTTACATTTTTATTCAAGAGAGTAGATTTTGCCCACTACTCTTGACAAAGTTGGCGTCGTACTAAACGTCCTATGATATTCAATAAAAACTAAAAAGCAGATTATTGTTGCTATGTTATTTTTGGATAACTAATAAAATTTCACTACAAATAAAATTGATTTTAGAATGGTCAAGGTTGCATAAAAATGATTGATTGTTGTTAACCAATATTTTTATTCACAATCTTGGTAGATTTTTATAAATAACTTTTTACCCAAGAAGTGTTGCTTGCAGCATAGTCAATAATTAGAAAAACTTATTGTTTTTGTTAGATTAAATTCTTAATGAAATATCTATATAAAGGTGTATACTGCGAATATAGAAAAATGAAATCTTTAACTACAATCATACATAGAGAAAGTGGCTTCTTGAAAAAGCATATCGAAAAGTTGATTTCATTGACAAACGGAAGTGGATGAATCGAATTACTCCATTCTTGTCGAGCCGACCTAGTGGTAAACGCATTATTTTGGTGCGACATTTTAATAGTTTCTTTTTAAATAAGTTGCGTAAATTAATAACGCAATTTAGAGGTTTAACAGGTTTGTCTTTAGTTCTCATCACTTGTATTTTCTTCTTATTAAAGGAATGTATTCAAATATATGTATTTTAAATCAATTGGGCATTTATGCTAAATGCTTGATTTTTACTTTTTATATTTTCTCCTTTTTATACTAATGTTCACTCAATAAAAAGCCCAGGAGTCACTCGAATTAGATCATTTCAGTTGGGACACTTTTGCTCCGAAGTCTAGGAAAATTAACCTTGTCAAAACACTTATTCATCGTGCATTGATATGTTCGGAGTGAAAATGCCGAACTCAGGGAAATTACTAATATCTTTCTCGCCAATGGCTATAGGTGTCTTAGTTTTGGCAATTTATTTTATAAATGCCTGCTTCGGAAATATTATTGCTATTAGTGTTTGAGGATCTGAGTATATCCATAATGGTTTTGGAAGTGTTTGTTAAGTTTGAACCTACAATAAATTTCACTTTTGAAACTGAAACCAACTACACTCTTCCGTTCCTAGACATCATATTACATAGAAATAATAACGAACTGAGTTTTGACGTTTACAGAAAGGCTACAAACAAAAATGATCTGCTCAGTTTCTACTCAAACCACTCTTCTAAAATTAAATATGGAATTATTATAGGTTTCTATCTAAGAGCATTAAGAATCTGAGTCCCCAATATTTACTTAAAGACGAAACATACATAGAAAACACATTCAAAAACCTACAATAGCCATATCATCCATCCATCCATCCACAACGCAAGAAGAAAGGCATACAAAATATACAACCTAAACAAAAATAACATAATCCGCAATAATAAATTACATGAAAACAGATGCATGATAATACTGACCAACTCTGTCACGTCCACTATCCAGAACAACCTATCCCATCTAAATAATCTTTAAAATAGTCACAAACACTTAACAGAATTACTTCTCACCCAAACACACGTACAGAACAGTATCAAGAAATCAAAAGAAAATGGTTGAAGCCATCAATACAGCAATAAAAACAATATATCCACACGTGACAGTAAATGACATAATTTCAGTTAACACTATTAAAATAGCATTCTCTGAATTCTTCCAGTGGCGAAGAACATTTTGTTTTGTTAATATTAGTTACTTCGTTTAATAAATTCATTTCGTTTTGCCTTGAGAAAGTCCACATCGGACGAAACGCGTCGGCAACTATTACAGTTTTCCTATTGTCTTTTACATTATATATATATATATATATATATATATATATATATATATATATATATATATATATATATATACAGAACCTTCCAAAATATTTTGTACTCATTCATCAGACAAGCCAAAATATAAAGATATCATCAAAACGTGAAGATGTGTGTATGTGATAGAGAGATAAAGGA
Organism: Acanthosepion lycidas; assembly: GCA_963932145.1. Lineage (NCBI taxonomy): Eukaryota > Metazoa > Mollusca > Cephalopoda > Sepiida > Sepiidae > Acanthosepion > Acanthosepion lycidas. Next base: position 76,152,100 of record OZ010578.1, read on the forward strand.
CAAGGACAAAGGGAAAAGAAAGAAAGAAAGAAAGAAAGAAACAAACAAACAAACAAACAAACAAACAGTAAAATAATTCAAGAGAGAGTTACAGAAATACTTAGATGGAAATAATTTAAAATAAATTTATACATAAATAATATAATTGTTTTTGTAATATATATAATTTCCCATAACTGTAACGTTTATTAAGTTCTTATTTATTTTTTGTACCTCATAGGCAGGAATGTATATTCTCAACATGGTGGATACATCAGTCGGTGGCTTCCCACTTTTGTTTGCTGGTGTTTTTGAATGCGTGGCTGTAAATTTTGTATACGGTAAGTATTTTTATGGCTTTTTTAATCTACACAGTAATCAAACACTGATATGTTTATCTCAAGATGAGAAATTCACACTCTCGTATCTAATTGATGAGTTGGGAAATCATATTATTTTACACCTCAGACTCAATATGTGCCTTGAATTTATCCCTGATCTAATTACAGAATGTTTATTTTTATGTGAAGGCCTGAATACATCAGGGTTACAAGCCCTGTAAACCTTCAGGTCGTTGGAGCATCACATGTAATTCAAAGTTAGCTTTCTCTAAGAAACCCTACCAAGCCCAGTTTGTCCAGGTATATTTGATCCATAGCTGTAGGAAGACAGATTCATATCTTTTACAAGGACACCGGAACTTAGGGAGCAAAACAGATTTATTCAAAATTCAAATTCAATATACTGAGTACATTTTCTGCCTCGATAATCATTACACGGTTCACTCAATTTTGAGTATATCCTTTAAAAACTACTGCTTCCTTGAGGCATAACGAAGAACAGTTGAACATCTGAATACTTGCATATGAATTATACACGTGGACGCTGCTTGACAAAACAGATATACGGGAGACTGCTTAACCAATGAAACCAAAATTTTCTTTTCCCCTGCATATTCCATTTTCTGATGAAGCCTGAATAAAAGCGAAACATGTTAAATTTATAAACGTTTCCTATTTGTTCTTTATCCTATCATTCTGTCAGATTCTAATCCATATTTGATCCAAATTCACGCTTACACATGCATAAGGAGACAAAGAACTCTTTCTTGCTTACATTTTCTTGCATCAAATAATAAATTTCTACAGATTTTGTAAGCTTACAGTCATATCATGTTGAAACACTGGTTCCCATACAATCACCAAAATTAAGGATTGTCGAGCCTGGTTAGTACCTAGATGGGTGGTCACTTAGGAATATCAGCTGGTGTAATGGATAATAGCTTGAAATTGGAGATCAGAGACCCAAGTTCCAATTACAGTTGTGTTCATTATATTCACTTATGCATAAATATCCTTGGGAAAAGTACGTATTCACCCTTTCTCCTCTCAGCTATCGGTTAATTAGAAAGACTTATATAACTAAACCATTATTATTCTCCCCCCACCAAAAAAAAATTCTTACAATTTAAAACTATTTTCTGACAATAAATAACCTGCAAACGGTTGGTAAGTCATAAAAAACGAATCAATCAATCAAACTCATTACCAATAACTTGCAAGATTAACTTTATAATAATTGCTCTATGGTAGGCTCTCTTTTGTTTATAGAGCACTCAATAAAGAATTAACTCTCTCGTAACAGTTTACAAGGCAGGGTTGCTGTTATTATATAAGGGCTCAATGTTTGATGGAGTGCTGAAATGTTCTCAGCTCAACACACTTGCAAAAATCAACATTTCAATAATCAAATATCAGAACTTTTAGAAAATTTAAATAAATTTGAGGAACAATTTACCAAAAGTGTTGAACATCAAAGTCGAATATGTAGAATATGTGTGTTTCATAGTTCTAGATCATTCTTTTTCTAATCTAATCTAATCACCACAGTTGGGATATAAGTCATTATAAACTCCCCAATCCTTTCCTTAGCTGCCTAGTAGATGCTTTGCCATGGCTACATACAGTTTTGAATTCAGAGTTCTTCTTCTAGACCATTTGTGATAGGACTCAGTATGACCTGCTTATCCATAGCTAGAAAGAGAAGGGATGGATTCATACCTTTCCTAAGTGAATGTAACAAACACGACTGGAAATCAAACTCGGCTCTCCGATTCCTCAATCCAATCCACCATCCATTAGTCTACCATGCTTCACTTTAGAATTCAGAGTTCTCCTTCTCCTAGACCAGTTGCCACCCAAGGTTAAAAAACAGTCTCCCCTATTATTTACCCATAATTGGAGCTTTTGAATTCGGAATTGTCCGTCTAGACCAGTTGACATCCAAGGCTATAGGACACAGTCTGTTCTGCTATTTACAGGAAGAGAGATAGGTTCATACCTTTCTCAAGGGTATTTGCACATAAATGAAAACAAACTTGACTAAAATTCAAACTTTGCTTTCCAATTCCTCTTAGTAAGGCAAATAACTTTTAAGCATCCCCTTATATATCATTTTCTCTGTTACCAGGATATAAAAATTTTGCATCTGATGTCTCGATGATGTTGGGGAAGAAGCCATCAATCTACTGGAGAGTATGTTGGTGCATCCTCACACCACTCCTTTTATCCGTAAGTATTTTACACACAAAACTTATTAAAGTGAATCAATACATTTCAACAGGATCCGTTTGTACATTTCATGTCTCAGGGAAAAAATATTCAAACCCAAAGAAACTCTGATTAGAGAATAATTAATGTTTACTTATATCATTAAGTGAGCTTAGCTTAGTGAGACTTAGAATAAAACTCACAATACAATAATAATAGTCTGCTAAAATAGTTTGCTATTTTCTCATGGAAAAGTGAGTTATCTAGGCTTGTCAGATCAGGCTATTTTTGAAAGCCTAGCTCCTTTAAATTTTGAATTTTTTAACTCAGCAACTTTGTAAATAACTTTTAAAATAAGCTAGGCTAACTTGGGTTATGATATATGACTATATAGGCAATAGATTCTGCTGGGGGAATCTTCAAAGCAGTCACCTGCTGATGAAAAGGAAATAAAAAGAGATAAATGAAAACTTTAAGGATTAAGTGCCACTTGGTCAGAAGTTAGGAAATCCCAGCAACATGCTTAAATAAGCAAAATCACAGTTAGAATTGAGGGGAATTCTGGGATGACAATTATGGGCTTGCAAGCTCTGCATTGTGATGTACAGATGGGCAGAGGGGGTAGCAGAAGAGAATTATCACTGGCTAAAGGGAAGATCTTGTCTGTTAACCTGTCAAGACAGAAGTATCAAAGGTGTCCCAAGTGTCACCTACCTACATATGGGATGTACCAAGTGAATTTCCCAGTTTTCATGAAGACCAACACAAAAAAGAATCAAGACAAAATGTGAGATGATTTGTCTAGACAGTGAAAGTAACAAGACATATATAGTGTTGAGTGCAGAGTGATGTAGATGTATGCCTTTCTCAAGGGTATTAGTGTTAAATGGACAAAAGCAGTATCAATCAAAATTCAAACTAAATAAAGTTTTTCTCTCAAATTTTAAAACATCAAGCCATTTCTGTCTGAATTTCTGGAATGAGGAGTTATCATTATTTGCACTATTTATATTCGGACTATTTTCCTCATCTTTGTTGTTGTTATCACAATACTACAGCAGTTGCACCCTCTGGCCTTCATCAGGTGTATATCAATCCGGGTAAACAACAGGGAATTCCGAACTAAACCCTTTATTTAATCTATGGGGATAGACTGTTCTACAAAATAATAGTCTAGTGGATTAAAGCATTGGTTCATGACTTTGGTGATATAGTAATTGCGAGTTCAATTCTTGAGCCAGGCAATGTGTACTCAGTGGAAACAGAGTGAGCATTAACTGAGCAGAACTAAAAATAAAAACTAGGTGAGATATCCCTAGACATGGACAGTGGAACAAGAACAGTCTATCATCATAGATTAAATAAAGGGTTCAGTTTTGAATTTACTTTAGGTTATTTGGATTGATTTACACCTGATGAAGGGCACAATGGCCAAAACACTGATAATAACAACAAAGACGAGGATAATAGTCTGAATGTAAATAGTGTAAATAATCAAACCATTTTTATTTTTCTTTACATTTTAATTTTAATTTGTCTTAGTTTTTCCTCTGTTAAGAATATTGTTGATTATTTTAAAGTAATTTAGGTGTTAAAATGGAAATATTATACATGCTTTTTATGATTTACAGAATTAATTTATTTTTTCATATTCCTTAAGTGAATATTTTGTTCCAAAACTCAAATGTTTTGCCTCTCTTTTTACATTGCAGACTGTGATTATCTTCAAGGCTATCCAATACACACCTCTCACATACAAAAACTACATGTACCCTACCTGGAGCCAAGCATTAGGCTTACTCATCATGCTCTTCCCCATTCTAGCATTCCCTGTACATTTTTTATTTGAGTATTGCCGGAAAGGAGGATTTTCGGTGAGTAACTGACCTTGCATCTTTCTCATCTTTTCCTAATATTTCTCTATTGTTATTCATCTGTTTCATTTCCTATCATATTGCAATATACTTCAAATATTCTATAACAGTAGTAAACAGTAATTCTATAATAAGTTATAACAAATTTAGTATAGAAGATAAAGAAATTGAGCATGGAATAAACTGTGCCAAGGGTAGTTTTTTCCAACACCACAAGATGTTACAAAAACAAAATATTAACTTAAGAACTCAAGTCATGTTCTTAAATAGCCTCGTCGGATTTAGGTTTTTATTGTGCGATGCTAGTATGTTTGGGTAGAAATATTTAGTTACCATTATGTCATGGGAATTAACACTGTAGATGTCATGTTCTTATATAGAAGTAAAATATGTTGTTATAATTAGCAATTATATATAAGTAATTAAAGATTAATTAAAGAATTATATTTAAATTGTCACTATTATATAAAAGTAATTAAAGATTAATTAAGTAGTAATCTTTAAATCTTCTTTTTAAGAAAGAAAGAAATTTTAAAGAAAGATTTTTAAATTTTAAAATAAATTTTTAAATATAAAAATATTTTAATAATAATATTTTAATAATAAATATTAAAATATTTGGTAATAAATATTAAAATATTTTTAAATATAAAATTTTAAAGATTTTAAAATTTTAAAGAAAGAAATGACAATTTTAAACTGTCACAATTATATATAAGTAATTAAAGATTAATTAAGTAGTAATTAGTAATTATATATAAGAAGTAAACTATGTTCTTATATAAGTCATGTTCTTAAATATCCTCGTCAGATTTAAGCTCTTATTCCAGGATACTAGTATATTTGGGTGGAAATATTTAGTTGCCATTATGTTGTGGGAATTAACACTGTAGATGTTTTATATGTATGAGCTCATGGAACATTTATCCCATGAAGAATATTGGTGGACTCAATGTCAGTCCAGGTAAAAATGAGAAAAAACAATAACAAAAATGCATGTTATTAACAAATGGAATTATATGTGTAGACAATTGTAACAAAAAGAAAAATCATTAAAACAAGTTAGAAGAAGAATGTGCTTGCTTGTGTGTGTGTGTATGTGTGTGTAACAAGCATGTGTGATAGATACATGTGTGTATATGCATTCATGAGAGTTCAAAAGTCAGAGGAGGACCAAAGAAGTGAACACGCCTTGTCGGCAACATTCATATCTACATGTTACTACATCTTAAAGAGCAAGCAGCAGTTTTCTAACAAGACCAAGTGGGATAAACCCATGTTGTCATATGGATAACATGCATGCTGTACAACACGTTCTGAAATGTCCAAACTATCAGCTATATACAATTGTTCTCTCAGATCAAAAAATGGCTTCAAGTGAATGAATCCTTTACATCTTAAAGAAGACAATCCTTCATCAGATCTTATAGACTAGCACTACAGAATCACAAAGAACTTTGCCAAATAACTAAAACGTAATCACTTGAAGACTTTCAAGAAAAGCAACAACTAAAATGAATAACACATAACTAGAAGGGAAAATAACGATATGCTATCCTCTACCTTTCTAAGAGCCAAATGAGACCAAAAATGGAGTACGATTGTCATATTTGGGCAGGAGCTGCTCAGACCTCACTTTCCAGTCTTGATAGAGTTCAAAAGTATCTCCAAGCCCTTGTTGGAGAAGAATTATTTTCTACACTCCAACCTTTCTCTCACAGGCAGGATGTAGTTAGTCTTTCACTGCTCTATCACTACTACCAAAGAAAGTGCTTGAACGAACTGCATCTCCTGGTTCCACCAAGTCTGACCTTGTACCGGGTGAACCTTACTGTAAAAAAAAGATGTTGACATTCTACACTACTTTAAACAAAAGATTAGGAAGGAAACTACCATCAATAATAGAAAAAGTTATAATAATGTAGTTGAGAAGCCTATTTCCCTGAAAAACTGTTTTAAGAGAAAGATATTATAAATTTCAACCAACAGTAACTCTAACTCTTCAGTCAATGAATGCCAAATGTTTTCTGTATGATTTTTCACCTATAGTGAATATGATCCATTATTGTACATAATTAGTTTACAATAAAATTTGTATATTTATATGAATACTATCTTATGAAAATTGAGATGTAGTAGAGTGGGGAGTTCCATATCTTAGAGTGGGGGGGGGCACAAGACCTTTACTCTGAGTGGCAGCCAATGTAGGAAAACTATTCTGAATTCAAAACTCACCAAAAAAGCAATGTGAAACCACTTCACTGTCTTTTTCCAAGAAGTCATAGCAATTCATAGATAATAAAGAAAGAATAGTTTGGTGAGAGCAATGATCGTCTACAACCAAAAAGGACATGACATTTTCAAAAAACCAACCTGTGTACTCTCCAACCTTCCTCATGTGGATATCACTTTCAGTAATATTCGGGAAGTTTTAGCCTTATTTTTTGTCCTTGTTGAGTTTGTTTTTTTATCCCTCACCTGCTATATTCAGAATTTTTTCAAGAGATTTGAATGCTATTTTTTTGCTCTCAATCTTTTCTTTTTATAGCACCTCACTACTCATCCAACAATGAGCATTTAAACATGATGTAGTGGTTAACAAGCTTGTCTCAATGGATTAATTATGACTGAGTAGTGAGTTTGATCATCACCAATCGCTCGCCTTGCATTAAATCTAAGCTACGCCTAGAAAATCATTTGGGACACTTTGACATGGTGTAATGGTTAGCAAGTTTGTTTCACTTGTTTCAATTACAACTGATTTTGATTCTCACTGAGTGCTCCACAATTTCGGCCCTGTGTCAAATCTAATCTATAAAATTATTAAGGGCACTTCATCATAGTGTAATGGTTAGCAAGCTTGTCTTGCCAGATCATTTACAAATGAGTAGTGAGTTCAATCCTCACTGTGTCACATCTAAACTACGCTTTGTAAATCATTATACCATGTCACCAGGGGTACTTCGATATGGTGTAATGGTTAGAAAGCTTATCTTGCTAGATCAATTACAACTGAGTAGTGAATTTGATCTACACTGGGTGCACTTTGAGCCACATCTAAGCTATGCTTAGAAAATCATTTAGGGAACTTTGTCATAGTTAGCAAGCTTGTGTCATTAAATCAATTACAAGCAAAGCAAAGAACCCCTTGAATAATGTTGTTATTTCAGATTGTATAAATCAAAAATTATACTGATTATTGGATGTAGAAACAATTTCCCAAGTGAAGATGATTTACCTTGAAAGTCATTATTTCAATGTTATGCTTTATCCTTGTTGCAAACATCTATTTATAGCAGAACAAAACTGTCTACCATCAAAGTATGTCTGTTGAGAGAGAGAGAGAGAGAGAGAGAGAGAGAGAGAGAGAAATGAATATTACACGACAGATAAACTGAAATACTCATAAATAAAAACGAGAACATCATGAAGAAAAACTGATACGATTAAACTGATATTATTATTTTATTTTCACTAAAATTTTACTTGTCTCACTATGAAAATACTGTTTTTTTTTTCTTAAGTAGACAAAGAATATATTTTGTTTCTTTCTTTCTTTGAAGGTGCTTACAAAGAATATCCGTCCATTGCCTGAATGGGGTCCATCTTTACCTGAAAACCGAACTGGTCATTATGCCTGTCCAGACAGATGGGAAAATGGAAATGTAATACATACTGAATATGACCATCCAATCAATCATCACAAAATAAGTATGGGCGTGACCAATATTGGATTTGAATTTGACAAGGGAAATCCACCAGCCTACCCAGATCTGGACAACACTCAGTTGTAATATATAGACAAACAAAGGAAATGGTGCCTTTTTTTTTAACCATTATATTTTTACCATTACATATATGCTGTAGATAAACCTTTAACAACACAGATATTTAAAGTCATTGAAAATAAAATATGAACATTCACACAAAGAAATTTTAATGGTAAAATTTTAAAAAAATTATTCTCAAGAATAAGCAAAACTATTTTTACTGTTTGCAGTGTATGCAGAATAGTTGTATGACTTAAATACAAATATTTATAAATTGTCAAATGGTATGTACTGGAATTTTTAATTACTCAAAATTTCTTACAAGTTATCAAAACACAGCATTTGTTTCTTTTGGAATTCACAACTTGTGATCACAACTAAATAAAAATAATTTATAAGTTATTTTTGACAGTTTTTAAAAGAAAAAAAGAAAAAATATTTTAGATCAGTACAGCCATATTGATACTGATGGAAAATATAAACAAAAAGGACACATACTTAGAATCAGACTGTTGAACTTTCTAGGGCACATAATGAGGAAAGAGGGCTTGGAGAATTTAAATTTTGAATTTGCTTTGGAGACAAGAGACAGAGGAAAACATCAAATAACCTACTTAACAAGCTTGTATAAATGGTTGGCAAAACAAGGACTTGGAGGAATAACAAAAAGACAAAGCTTGCTCAAAGCTACAAAAACAGGAAATTGTGGAAAGCCATAAATGCCCATGTCCTGAAGAGACACAGTACATGAGGAAACAATTTTCATGAAAGTGATTTTTGTACTGCATACTACAATTTTATTATCTTATTATTTTGATAATAATAATTATATGTAATATAATCACAGTGAAATAATTTATCTCCTCTTCAAAAAAAAGTTCTGTGGGAAAAGAAGTCCACAATTTTATGGTATTTCTTGAAGAAAAAAATAGGTCAAACTTAGCTAGTTACTAGCTTGCAAAAACAAACTAATTTTTTTGAATTCATCATTCATAAAATGTTAAAATACATTATGGACAAACATTTTATAACTTCAAAATTTCCTCATACAAATAATTGTTAAATTTTGGTGTAAGTCAAAATTGTTGACAATTTCTTTTTAAATTCATTATCCAAATTCATCTTCCATGATAATTTTTCTATTTTACTCTCCTTTCTAAACAATGAAGGATTTAGAATCCTATAATTCCTGTGTAATTCCTGTGATCACAATTTAGAGGATGTATTTATTACTTTTAAATTATGCAACCATTTTGTTCTATCAGGGATGACAAATATGGGGTCAGTAAAATAAAGAGGTGCCCAATTTTTATGGGCACACATGTCTTCCAAGTCCTGCAGATGTTTTGAAAACTTTTAGAACATGTGATTGAGCTATTTTGCTCTATTGTGACATGTTTCCACAAGTGGACAGCAAGTCATGCAACATATATATATATATATATATATATATATATATATATATATATATATATGTATATATATATATATATATATATATATATATATATATATATGTATATATATATATATATGTATATATATATATATATATGTATGTATGTATATATATATATGTATATATATATATATATATATATATATATATATATATATATATATATATATATATATATATGTGTATATATGTAGATAGATAGATAGATAATACACATAAAAATTTATATGTATTTAAAATCTCTTTTAAAAGAATTAAAATCTAACATTCTTATATATGGAAGAAAAGTAATATACAAATAATGTATATATTGTAAATGTTTTTAATGAAAGACATTGAGAAACTGCTGTCAAAATTCACATTGTGTATAAATATATATTAATAAGGTATATTTAGATAGCAAGTATTTGTTCAAACACATTTGATTAAAAAGAACCTACAAGTTCTTTATGTTTAATTTTTTATTGTATTTTTTCAATTTTCGAATAAGGTGTTGAGTATTGTGCTCAAAGTTGTGGATAAAGTGGTTCATAATTTGTATTGTTTTATTCAAGTACATTCAACCATCTCAGTCATTTTCAAGAACCAATATGGTCTGTGTGATAGTTAGAATCCATTTGTCTACATTCTGGTATTCTTAGGAATTCTGGAAATTTTAAATAGACTACAGTGACATCATGTGTAATGGTTAACAGGAACAATTCCACACAAAAAGAATGTGATTTATTTATTTGTAATTTATTTTTTTATTTTATGTATTCATATTTTTTCTTATACTAATATAATATATGCAGACATTAAATATATCTTATGCACTTCATGATACCATCTCTTGTGTACTGAACATATATATATATATATATATATATATATATATATATATATATATATATATATACACACACACAAACACATATCAAACTATATATATATGTCAAACTTTATTTTTTTCTTATTTTTAAACACATTTAAAAAAGTTGCTGCCTAAATGTGCATTATATATATATATATATATATATATATATATATATGTGCACACATGTCAAACATATCTTTAATGAATCACATTGAAAAACTGCTACTTAAATACACATTGTGTATATATATATATATACATATTGTGTATATATATATATACATATTGTGTGTATATATATATATATATATATATATATACACACACACATGGTGGACGCCAACTCGTGTCCAAGTACGGTCATTACTACATATCTTTTTTGAGAATATCTACTGATGTGCTGAATGAATGTGGCTCTTTAGCCCAGCAAGGGTCCTACATACTCTGGCAGAGGTGCAACAGCAGGTGTTACATTATCATATATATATATATATATATATATATATATATATATATATCTTATATATACATGTATCATATCTATACATACAGGCATGCACACACCTATATAGATGGGATTGTATAATGAGAAAAAGTCAAGATCTGTGTAGAGAATGTTGGACAAATATTTTTCTAACAAATAATTTATTTATGACATAATTATTATAAATGCAAAATGTAATTATTTTTATTACCCTTGCCATTTTTGGCATTAGATGCAGTGCAAAGTTGTTTTTAAAAATACATTTTGTCTAAGTCTTGACAGATGGTCTGAAAAAAACAGTGACTCATTATAATTATTTCCAAATTTGCATTATGGGTGTAAAAATTGGGACAAATCACACAAAGTAGTTTGTCCGTAATAAATTTATTTTTATCAATAATCTTTTACCTTATGCATTGCCTCTCCATGAATAAAATCTGTCCACTACTGGAAGATCATTATTTTTCTACAATTAAACATTTTTTTATATGTGTATATATAGGTATACATATCTGCAATTTAAGGAATAATTGAGCAGGAGTCACATAATTTCTTTTATTTCTAAAATAAAAACATAATAATGTCCGCAAGATTAAATAAATGTTTAATTTATATATTGATCAAAGAAATATGTCTAATAAGATCAAGACAATAACAAAGAAAATTAAGATATTTTCAGTTTTTTTTTTTTTTTTTATAAATTATACATATTTATACAATAGTAGCAATTTTTATTAATTAAAACTTATTTTAATAATGGAAAGGCTTCCTTGTGAAATACTGGCATTGATTTCTTAATGCAATGACACAGCCCTTTGATGTGAAATAGCCAATAAAATTTATATTTTGCAGCACTTTCTGGGCAAGATGCATGAGAGAAGATGCATTATTTGGTTATCTGCACAATAACCAAATTACATTGCATATAATTTGTTGTCCTAAACATGCATAATTTTTTTTTAATATATATTATAATAATCCAAGTTATTTACTTTTCAGTTATTGTTGATATAAAAATTTGAACAAGCCCAGTTTTATAAGGCTTTAATTTTATTGTATACATGTATATTAATAAGTCCACAGTTTACTGATGAAAAAAAACAATTATTTTGCAAAAATATTTTTCTGTATAATTTCTCTCCTTGTCAACACAGTTAATTCATTAGTGAATATGAACTATATAGATTAAACATTATGCAGTGAAAATTTCAGGTCAAAATTCAGCTAATAAATATTGTAAACATAAAGTGGAGTAATGGATAGCAGCTCAGATTGAGGAATCAGAGAGCCAAGTTCGAATTCCAGTCGAATCCATTACATTCACTTACATGCTAATACCGTTGGGAAAGATATGAATCCTCTTCTTCTCCCGCCATCTATGGGTAAATAGCAGGACAGATTGAGTTCTATAGCCTTGGATAGCAACTGGTCTACTGCAGAAAGATAATGGCAACCTACTGCTGGAAAAAATCTGCCTCGGCAGTCCTGTATTGAAAGATACATGATCGCCTAAGTGTGTATCATGCATGGCACATAACTGACTGAAACATAAAGCCCTCTCTCAATCTTTCATTAAATGAACAAATCATCCCGACATTGCATTTTGATTCTTGTTTGTCTTTGGTATGTACAAAAACTAGGAGAAGTCCAGTGTACATTCACAAGGGGACAAAAGATTGATTGACTGATCTGTTTTTTATTGCTTATCAACCTTTTGCAGATTATTTCAAGCCAGAAAATTATTTTTCTATTGTAAGAATTTTTTGGCAATAATAATGATTTACTGATACAAGTCATACTATTTAACCCATAGTTTGAGGAAGAAGAAATGGATTCATACCTTTTCCTGGGGTATTTGTGTAAAACTTGACTCTCTGATTTCCAATTGCTAACCATTACCAATTACAGCACCCATACATCTAAGTATTATCAAATGGTTACCCATCTAAGTACTGACCAGGCTCAAAGTTGCTTAACTTCAGTGAGCCAATGTTTCAACATGAAATGGTTATAAGCTGTGACAAAATATGAAATAAAGCCATTGTGAGAAGTAGAAACATGAATCCTGTTTCCAATATATTTAATTATTTATCCACGGATTCACTTGACTCAATTTGAAGAGGGTAGATAGGTGACACTCGGGATATCTTTGCTGCTATTTCTGTCTACTCTCATGATAGATTAACAGACCAGATCCTCCCTTCAGCCAATGAGAATTCCATCAACCTCTGATTCTACATCTCTCTTGGTCTGCCTGTCTCACTCATCACTATTAACAGCCAACTTGTGACTAACTGCCATTTCAACACTATGAACAGCTTGGAACTGACAATTCTATGATCTTGCTTATATAAACCTACAACCAGTAATTTCTACCTTCCAGCCAAATGGCACTTGATCCCAAAAGTTTTTTTTTATTTATTCTATTTCCTTTCAACTATTTCTGGACAGTGGTTGATTGCTTTGAAGATCTTACTTTGAGTCTTTACTGCTGGTCATAAAACACCAGACACTTCAGACTCAGAAAACATCATTTACTGTCCACTTTACTATATCAGTGTCCTGATCAGAGTCAGATCCCAGACTGTGGACTTATTGATGAATCCAATGTCATACTCCAGCTTCTGTCTCTTATACTTCTTGAAAGAGAAACAATAACTTTTACTTGGTTTCTATACTATAGACATTAGGGTGATTGACCATGAGGTAATGGTTAGCAAGATAGCCTAGCTATTATTATTGAATAGTGAGTTCAAGCCTCACTATGTGCCCCATATGTTTATATCCTTCTGCTTAAACTTAGTAAATAACTTTACAACAAATATTTATTTTGATTTTCTTTGTGCTTTTAGCAAAGATGCAGAAAAGTCAATGCAATATACATTGTCTTCAGAGAACAATGCATAGAATACCAGTATTTGATAAAGAATTTGGAGTTTAACTGACAAATATATGAATGGTATTAGTGTAGATATTTTGGTAACTTATTCAATTTTCTTACAAGACCAAATTTATATAATATCAAGTGAAAAAAAATAAACCCACAAATATTTCAAGACAAAACAAGCAATTCATAGTTCTACAGTAGGTGCTTATGAATGGTATCTGGATATAGAGTATGTAATATATATATATATATATATATATATATATATATATATATAGAGAGAGAGAGAGAGAGACTTAATACATAATATTAACAAAGTAAAACCTTTTAATTTTACAATGATCATTTTTTTTCTTGTTCACATGGATATGCAGCAATTCTTTTTTCTAATCTCGCTAATATTTTATAATCAACCAAAGAAATGGATGCTATTTTTTTATCTTTAGAGTGTTTGCTAAGAAAACAAAAAAAAAATACAGGAAATATATATGTACACAAAACATTTTGATAATAAAACTTTAAAAAAATATTTATATGCTTGTTTTATTGATTGTTTCTTATGGCTTATCAACCTTTTTTACATTATTTCAAACCAGAAAATATTTTAAAATTGTAAGACATTTTTGGAGACAACAATGGTTTACTGATATAAGGACTACTAATTAACCCATAGCTGGAGGGAGAAGAGGAGGATCTATACCTTTCCCAAAGGTATTTGCACATAAGTGAATATAATAAATATAAGGAACTCAGCTCTATGATTTCCAATTTCAAATCAATTTCAATGACAAAACTCACACATCCAAGCTTACAGCACCTGTTATTCTCAAATGGTCACCCATCTAGGTACTGACCAGGCTAGAAGTTGCTTATAATACTTTAAAATCAAGCAATGATGTAAACTTGATAATGATAAATATCATTTTTCTAGTATCTCCAAATCTTTTTTTGCTTAATTTCAATACATCTGACTGGCAAGCAGTTTGTTTTTTTATTGATTGATTCATTCATTCATTTTTTACAGCTTATCAACCCTTTGCAGGTTATTTAAAGCCAGAAAATATTTTTACATTGTAAGAATTTTTTTTTTGAGATAGTAATAATAATAATACAAGTCTTAGATCTTTTCTGTTAATTCACCCAAAAATATTAATCCCTACCCAAAAAAAGAATTTATATTTACTAAAATTCACACTAAATTCTCCCAGAACAAAGACCTTCCATTGCACTCCGGTTTGGTTGACCTTTGCAATTGGCCCAAATGGGTGCCCTATTTCTATGTGTGGAAGTCTACATTTGTGCTCACCCCAATAAACAAGCCCAAAATAATTTTTTTTCCTTTAAATTGTAAAGAGTTCCTTGTAAGTATCTTGAATATCATCTATACTTATGAAATGTAAATAACTCCCTGATATTTGGTAATTTTTTATTCTGAGAGTTGTTGCGAGGCAAGATAAACAAATTTTATTTAAAATTTATAATTTCAAGAGTGGCAAAAATTTAATAAAAATACAAACTTTGATTTACAATTTCTCAGGGTGAATTAATTTTTGCGATAAGTATCTTTACATTATTTGGGATGAATTAACAGAAAAGATCCAGAGTCTTACAATCCATAACTGGGAGGAAAAGAGATTTTTGTACCTCTTACATTTTCTACACAAACCAAATGTTGGCTGCCTAAAGCAGACTGTAAATATGTTTTCTCCGCATCAGCTCCACACATACATCAGCTTTAACCAAAATAAAATGAACAATATATCAAGACCAGTCAGATACTTCTGCTAAAAAAAGAAAAAAAAAACTCAATTTTGAGCAATTGAAGGCTATATATACCCAAATTCAAATAGACCCAAAGTATACCTAGCATCTGATATCAACACTGATGCGCTGAGAGTGATGTGGCAAAGATCAATGTTTGATATTAACACTAACACACTGAGAGAAGAAAAAAAAAACACCAACAACAATAACAGTCACCACCAATGGCCATTTCACTTCTAATTTCACCACTAATTCTCTTTGTTGTCTTAGCAACAGAAACAGATAGAAGTTACTAGTTTTTGTATATATGCAAATAAATTATACATTTATTTACCCATAATGTCCTCTTTTATTTAATGCTTGGATTTACATTTGCCAAATGAATTAACTTCCACAACATTAACAAAAACAAGATTCTGTTTTCCAAGTTACCCATTTCTAACTCTGCAACAAAGTGGATTCATACCTTTTCCAAAGGTATTTACACATAAGTGAATATAATGAACCCAACTGGAATTGGAACTCGGCTCTTAAGCCATTATCTATTACACTAACTGTACATCCAAACTTACAGCACCTGGTATTCTTAAGTGGTTACCCACCTAGGTACTGACCAGGCTAAACATTGCTTAACTTTGGTGATCATACGAGAACTGGTTTTTTAACATGATATGGTTATAAGCCACATGCTTGTTTTATTTAATACTTTCAAAAACATTTTGATAATAGAGAATCATAAAAAAAATATGTATATGATAAACTTGATAAAGATCATTTTTTTTAATATCTGTAAATCTTTGTTCATTTCATTTCAACACATCTGACTGGCAAGCAATTTGTTATGAAATCAAAATAAGAAAGGTGTGAATCTGAAAGATCAGATACACACTTCTAGAAACAAAACCAGATAAAATCTTTCTCTTTGACCAACTTTTAATAATAGCTAGCTCAAGTACTAGGATATGCAAATAATGTAACAGAAACACAGAAGATGAAAATTGCAAGAATTCAAATTCTGGATTGGCCTATTGTTTTGTCACAAGAGTTAAAAGATTGCCAATGAGGGTATAATGAAGCATGGTTAGTGCTGTAAGTGGAGTTATGTTTCTCCTCATTTCAGATAGAAGTTACACAGTCTGGGGGAAAACCAACCCTGTGGTAATACCTTCCTCATTGCACTAGAGGTTGGGCCAGTATAATACCAATGCCAGCAGGACAGTAGACACAGGGGCTAGGCAAAAATCAATTTCTGTCCCTGCCCCATATGCATAAGTATACGTATAGTGCTCCCCACATTAAAACAGCATTGTCATATCCAACCTTAGTGGGGAAGCCAGGTAAATATCTACTTTCAAAGATATACTCTTTTAAAAGATATGAACCTGTAACTTTTTCCTTCACTTATAAGTTAAATAGCAGAGTAGACTGTGTGCTCTCTAGCTTTGGGTGGCAACTAGTCTAGGAAAAGAGTGCAATAATGAAGAAATAAAAACTGTAGAGAGCCATGATGAAATATGTGCAGAATGGACAAGGTATTAATAAAAAATGAAAATATATACTAACAGATGGTCAAGTAAATATGTCAGAATGCATATCTAAGTGTATTCTTTAACTGCTGACACTACTAACAAAATCAAATGTTGAGTACAGGAGTGTGAAAATTTGGTTTAGATCTATAAAAGTGAAGGTGACAAAGTTCTTATCAAGTGACCAATGACTTCTATCCACTGAAAAATAAAACTTGCCTTAAATGAATAAAACTGATAGTTATATCCCTTGAGTGTAAATGTGGAAGTTTACAAACATATTGCTATATGTTTATTCATATATCAACACTCAAAAAAAAATAAATAAATAAATACCAATGAAGTTTTGCTGAAAAACAAATTCAACTATCTACTCACAAAGAATACCAAAACACTAGCAAAATTTTTCTGCCAAAATGAATTCTGAACAATTTCTGACAGAAATGTCTAAAAATGATCATTTGTAATTTGGAAAAGTCAATCAGTAAAATTAATTGACACAAAATGTCTGTTTGTCTTTAATATTTGCCTTAAAGAACATTTGCTGCTTAAAAGCACAATTATATATATATATATATATATATATATATATATATATTAGTGGAACAGCAAAATTGTTCAAATTGTGTTACAGCATTATTATATATCTCACAAAATGTTTAATATCTAAAAAAAAAAAAAAAAAAAAAAACAACACTAAACTAATTGAGTTTCTTTTTTCCAGGTTTTCAGATAAGACGTTTAACCATCTTGACAACATTTATCATAAGAAAAACTGAAAAATCCTTGGAGTTTTTGATATGCATAAAAAAAAAAAGACAAAATGTTTCATTGTTACTTTCTAAAGTTTGTTTTCCCTTGAAATTGAAATACAATGTATTGCATTCCGTGTTGTCACTGGACCCCAACACTACTGCATAGATGGTATCAAAGAAAGACGGTTTCTTTTTCTTACTCATTTTATTAGAGAGGGACAAACATGGCAGCATGGATTCTAGGAGGTAGCGGGAGGAAGAAATTCAAGGAAACGCATGATACTCATTAGCTTAGCATCCTTCTACATGTGTTCTTAGCCAATATCTTGAACCTGTGTGGGATGTTTATTGACTCTTGAAAATTCCTGCCACCCTCTAGTGACTTTCCATCATTTTGGACTTATATTCCAAATTTAGACAAAGGCAATCCATCACTGTCAGAATACCACACCCATGAGGTAAATCAATCACTGTCAGAATACCACACTTATGAGGTATTCTGACAAATTGCTGACCATCCCAGCCCAGCCACCACATTCTGTAACAAGATGACACAAAATCAAAAGAAAATACTCTAACTGAAAATAAAATTGCAATACTCTCAAGTATGATACTAATTTGTACCTGAGTACAGTTTATGTGTGCTAAGTAGTAGTAGATACAGTTTTCAATGACCTTGTGATATAGTAACACATATGTCAATACAGCATCTGTGTATGAGCTTTAGATATTGCCACAATATGGTTCAGTGTGGTGAAAGAGTCCGGTGCAAGCAGGTAGTATGCCATGGAAATGTGAATGTTTCTTTTGTTCAATTAAAGCAATTTGGGAGTTGAACTGTGGGTCTTTGAGAAGCTGGATGGTCATTTTGGAAAAGTGTTGCACATGTTGAAATGATGGTTCAATGGCATTACAATAGTGTTCAAAGTAACATTCCTACATACATAGAGCAGATTCTGGAAAGCCATATAATTCTGACACTTGTCAAGATCATTATAAGAGCATCAGTGATAGACTGCACAGCATCCACAGTACAGATCAAAATATGACCTCAGCAGTGTTAACACAGACTGAAAATTAACTACTTGCATCAGGAATACAGGTCAGCATGCATGCCTTTTGCCAGACTTCCATTTACACCATATCACTGCACACACCTCCAGTGTTATTATGAACAGGTCACATAGGAGAAATGAATGGCAATCTGTACAGTTCAGCAATTAGAACTGGTTCTGTCTATGGCCATTTGCATGTTCAACAAAGGTCTGAAGAGCAATATTTTCCAGAATACACAGCCCACCAAGCCTTTATATCATGATGTGGGAGGCCATAAGTGACCAACACTCATTTATCTTTGCTGTTTGTAGAGGAAACATGGCAGTTCCAGCCTCATCAGATTGCAAATATAGCAATTTTTTCAATTCTGGCATTTCCAGGTATTTGTAAAAATCAAACCAGCATAAAAGGTAACTGCTCAGCAGTTTAATCCTCTACATTGTTTTTCCACTTAAGTCATTATTTATCTTCAGGTAAAAGAGTTACATACTAAAATACACAACCTGATGGATTTTGAAAGAGGACAAATGAAACGCTTTTTTTTATGCATATCAACAAATTGTGCATAAATTATGAATAAATAATGAATAAGTGTGGGCATATTTAAACTACTGCAGTAAAAGTGACATCAGAACTCATTACTCACTTAACCAATACAGTTTCTAAACAAACAGTACATCAGGAGCTCCACAAAGCTGGTATCCACAGAAGGGCTACAATTCATAAACCTCTGATCACAAAGTCAAACACCAAGTTGAGAAAAAAATAGTATGATGATCACAAAAATTGAACCCTTGAGCAATGGAAAAACATTATTTGGTCTGATGAGTTATTTTCATGCTATTTCCTACAAACAGGCATGTTTATGTATGGAGAAAACCACATGAAGCCTATGATTCAGATTGTACAGTCCCAAGTCAAACATGAAGGTAGCTCAGTAATGATTTGGGCAGAAATTTTCTGGTATTCTTCTGGTCCTATCATCACTCTTAATTGTAGAATTACTGCATATAAATATCACAACATTCTTAATCACAATATCCTTACAATGGCTACCAAACTGTTGCTAGATAGTGTCATATTCCAAGATGATAATGCATCCATACATACTGCAAAAAAAAAAAAAAAAAATGAAGTCTTGGTTTGATGAGCATCATAACATAATTAAACATCTTCCATCGCCAGCACAATCACTTGATCTCAACATAATTGAACCATTATGGAGAATTGTAGAGCA
This sequence comes from Acanthosepion lycidas, assembly GCA_963932145.1. Classification (NCBI taxonomy): domain Eukaryota; kingdom Metazoa; phylum Mollusca; class Cephalopoda; order Sepiida; family Sepiidae; genus Acanthosepion; species Acanthosepion lycidas. The sequence continues at coordinate 76,172,296 of OZ010578.1, forward strand.
GCGAGTGAGGAACAGTTTTCCTTCCCCATCCTCACTGAAGCAACTTTCTGAGATTTTGATTGAAAGATGGAATAAAATTCCACTGGAAACAATTCAAAACTTATTTAATTCCATTCGAAAGCAATTTTAGAAGCTAACAGAGGTTCATCACCTTATTAGTCAATAAATAAATGTTCAAACCAGATGTTCACATTATTTTGTCTAACCCTGTATATACTTATTTATATTTATTTCTATAGAAATAATGGAATTTTATTTATTAATCTGACAGATTTTATCATTTTAAACACTATTTTTAGTGGGTAGATTTGAGTTAGTTGCTCTATTTATTTTAAACCGTTTTTTATTCAATAAATCTTATTAAAGAAAAATGCACCCTCTGGATAAGATTTCTCATATATTCAGGCTGGTAGACAAAATAGTCTTTAAAATAAACAAAGCATCTACTAAAATATGGGTATCCATTAAAAATAACATTTAAAGTTATGACATCTGAGTACTTCTGATACAACTCTTATTTTATTTTCCTACTGAGTAGAGATCCAAAATCTTAAATCCAATTTCCTTTTCATATTTGTACTAACCACTTGTGTTTTTCTTTTAATCTTTAAAAAGATACAAAAAATATCAGTGCATAAATTGAATTTTTAATGCTTAAAAATATTCTCTAGAATCAGCCCTATACATTTGACCATGACTGTCTGATTTTTGGAGAGTGAGATAGAGAATGAAATCAACTTATCAAGCAAAAATGGGTCTAAATTTGAATTAGTCCAGAACGTTAGAGGGTAATTTAATGTTATTTACATTAATTATTACAGAACACATTAAATCAAGATTAAAGACCTTACAAGGTAAATTACTTAAGTTTTATATATTGCAGTGAAGATTAATAATGGTTAGTGTGATTCATTTTTAACATTTCAAAAGATGGTTAGATTTTTAAAATATTATGCTAATATTTTTTCTTCTTTGGCATCCTAGAAGTGATTAAAAATATTACTTAAAAAAATAACTTAAAACAAAAAAGTTTAGCATCTTTAAGTAAAAAAAATAGATGGGGGGTTAAAACGTCTTAAAAAAATGTTAGTTAAATATTCATATATTAGTCAAAGTTTTTACATAACATTCAAAATATTATTAGTATTAAAATATTAGTAGTAGTATTATTCACTTAGTCAAATATTCATATATTAAAAAATATTAATTAGTTAAATATTTATGTATTATTAAAAATATTAGTTAGTGATATATTCTTAAAAATATTAGCCACATCTTAAAGGAAAATTTGACAATGTCAGATTATGCTTTTATGTTGCAATTATTTCCTGTTGCAATGTAATCAAAATTGATTACATTGCAACAGGAAATAATTGCTATTCTGTTAGAAAATGAACTTTTTTGTTATAATTGTTACTATTCACATTTAGCAAATTTTTAGCTCTTTCAATAATAAAATAAAAGTTCTAAATTGACTATTTTTGAAAAATACTACAATCATCATCTTATTCAATTTACTAAAATTCTGAATCAGAATCTTGCAAACATTTATCTCAAACTTGTTACTAACTCTACATTGATACATTTTGTTTTCATACAACTGAAAATCGAGATCACTGGTGACACTTAGATGTTTGTTAAATAAAATATTGTGTAGGTATTTTACCTAATTACAGTTGAATACAGCAGAATGAGTGCTTATTTTTTTTATAGCATATCAACCCTTTGTTGGTTATTTAAAGTCAAAATATATTTTGAAATTGTAAGAATAATTATTATTTTTTTTTTTTTTGGCAAGTGAATATTGCATTAACAATATTTTTTTTAGAATAACAATGATTTTTCTTTTCCAGGTACAAATCCTACTATTTAACCTATAACTGTGGAGAGAAGATAGTAGAAAGAGGTTTGTGTATGTAAGTACTCTGAACTTTTCTGTGAAATATAGGACAACAGTCCCACCATTGCTGTTGCAGTTTCTGTAGAATATGAACTTCACATTGATCAGAGCATAGAAGCAGATCCCGCCTCTGACCCCTCGTCATGTTCTAGCTTGAGTTAGCTAAGACAAAAAGACAAGAGTTATCTAAGACAAAAAAAAAAATAAATAAAATAAAAATATAGAATATTGCTGCCGTATCTGGGCTGGAGCTGTGCAATCCTCACTTTCCACCCATGACAGAGTTCAAAAGCATTTATGCAATCATGTGGGCAATGAATTATTTTCAACCCAATATCCCCTTTCCCATAAACAAAATATCACAAGCTTATGACTACTTGTTTGCTATTTCCATGGCAAAAGCTCAAATGAGCTACATACCTTAGTTCCACAAATTCAGACCTTTATAGCTAGGATCTCTCAATGCAATGTACATTAGGTCAAATCATCCTCATTCCCTTTACATTCCATTAGCATGAAAGTTGCACTCCAACAGCTTCTTAAAAACCACTACTTTATGAAACAGACTTCCAAGAGGATTCTTCCCCAATCACTACAATCTTAAGTTCTTCAAATATAGAGACAACTATCTATCCTAGATAGACTCAAAATCTGCATTTACTTCCTCCTCTTACATCTATACATCATTCAGTAACCTACCTTTAGTAGTTCTTGGGCCTTGTTTAATAAAAAAATAAAAAAATACCAATTCCACTTTCTGTACAAATAACCACTACACTACACACACATCCAAAAAGAGGTTACAGATCAATTATTTTTCTTATATTCTATTATTTATTATAGTAGAATAATTTGTAACTTTTTAAAGCAGAGATTTTGAGTTGATTTCATTTTTCACATTTATCCAGGAATCTGATAAAAAAAAAAAAGAAAAAAAAAAAGAGATTATGCTCGGTGTTAAATGCTCCAGATAGCAATATCTTTTTACCCGTTATATCAACAATATGAACATAGTTGATTTATGTACAGAAGAAATCAAGTCAAAATTTTGTCAGAAAGAGATTCAACCATTTTATACTTGGCTATTTGAATGTCTTAATGAAAGCAACATAAAATTAATCGACAAAAGAAGTCAAAGAACATTGGCATTGATACTGTGCTTTTGAGGTAAAACAAAAAGTATTTTAATAAAATAACAACAAACAAAAAAGAAACAGTGAATATTATTTTTTCAACAAATACTGTTTTAAACCCAATTGCTGTCAATATTTATCACCAATAACTGCTTTCATTTTTTAATTACATATATACAGCCACACACACAAATACAATTTTTGAACAAAGATGTCGGCAGCCAAACAGTAGATCTCTCCAGTATTTTCAGCAGGTTCAAGCAATTTGTATAATGAAATTGTGGAGGAAACTGGATGATGGTTAAGAATGTTTGAAGTCTCCAAATACCTAGACATATCTGCCATGAACAAAAAAATGTGCAGATAAACATATTTTAAATGTTAACCTTTTTTAATGAGACATTTTTTTTTTAATTGGAATAAAAAAGATGCTTTTTTAGTTTTTTTTTTTAAATTTGATATTTGATGGTGATGATGCTGGAAGTATATATCCACCATTTAGTTCAAGATGAAAGTTTGAAAGGTATACAATGACCAACATTGGCCTGACATGTTGAGCCTCCAAGACATCATCTTTGGTACTCTCTAAACAGAGAAAAGGTTAGTATTATTCACAGGAAGTCTCTTTTTTTCTATTATCATAAATGACTCAATCTTCTTTCTTTTGTTTTTGATCCTTTGTGTTGACCTCCTCTTCTTCATATGAAATTCCAAATTCATTTACCCTGGTTTTGTCAACAGGATACAACCTAGAGAGAGATAGAGTAATATTTTTCTTGACATCTCTTTTCCACTAACATTTATGAATCTATTATTGAAGTTACAAAAACAAATATAAGATGAAGTAAAAATCAACATTTGTATAAAAAAGTATAAGTAGCATATACACCATTAAATATATTTTCACAGAATTTTGCCAGAAATAAATAAAAAACAGACTTTATAACTAGAATTTTACACCACCACCAGAACATCAAATGATGAAATTATCATTATTGTACTTAATATTTGTATTGAATTCTAAGTATGTTAACTTATGACTAATTTTTTTTTCTTTATCTAGTCAATCATATCTTAACATACATTTTTTTCTATAAATTTTCCCCTCTTGCAAATATCTATTTAAGGGAAAACAAGGCTTTTCTTCAAAATCTTCAACATTAATGCTATCAATTTCATTCAGTTAATAACAGAAAAATAGTGTGTAATCTGTTACATAAATACATTTCTTATATAGTTTACTATTCTAATTGAGAACTTTTGGTAACAAGGAATATGCAACTGTAGAAAATGTTCTGTAAACCTAAAAAAATAAATAAAATTGTTAGGAATCGTTGCATTGTAAAACTGACTACTGAAATGAACTGAAAACTTGGAAAGTGTTTATTACAAAAGCTACACTTGGACAATTCAAATACTAAACATTCAAATTTTGGTAATCTTTAATCTTCGTGCCCACAAAAAAAAAAAGTGTCAAAAGACCTTGACACTGCTATTATTTTAACTACCTTCAATTCTAGCAATATTTGTTTTAAAAAACAATGATTAGAATTTTAATAAAACCTAAACATATGAAAGTGAATTTATATATTTTCTTTGTTCTTGAGAACTTACAATAAAAATAACAAACCCTATTTTTTAGATTGTTTATTTACACTATTATATTTATTGAAATGGTTGGCAAAACATCAGCTAATTGCCAATCAGTTTGAACTTTGTAAAAGTGTAAATCATAGACTTCCTTATAGTTGGTTCATATATTTTAATAATTTTTATAAATTTATGAATAAAAAATTGTTTTCCTATTTATTTCTTTATGAATTTGTAAATGATAAATATTGCATTGCATTAGCTTTAATACAGTTATATTAGTTTTTAGAATGTTTCAAATATAAAATTATTCTTTTAAATAAACAATTTAATAAATAGTATTTAATATTTTTGTTGTAAATTCTCAAAAACAAAGAATATGTACAAATTTACTATCATTATATGTTTAGATTTTAGTACAATTCTAATAATTGCTTTTTAAAACATTGCCAAGGACTTAAGATAGTTAAAATAATAGTGGTGTCAATGGAAGAATCATCCTTTTGACACCATTTTTTTTTGTGGGCATGAAAATTAAAGATTGCCAAAATTTTATTGTCACAGGTTGAAATTTGAAAACACAGAAGTAGAGTGATTTCCATAGAGCTAAGAATATTAGTCAGATTTTGACTCAACCTATATTAATAGGTATAATGCTTTTAACATCTCAGCTAAATTAACTTCTAGCTAATTCAAAGAACATTTCAATTATACATTTGTATAACCAAAATTTTAATCCTATGTTAATCAATAATACACGAGAAGAATTCTTAAGTATATATTGAGCAGATTATTTACCTTTATGAAAATACTTAAATCTATAGATTTTACATCCATTAGGTTTTACCTGTTCAAGGCTCTATATGATTCAGGAGCACAATTCCCTAGAGTAATTAGATATATTATTTTGAAAATAAACATGATTATTTTCTGTGCTCCAAAAATCAGTAAATTTGGGCAAAATTAAAGGTGGATAATTTTCTTTTTATTGCTTTATACTATTACGGCTAACTTAACATCTATTACCAGTCATTGTTGGTTAAACAACTTACCATCTTTGGTATAAATATATCAGAAATACCACATCATCTCTGAAGCAAGCAAGTCTGTGAGCTGTTGGCATGGTAATGATGAAAGCAAAAACATCATCAATAAAAGTGTTAAAGGCCTAGATAAAAAAAGAAAAATAAATAACAATAACAAACAAAGATACAATATAAATAAAAGAAAAGACAAAATTCAGAAACATACATTCAGATAAGACTTGATTAACAATTTGATTTTAATGAGGTCTTCAATTTTGTTAACATATTTAATTTGGTAATGACTGTTTTTTTTTTGTTTAACAGCATATCAACTCCTTATGGGTAATTTAATGCCAAAATTTAATTTTCTAGGAAGCTTTGAAGTAGTAAAAATATGATGTTATTCTGCTTTCCCAATTGAATACATGGTAGATGATACTTAGCTTTTGTGTATATAGATGTTTGTGTGGACATAATTACAAGATATGTGTGCTTTATGTTGTAGTTTTGCCAAAGTTATATTTTGAAATACAGTTTGATTTCTTTAAGAAATTGTAGGATATTATATGGATTAATGTCCTGAAAGAGTTCTTTCATGTTGGTTGTTTGGCAGTATTTTAAACGGATTTAACTAAAGTCGCAAGAATTTGTTAGTAAGTGTTTTATTGTGTATAGTTCTTGGCATCCCATACAGATTAATGGTGGCTCTTGTTTTAGAATATAAGAATGTGTTATCATGGAGTGTTTGATACAAAGTCTAGACATTATTACTTCATCTTTCATTGTTTTTAGTGTTTGATGCCATTCTTCTATAGTAGATTTGATGTTGTATAATTTGTTGTTTGAGCAGACAGTGAATAGTATCTGCCATTTTTCTTCATTAAATATGTTAAATGGTTGATCTGAAGTCTGTGTAGGGGATCTTGGTGTCTGATCTATCTTTTAAGGTTGATGCTTTTTTGGCTACTGGACCTGCCCTATCATTGCCCTTGATGTTGATATGGCTAGGTATCCAGAAGAATATGATATCTGTTGACAAATATTCTATTCTGTTTAAAAAATTTATAATTAGTGGGTTTACATTTTTTTTTGTTTTTGAGTGCTGTGAGTAATGACAGAGTCTGAATATATAAATATTTTTGTGTTTGCTTGCATTTATGATGTCAAGAGCCAAATCTATGGCCACCACTTCTGCACTGATTATAGAGCTATGGTTCAGAAGTTGCTTCATTAGTTTTGTTTTGTTGTATATGGTTGTGCATCCCACTTTGATACCATCTTTTGATCCATCAGTGTAGATAAGAAGATGGTTTGGGTAACTGTCAGTAATAGTTTGTATTTTTTTCATGATGATTATGAGATTGGTTGAGTTTTGGGGAAATTTTTCCAGATTTAGGAATGTTTTCAGCTGCTTTAGCATCCAGGGTGGTGCCCCAGAAATGATGAATTGTTGCTGCGATGTGTAAATAATATTTATACCCATCAACAAAAACAAAAAACAAAACCAAAAAAAAACTCCTCTATAACAAAAATTTTAAAACAAATTCAGAACTTAGTTGTAATGTAACTAACATAAAAATCAACTTTGGTTAATTAGGTAAATAATTCCATATTTATTATTCTTATTGCCAAACTTTATTGGAGAATTATGTGACTATATCAACTACACTATCTTGTTAGTAATTAAATATTGGTTAACTTCAAGCATTTTCTTTGGAATTACTTTTTTTTTTTTAAAACATATCTATCAACGTTAGTACATTCTTAATGTTTAACTGAACAAATTTAAACTTTAGTACATATAATGTATATGTGCAAACACTTTTCATATATATTTAAACACAATACTTCAAATAATCAATACTCTTTTACAATGCATTCATTATATACAAGTGGAGCATACAAAGATTACCAGACTCATTCCCTGCAGTGTTGGCATCAAAGTATACAGTCTACTCACATGTTTTATGAGCCAGAAATGTGAGTGTTAGTAGGATACAGAATCCAAACACAAGAAGTGTTTCACCTTCACGTGCTAGGTTGGCATGTTCAGGTCAGAATGAAAGACAAAACTATGTTTTTTTTGTATTAAAGCTGTTAATGTCAGATTTGAAATTAAGCCATTCCAACTAGATTCTCCCTATTAACTCGTATACCACATTATGCAGTTATTGCTTTTGCAATGATCATTGATATTATGTATGAGCCTGGTCTTAGGTTCGTTGTTGAGAATTGTGAGATCAACACACTCTCAATGCATTTTCTTCTTAATAAATCATTTTCACTCATGATCAGACTGGCAAATATTAAGTCAAAATTGTGGCCAGATGTGTTACAGTGAACTACAGACCAGAAATGCATAAATAGAAATCTTACATGCTGCATAACCAAGGGAAATAGTGACAAAAAAGAATTACCTTATACATGAAAGCCCTCCAGGGAAGATGAGCAACTGATTTTAACTGAAAATTACAAACACATCAGTGATTATTTCACACAAATAGTTAAAATGATGAAGTTGTATACAATTTTAAGTGTTCCCTCAACAGAAAAAAAAAAAAAGCAAAACTTCAGCAAGTTTTTCAATAGTTATCCAGCAGGAAGATACAAAGACAATGAATAGATTTAATTTAATTTTCACAATTAGACATTATAAATTAAATTGAAAATATTGATTTTTTTCTATATTAAGAAAAATTATAGAAAATATATATTATATTATAAAAATCTACATTATAGAAAAAAATAATAGTTAAATATAATCGATGTTCAAATGACAGCAAAATACACAAACTATAATGCAAAGCAAATATTTTGTATGACAATTGACAATTCTTTTATTCAGCTTTGACAGCCATGAAGATATTTAAAACATGGTTAATCAAACTATCATCAGTGTAAAATAAACGTACTTTTTTGTCATGTGCCCATATCTACTATCTGTTCAAAGATAATGAGGAATTACTATTTGAATTTTAAATATAACTATCATGGACTCCAAGATATTTTTCATATCTCCTTGTCATATATATCCTCCCTTTTTAACTTTTGTTTTCTATTATTGAGAATAAAGAAGCAAGAGAAAGAAATATGAAAAATTTTTTGATAAAGTGAAGCAAAATAAAATAATAAATTGGCCTATGCAATGGCACTTACCTTGTAATTGACAAACAGTTGAGGCAGCATAAATAGAAAACCAAACAGATATACACCTGCCATAAAATAAACGGAAAAATATCTCAATTTAAGACTAAGAAAATATTTTATCTAAGAAATATAATTTAGTCTTATGAACTCTATTCTGAAAATATTCATTAATTACTCTATACTTAGCAGTCTAAATCTATTCAATTTTCATCTGAGATGACACATTATCAATTATTTGTTTTTGACTAGAATTTTTATCATCTTGATTTCAGTTGCTTTTACTTAGATTATTACAATAGTTATAGAATGATGGGCAGAGTTGCTTCAATAAAAAGCTACTGAAATTAAGACAATTTTCTTTTAGTATCAAGACTGTATGTACACAAAATTCAAAAGTAAGATCAGTTTTTGTCTGTTCAGTTCACCACTTGTACTTGATTTTTCTTTATAGTGACTTTTGAATTATCAATACAAGCTTTTTATTTTGATTTGATTTTTTATGGTTTATCAACCTTTTGCAGGTTATTTGAAGCCAGAAAATATTTTCAGATTTTAAGAATTTTTTGAAGATATTAATGATTTACTGATACAAGTCCTACTATTTAATCCATAGCTAAAAGAGAAAGAGGTAGATTCATACCTTTCCCAAGTGTATTTGTATGTAAGTGAATATAATGAACCTGACTGAAATTTGAACTCTACTAATTTCCAATTCAGAGTCTGGATGCTTCTTTTTAAGTAGTTAGAATTTGTAATTTATGAAAACACCATGCAGATTTGACTACATGCAAACACGGTTCAATTGCATATGTTTCATTAATGGATATAATTTTCAATTACTTTAGATCAATCATGAAATAAAATTTACTGAAAAGTTATTGCAAATTTAAAATAGGTGCTATGTTTGTATGTATGTGTTAGAGGGGGAAGGCTTGTTTAAGCCATTTATCATTTTTCTTCTATTTTAACTACTTCACTTCATTTTTGAAACTACTCCCTCATTAAACTTTAATAAAACCTTACACTGATATATATACAAAAAATTAACTTTAAGCTTTACAGTGAATTACTAAGGTAAGAAATAAAGTCCTGTTATCAGCAGGTTTGTATTCCATCTTAGTACTGCTAAAATACTAATTAGTCACCCAAATCTGACTAGAGTAAGTCAGACAAGTTCTCATTGAGTTCATCTATACAAAATTTGGTTACAGCTTTAGCCAAGATTTAGTTTAGGTTCAAATGAACTTAGTTGATTTATTAATATTACTTTATCTGATATTAGGCAAAATGTTTGATATTAAAATTTGAAATAAATCTTTAATATAACAATTTATATAATATACTTTAAGCATTTATATAAGAGACTTTTTTCTTTATTATAGATAATTATAATGCCATTTTTTCAATCAAATGATGGAGTCACTTACCATTGACTAGGCTATTAACAAACCATGAATACCAACTGAAAGAAAAAAAGAATTCTATCCTTAAAATCTGTTTTACTAAAACTAAAATAGCATTACAATTACATAAACTACAAATATATATACATACTTTATGTTTGAATTGGCAATTATAACATTTTTAAAAATCCCCTACTAGTACATTTGTTCTTAATGTGTTCATTATGAGGGGTGCTGAAAAATTCTTGGCTCAACTCACCTCCCAAAATCTGACCAAGTATCAGATTTTCTTTTTATCAGGCTAAGAACTTTTCAGAACACTTTTGTCTTATTTCATGACTAAACATTAAAATCAAACTCAATGTTAAAAAAGTATTATACACACAAACTTCTATATGAAAACTGAATTTATTTAATAAATATAAACAATAAAATTTACAGATTTATTTAAACAAAAAAGTGTTTTTGTTAAAATAGAGGAAGAAATTAGTCTAAATTTTTGTTTTCTTTTACAATTGAGGAATGCAAAAATGTTAGTCATATAGGGCATGCATAAATGAGAGAGCATTAAATTACCTTTTATATTGTATATATATTAAAGAGTAACAAGCTCCTGCTATACACAAGGGATACAGCACATATGACAGATATCTCATTGCCTGAAATAATAATTACATAAAAAAAACTAAATCAAGAAAAAAAAAAAGTATAATGTAAGGGGATAACCAAGTTATAAGCTAAATTCAATTTTTCTTTCAATTACCGATAGGCATGATACATTTTAACTGGTTATGCAATCTCACTACAACACACACAAGAAACTAAATTATCTACATAGATGCAACAAATAAATCATATATATGTTCATTTTATTTATCAAAATCAAAGAATTGTAAATTAATTAACTTTGTCTTGATATTAAAACTGTTATTGTCTTGAAAAAAAAAAGAATCATTACATTTAGTAGTATTTTAAATTAGTCTACTAAGCAAAAGCTAGTATTTATCAATTAGATATAGACAAAAAAGACAAATACATTTTAACATGTGATTTGAGTTGATTCAATAAATTTATGAAATTTGCAAATGTTGATAAAAACATACTAATACAAGACAAAGTTATCAATGACATTAAGGATTTATCACCTACTTCCAAAATACTTGGCTAAGGGATCACAGAAGTCATGCAACCATGATAATAAAAGCAAATAAAAAAATAATTTTCCATAACTAGTATAATCAGTGTTTGGATTTAGAAAATAAAATATTAACCATTTTAGACTACTTGCCACATTTTTCATGGTATTTCTAAGAAACATAAAAAATAAATACAAGTGAAATCCTTAAAAAAGAAAAAGTGGGGGAGGTGACAATTCAATTATATTGGGATTATTTAATAAGAGCTTCAAAGCTAGAACCACTGGATTTCATCATTTCAAATTCAACAAAATAAAGGAAAATCTTTTAAAATAAATTTACCTGAGAATCAAATTGTTCTGTCTGTTGTTCTTTGTCTGTTATTGTTCCAAACTGAAAAGTGAAAGAAATGATTTATTAAAAAAATAATACACAAATTCATTTATAGTAGAAAATAATTGCAGTACTTTCTGAAAGGGAAAACTTTGTCAACATATATGAAGGGGTGATGAAAAATACTCAGTTCAACCCACTTCCCAAAATTTGACCAAATAATCAAATATCAGAATTGTTTTGTGACTCCTTTCTTATTCAAACTGAGAATTTTTCAGCAGCCCTATATATAGATCAATTTTCCAACCTGGGCGATATCACCTACCGGTGGGCAATTTCAACTGGTGGGTGGGTGATGGGTAACTGAAGAGAAAATGGTTGGTGAATGGAAATTTTGATGAGCAATATAGGATTTTGAATATTAAAAAGGTATTTCAATATATGCTACCTAAAAAATATATTCAAGGGAGATATGAAAAGAACCTGTAGAAAAAAAAAACAAGAGGCTAAATGAGAACAACTGAGTCCCATTCCTAGATAAAATATCTCCATAAACAATGAATATTTTGCTATTTTCTAGTTTTGAGAAGGGCCATTAACATTCAGATATTTCTTCAGATAAAATGAGATTTTTTTTCAGATATAAATCAGATAAGGGAAGACCAACTACAACAAAAAAAATATTCACTGAATTTTTATTACTTGCTAGTACTGTATATTCTTTTTAATTTTATAATTATGAACAAAAATTGTTTAATTTCTTGTCAACACTTGCAAGCAACACTAACCATAATACTAACCTTGAACATAAAACAAAATTATTTATATATATATATATATATATATATATATATATATATATATATATATATATATATATATATATCAATTGTCAAGTTTAGCTTTGTTTGTTTTTTAGTAGCAACCACAGTCACCACATAAGTTAGAGTTATTTGTTACCTCCCTTCGTTTTTTTTTTTTTAACTACATCATAAAGGTCAGTTGATGAACCAGTAACAAACTTTTACCAAACAATTTTGACTGCTTTTGAATATTTACTATACAGGTGGGTAGTGAAAATTTTTTCCATGTGAAAGTGGGCAATGACGCAAAAAACTTACTTCTATCAAAGGCCTCCACCCATTCCAATTGATATTCATCTTAAAAGCTTTTTTTACTTTCCATATCTGAAAAAATAGAAATGAGATAAAAATAAACAGATAAGGAATATATTTAAATGAATAAATTATCAAGATCCTAAATTTAAAGAATGTTTTGGTGTAGGATTTATTTTATATTCACTTTTTACATTAAAAAGAAAATTTTTAAAATTGCAAAACTGACTTTCTAATAAAAGTCAAATTTAAACTGGTGAATAGATAACATCAAAAGTATATAGGAAATAATAGAATTATCTTTTCAGATATATAATATTTGGAGCAAAATACATTTCCCTTTTGTTTTAATAAAACTTAATTCAATACTCTAATCAAAAGTGAATTGAAAATCTCACTGAATTATGTCCAACTATAATTAAAGAATTTTTTTAGGTTTGGAAATTTTAAAATAAATTTCTAAAAAAAAGAAAAAAGAAGTTATCTTACTTCAATGAGAGCACCAATCCCTGAAGGCACAAGTACTAATAAACTTGTCTCTTGATCCAATAAGTAAAGAAAAATAATAATTGTAGAAATACAACGCCACACAACTGCAATGAGAAAACATTAAAACATTTACAATTTCCAATGAACATCATAATAAAGGACTTAAAAAATAAAAATTAAATTAAATTACGCTTGAAATTATAGGAATATAAATGATTACATGATCTCCTGCTTAACTTCATTTCGAAATAGAATAAATATGTAAATAAAACATGTAAAGAAAAAATCAATAATATGACTCAAAATCATCAATTAACTTGTTTCATTACTACAGGGTTCCTACAGACCTGTGTAAAAAAAAATTCCAGGACTATGTTAAGAAATTTCAAGGACTGAAAATGACATGCATGCACACACAAGGTGAATGATCATCAATTTCAAATTTTTAATTACACACTTTATTTATTACTGCTACACATTTCAGTTATCTAGACTATTCATGGTTTGTGAATGTCAAAAATTCTTGACTGCTGCACATTTCCTGTGAAGTTAAGCATAATAGTTTTAATGAACAGAACTACAAATAGAAATTTTCACAAAAGACTACACATTTTAGTTACCCCTACTATTCATGGCTTTTGTTGCACATAGCACAGAACACAATGATGTTAACATTTTTTCAGTTCATCTAGTTGAGCATTCTGCTCCTCTTCCAATTTTGATATCTATGGATTTGCCCTTTTCATATCTTCACATGGTATTGGACTTTGTGAAAAGTGTAAAGTTCTGATTCTGCTCAGCTTTCTCCACATAGCTGTCAGCTGACTTGAGCAAATCTTGTGTGCAACTTTCAAGATCGTGTTTTTCGGTCTTCAGTTCTTCAATTTCTATAAACATTGATTTCTGTTTTTGTCCAGCTGCTTCTTCCTGCCTTTTTTCTTTTCAGCTTCAAGGTATTAGTTGTATGCTGTTCTGGCATTGGAAGCACTGCAGAAAAGAGCCTTCATCATGGGAACATTCCCAAGAGCTCCAACTGTGGCCAAATAGTCTGCGATAATGTACTGTGCGACCAGAGTCTGCTGTTTTATATTATCAGTGAAAATTTCCTTATTGACTGAGAAACCTCTCTCCATTGAGACCTGTCTATGGAAGAGTACCATCAATCTGCGAACAACTTTCCACAGTTTTTGATATTCTTTGTTGCTAGACAGGTGGTCTTCCAGATGGTCTTCATGCTTGCTGAAATTCCTGAAAGCAATATTTCCAGCAGCCTCCTCCTCAAACTCTTTGTACTGACTGTTGATGTCATCACAATCAGATGCTGGCTTGTTTTGTGGCCATCATGTGGGAAAGACATATATTTAGACTTCTGTGGTAGATTTTTTTTCACAAATGAATCCAGAGTTCAGCCATGCAAGTGAACTTACAAAAGGGTATCCAAAGGAAAACTTTCCCAGACATTTTTCAATGATACTGATGAACATTGTTCATGCAAACAGATCTTTGTTGACACATTTCCTTTTTGGATAAATTTTGCATAGCCCTCAATCTTCACAGCATCTTTATGCATGTTTGGGTTTGACAAAATTCTTAAAAATTAATTCATTTTGGACAATGTATTTATCTGTTTAGTGTGCTCTTTTTACAAATCTAAGTAGTTTCATGATCATGCTAAAAAGATCATCTGCAAGGAAAAGAAGCAACTGTTTATCACTCTAATGTTTTATCAGAAACAGTTCAATGTCTTTTGAAACAGACACAAAAATCTGCAGTTTCAATGGAAATAAAATGTCATTCAAGCTTGACAATACCACAGAGAAGAATTTAGTCTGGGGACATTTTTCTGTTTTTTTAATTAAGTTCATAAATTTGATGACATCTGGCCAAATGTCTAGGGGCTGTTCACATGCTTGTACATTTTCTAGTCATTCTATGGCAGAAAAGAAGACAGATTTCTGAGATTTGACATTTTGACTTTCATGAATTGAGAAAAAAGAGGGATGTGTGGGCAGCAGACCAATTTAGAAAATTCCAGGACTTTTCAAGGAGCTTTCCAGGACCTGTACAAACCCTGATTGCATTTAGCTTACTTTCTACATATGTCTTTATGAATATCAATTTAAGTGATCAAATCCACTAAGTTTTAGTTTAGTAATCATTGGAACGTGCAGGCAGCATAACAGTTATCAGTGCAGAAAATGGAAGCAGTGAGCCAAGTTCAAATTCTACACTAGCTTGTGAAAACTGGAATCCATTTCTTCTCAACGCACAGCTATGAATTAAACAGCAAAGTAGACTAGGCTCTCTAGCCTTTGGAGGCAACCAGTCTAAGAGGGGGGACAACTCTGAATTTCAAAACAGAGATGGCAACAGAAAACCATACTACTATGATTCCCAGGAAATCATAGCAATTCATAGGTAATTAAAAAAAAAAAAAAAAAAAGGAATATAAAAGTACCATGATTATCTATATGCTGAAGAGACATGCTATTTAAAAAGAGAAAATAACTGACATTGACATTAACTTACATGATCAATATAAACACATACATTACAATGGGATGCATCAAAATTCTTGACCTGATCCACTTCCCTAAACCAAACCAAATATCAGATTTTTAGAGGGAAGTGTTTCTTAATCAAACCAAGAATTTTTTAGCATTTGCTCATATAAAGTATTTTTGTCTAGGTAAATATAATAATTTACCTAAATAAAAAAAATAAAATATTTAAATTTAAAAGTTTCAGAAGACAAATTTTGACTTAATTTTTATTATAAACATACTAAAATAATTAAAACAAATTTATATTATCCATAACATATTCATATAGGTTTATATGAAAATAGTCACAAATACACTTATTTATGGGATTGGCAGAATTGCAAATTAGTTTTAACACATTATGCTGTTTTTCAAATAGAAGCTCTTAAAAAAAATTCATATGATAGCACATGGAGATACACACTCAAATATATGCATGACTGGATTACAAGTTAAAAACAAGAATTATCTTGAACTTTTAAATACTAATTTTAGAATTGCTTTAGTTGAGGTACAAGATGTTAATATAAATTTAGTATATTTTTTTTTCTTTTTTATAATAGCAGGGAAATTTCTGTGCAACAGGAATTTTTTTTCATATGAACTATAATCCTTTCCAGCCAATCAACTATTCAAACATGAGAAAACAACAATTACAATTGGACATTTTTTTATATTTTACTTACCTCCTCGGGCTGAGAGTCCTTCCATGGACTTTTTTCCTCGCCAGAAATTAATGTCATGTTTAAAGGCCAGGAAGTCAAACAGCAACTGTTAACCAAAAGGAATTAAAAAATATATACAAGTTACATAGATTCTAAAAATTTTGAATACATAGCTAAAAGTGCACTGTATAGATTCACTCACAAATATATGTATGTAGATACACTATTAAAGCATATAACACCCACCTCATTCACTCCTCTTTTTTTTCTAGCATCATGCCACTCTCCTTTTAACAAGCCTTCTATCTTTTGTTGAAAGTGCAAGCAATGTTCATTAAAGCTGCATGTTGTTACTAATTCCAGACCCTAGCATAAAAGCAAGTAAGGAATGGTATGGTATAATGGAGTTCTGTAAATTCCTTTAATTAGATTTTCTCAAGAATATATTGTGTCATCTATTGTGCCCACCTATTTTGCATCAATCATCTGCATTGCAAGGAATTGCCAATACTTCTCATTCAATGAGAGATCATTGTGATTTCATTGGCACAATTAAATTCTCTTCTACAATCTCTTTTGTGAAATGGAAAGTGTTTCTGAAGGAATTCAATTCTACATCAGTAAAGCACAATGAAAAAACCTGATCTCTTTAAATATGTGTTCATTTCATTCCTATAGAGGGTCAACATGCATCAATATTAGAAGAATCAAATCAGCTTTGCCATACCATTGAGGGAAACACATGCATATTAAATTGAAAGGTTATCTGATCTTAGCTGGTCTTCGGCTAGGAATATAAGGACACCAGTGTTTATTAATCACTGACCTACAGTGCACAGTTGGTTATTATCCACTTTACAAAGAGATTCTGGATCTTTTTCTCCTAATTTCTTTTGCTTATCGACACTCTTCAGAAAAGCCTTTCCTATACTTATTTTCATCTTCGTCGAGACAATAACATTTGACCAAAATAAGATTTCAGATGATGGCCTCAATAGTATTATTCATTGCAAGGTGGTCTTCTCACATCTTTAGCAGCTTTCTGCAAATAGGTTCAAACCCATTTGTTCATCTAACTATTGATCAGAGGAACAAGAAGTGATGGATATTACTCAACTGAACTGGAAAATACTGTTAAACCCTGGATTCATTTCAGGTTTAAATCACCAGCTCACAATGTGCCAAATATTCCACAAACATATAAGAAATGCACATTGAACAGGTAAAGGGCTTATAATAAAGACAACTTACCCACACAAATACAGACAGCAAAAACCTTGGTTATCATTCATGAGATTTGATATAATGGAACAAGGTCTAGGAGCTGGAGTGAGACAATCTTTTTTAATTTTTATTATATGATTACATTGCTTATGGATATCTACACAACAAATAGATCAGTTGGGCTAAACACATACACCTCATGAAGACCTAAGTGATGGTCAATAAATTTGTGAACAAAAAAAAAAAAAAAAAAAAAAAAAAAAAACAAACATTACAAACAGTACAAGTTAGAATTTACAACTACTTTAGCTGATAACAAAAGACTGTGACATTGCCAGATCTAGAGAGAGAAAGCCATCAAATTATGCTGGGTAGCATTCAGCAAACTGAACAACATCATGAGGAGCAGGAAAGTAGGAAATGCACCCTATCAGTTCTAATATACAGCTGCAAGATTTGGAAAACCAAACCAGATATTTGCTGCTGTAGCCCAAAGAAAGATGGATATATAATGTTAAATATTACACTCCAAGAGAGAAAACACAACAGCTGGATAAGATATGAAACAAGAGTTTCTGTCAAACATTCAATCCATCTGGCATACCAAACACTGGTGGGCATGACATCAATTCCATTGGCAAGATAACAAGTGGACTATTAGTCACCAAATGGCCACCAAGGAACAAAACCAGGACATGAAACCAATTGAAAAGAATTTGATCGATTCATTTTCTACAGTTTATCAACCTTTTGCAGGTTATTTAAACCTAGAAAATATTTTTAGATTGGAAGAATTTTTTTTTTTAGATAATAATGGTTTAGTGATACAAGTCTTACTAATTAAGAGTTGGATTCATACTTTTACTAAAAGGTATTTGTACATAAATGAATATAACAAACTCAATGGGAATTGGAACTTGGCTCTCCAATTAACAATTCCAAGCCTTTATCCATTACACAACCCACACATCCAAGTTTATAGCACCTCATGTTCCCAAATGGTCATTCATCTAGGTACTGATCAGGCTCAACATTACTTAACTTTGGTACAGAAACTGGTGTTTAAAGTTAATGTGGCTGTAAGCCTCAAATGAAAATAAGATGGAGCAACAAGCAATGCACCATAAAGGTCCAACATAAACAGTGATATAGGACATAAAAGAGTTTACTCCATCAAGAGCGAGAAAATGCCTAATAATGATGATGATAATCATATGTGTGCATGCATGTGAAATAATAATCAATTTCTATAATGTTACTTTTTCAAAGTTATTTTCTTTAAAGAAATTAGGAAATACAAGAATTTAAAGAGGGGAATTAACAGGAGAT
Organism: Acanthosepion lycidas; assembly: GCA_963932145.1. NCBI lineage: Eukaryota > Metazoa > Mollusca > Cephalopoda > Sepiida > Sepiidae > Acanthosepion > Acanthosepion lycidas. The sequence goes on from OZ010578.1 coordinate 76,191,328, forward strand.
AACTGTTGTCCATTAGACATGGCATGTGGAACTAGAACAGCCTACCCCAGCAAGCGAAATAAAGGGTTCAGTTCAACATTCCAACCACCTGAAGAAGGCTGGAGCGTACAATGGCCAAAACGTTGTGATAAATATGGCAACAAAGATAAGGATTATAGTCCGAGCAGTGTAAATAGTATAAGAAATACATGTTGATGTCTTTAAAATAAAACATTTTTATAAAATATAAGAAAATAAATTTAGTGGATAAATGAAAAGGATGTCTGTCAACTAAGTTTTGTGCTAAGAACAATTATAAACTATATTGAAGCTAAAGTAAACATTCAAAACATTTGAATGTAATTGCATTTCTCCATTTGTTGCAGTTATATGATCTGTCAAACTATTTTGATAAGTCTTTGGATCACAATCCATGCAGCCACATATCCAGACATGGATGAATATATATGACAAAAATACCTCCCACATAATGGTAAGACATTAGCAAGATTAAGACACCACTGCCACTAATCTCTTACCATTATGTGTGAGGTATTTCTGTAGTACTCTCTCACCATTTATATATATATATATATATATATATATATATATATATATATATATATATATATATGTGTATGTCTTGTTCTTATGTCCATCGTCTTTGTCATGTTGAATTGATAATGTTAATTATATTTTATGAATATGTCCTGAAGATGGTTTATTAGACCGAAACATCCAACATTGACATTATATTAACATTAAAACAGCATAATTGCATATAAGGACTTTTGTTTGTTTTTTCCGTATATTTTTTCTTCATACTGTCGGATCTATATCCATATATTTGCTTATATATATATATATATATATATATATATATATATATATATATATATATATAACACACACAATACAATCTTCAAAAATTTAAATGCAATGTCAACTGACATTTTCTTCTACTTGAACCCCATTTAGCTTTTATCCTTTCCTCACCCCTCCCTATACCCAGTCTTTACTCTCACCTTCACTCACTGCATACTAGTGGCATTCCTGCCTTGCTTGGGGTAAAATGATTTAAAAAAAAAAAAATAGATATTAATAGCCACAGAACCTGCCATGCTACGCAAACTACCATAATTCCCTCCCTATTCCATTGATGAGAAGTTCCACTCAAGCAGCTTCTTCCTGTGAACCACTGCTCTGTGGAACCGACTCTGAAGAGGGTGTTTACCCGATCACTACAATTATGACCTGTTCAAGTTGAGGGTTAACTGTTATCTTCCCAACCTATCCACATAAACTGTGCCGCTTACTCTATAAGCCTGAGGTCAACACCCTGCGCCAACAGTGTTTCATGCCTGAAGATTGAGTTGAAGCATGAAACATATTTACATACACTATCCCTAATACTGAGCACTTTAATCAATAAGTATAATATAGCATACCTTAAAACTATATTTTATCATTACATATACACACACATATATATAACACATTGAGTGCTGATGTTAATAAAATAGTCCTCAATGTAATTTAATAGAGCTATTAAATATATATTAATAAATATACATTTTTTCCTCACCAGTAGCATGACTTGGAGTTTCATGTATAGCACAAACTTCAGCTGCTGAGTAGAGGCTGACTGTTACATAATTTAAATTTTAATAAAAATATCTGGTTAATATAATGCTGTTGCAGTTCATATATATATATATATATATATATATATGTGTGTGTGTATGTGTGTGTGTGTACGCACACAAATATTAACAAAATGATCTGAAAACTTACATGGAAAGCAGACACAGCAAAGGTCATGAGCAAAAGAACCAAGTTGGTATCTGTGAATATTCCTTTCACTTCATCAATGTCTTTGTCTTTGAAACCTGTAGTTAGAAAAAAAGATAAACACTACACACAGTAATGTAAATGAAGCAGGAATTACACTTTGCCAATAAATCAACAATACACAATTCTAAAAAGATATAATTTCAACAAATACTCAAATTATTACTAATTTCTAAAAAGGTAGCTATTGCTATACTTCCAACTTTGATAAATGATTTTCAGTAAACTGATTATTATTCAAACAGAATACATTATAAATATGAATAAAAATAACAGCAAGAAAAGATATGGTTATACTAAGTTGAACTCACCCAACAACTTCATGGTTTTCATCGATTCCAAGATGCTGGTCCAGAGACGCAGTTTTCCCAGGGAGATGGGTGAATACATAATCTTCAATTCCATCTTTTTGGTAGTTTTGTTAATGGGCTACAAAACCAAGTAAGAATTTTAATAATTTGTAGAGGGTACAGAATTTTATTGGGTTTTTAAAAACAGACATTTTAAAATACATATTAACATGATATATACAAATATTTTAAAACAAGGGTAAGTAATAGCAAGAAAAAAAAAAAAAAACACTACTCACTATAAAATGGTAAATTAGGAAAAAATGTAGCTAACCAGTTATCATTCTTTATTCTGAGAAACAAAATATACAAATATGTGCACAACTAAAATCAAAGGGTAGGAAAAAGGAAAAAATATTACCAGAGAATCAACAGCACTATGAGTCACAGACAGATTATATCAAAACCCAGCAAGCATTCCCTTCTGTTCACCAAGGGAAAGTTGCTTAGATTTAATATACATGATTTCAAGTACTTTCAAATGTTAATCTGAATGTGCTCTGCTGACAACTGAGAAAAGACCTGTGGCAAAAAGAAGGCATTAACTGGATTACTTTTTAGGTGTTCTGCAATCACATGTTCAGATGGATTGTTAAGCATATGTAAATTGTTATACTGCCTTCTATGGATCTTAGCTGGTACATACTGATCAATTCTCACTTTCAACCTCTGATTGATGAGTTCTAACTTTATATTCAGCATCACACAACATTTAAAATTATAATTCACTGAACTGAGTGTGCACAGAAATTAAAATCTAAATAAATGAAAATGACAAAAAAATTCATATACAGAATTAAGTGAATTGAACAATCTACCAATAAAACAATAATTTCATGCTAATGTTTGGTGAGTTAATAACATGGAGAATGAAATTGGCAAACAAAATTCCAAATTCCAATTGGAACAATTTGCATTCACTTGTATTTCCTCTCAGCTAGGAGTAAATAGTAGACCAGCTAGAGCCTTTTTTTTTCTGCTTAAGTGTTTAATAGGGATTATTCCTTTCTGCTGGTACCATTTAACCCAGTCACATACAACTTAGAGAAGAGATGAGCACCACTATGTAACTGCTTTTGACTTGAAAGACACCACAAGGAGAAATTACTTGGCATGGTACCATGAAAATATTCAGGGGATCAGAAATATTCATGTCTAAATTTGTGAGGTAACCCATCAGTTTGTAGAACCTAGATTAAAAAAAAAAACACACTTCCTTTGAATTCCAATCTAAACAGAAGCAAAATATTCTCATTGATAGATTTATAATATTTGGAAATATTCCTCCACCGACTTACCTGAAGATCACTAAGTCTGTTACTAAGTTCATCAATAAACACAATTGGCAAATAATAGCCTTCAGGAGAGAATCTGTAATGGAATCAAACAAAAAGTCAATTGCAAGTATCCAAAAGAACCTTAAGGAAGCTGGTTGCGAGTCGAAACTGAAAGAGCTCAATGGAAAAATTCTGATAAATAAAAAGGCAGATGTTTGTTATATACACGTTATTACTTTATTATTATTATCCTGTTTTTATCAATTCACTCCAAGCAAGGTGATAATTCCACTAAAATGCAAGTGGGTACTGGGAATGAAAGAGAATGAAAAAGACTTTAGAAGGAACGAGAAACCCAGTTCTAAACAGGAAGCAAGTGATAAACTTTTACTACAGCTGGTTTTCTAATGGATTATTTTTATTTTACATATTTACAAAGTGCAGTATCTGTGTTCTACTATTAAATCATATTAAATATGAACATGCATCACAATGGGCCAACTGCCAAAATAAAAAATCTTGTCTGTTCTCTTCCTGAAAAATTTTACAACCAGTGAGAAATAAAACAGAAAATTCACACTGTTCATTATATAGCTGATTGATATTAATGAATTTATGCCAGTAAAAATTAATATTAATAAATTTGTATTCTGTAAAAAATAGCAGTTCCAAATACAATATCAACAGAAAATTGTTATTTTCCTTTCTTTCCATGGCAGATTTTAATAACAAGCGCAGTCTAGTCAATCTGGGGATAGCTATTCAAATCTATATTAATGCAAAATGGCTAATTACATTAAGGGTCATTATAGGAGCTGAGATGGTTAGGAAAAAGAACAATTACTTATTGATATTCTATTTAATACCTGTTTTGTTGATATCCTGAAATGTGACTGTATCCAAAGAAACTATTGGGCTGACCAAAAAGTTTGTTGGGCTTATTAAGTAAATTTTCTATTTAATATGCAAGCAAACTTTTTGGCCAACCCAATACAGCATTGTGCAGAAAAACTTAGAATAAATTCTAAGACTCTTCAGAGGTATTCACAATCATCTTTTTGGCACATACAGAATCTCAATATTGCTATAATGATTTTTACAAGGCTGGTCTTTGCAAAGCTTTTATAAAACCTGACTTTTCTTTTAAGTTACATTTGTTATAATACAAGTAGGGATACATCAATTTTCTTCAGAAGAGGTGACAAAAAGACATTCTTTAATTATTTGACAAAGCCATGTTCATTAGATATATCCCTTTTAAGTGGCTATGCACAAGAAAAAAATATCCAAATACAACATGCACATCATTCAAGGTGAGTACATGATAACAATTACATCATAAATAGAATTTTAAAACTTATGTCCAATAGAATAACACAAAACTTTTCCAAGGATATTTTTCAGCAAAGTGGACAAAATTAGTAACTCCTTAAAGTTGAACCAAGAAGAGCAATACTCACTTTATGAAACGGTACAGTTCTCCAGGTATTGCATGTTGTTGAAAAGACACCTTGTCTTGGACAATATTAATAGTTAGCTTGGACTTCCAATGAGTGACTGGTTTCTCACGTACATGCCATGAAACATTCTAGAGCAAAACAAAACAAAGATTTAGTTAGTTCCAGCTTTTACATACTTAATCATACATGGATCAGTTTTTATATTCTAAACTATAAAATGGAGCAATAGATATCACTTAGGTGTAGAATAAACGATCAAGAGTAAAGTTAAAGCTTTTGCCTTTTTTAACAAGTTTAACAGCAAAGTAACATATTCAAGAAGTGAGTTCTTGTTTTTTCCTCCTGTCCAGTATTTTAGTAAAATCCATTAAAATTCAGAATTTTATTTAAATCTATCTTTATACACCAATTTATTTGAACTGCTGTACTCATGGTTGTTATAGTCACATTGTTTTTGCTGCTGTACTCTCCAGCCATCTTTAGATACCAGTCATTTATAGTAACATTTTCAGAATTTTGAACTGAATGCTTTATTTCATCCACAGAAAAAGACATTTCTAATAATATCTTGTATTTTTTTTTTTAATTATTTCACCCCCAAGCAAGGCAATAAAGCCACTAAGATGCAAGGGGGTAAGTGAGTGTTAGAGAATATGAGAAAAATACTATTAAGGCAAGAGAACAACAGAAGAAAAGAAAAAAGACTATAACAATTGACATTGCATTTATATTTTTGAAGATCAATGTTCTGGGAAGCAAGAAACTGGAAGAGAGATCCACAAGTGAGAAGTGTAATAGAAGAAATTTTTAGCACAGAATTTACAGTTACATCTAGCCATTCCAACTGTTAAATGAAAGACATTGCTGACAATCTAATACTGCACATAAATTCATAAAGTCTAGTTACCACAGAGGAAGGTTCATCAGAACAATTACCATGAAAGCATTTATTGAAAAGGCACAAGGAAGCTACAGTGGTGGGATAGTGACTGTATCCAAGATGCCAGGTCAGAACCAATAACACTGCAGATATTCTTTGGATTTTATGAAGAATCTCTAAATATACACCAGGAGCACTGGACCTTATGTGGCAGCAATATTCAAAGCATGGACAAATGGTAGACTTATAAATATGTAAGATAAATTCAGGAGAGAAAAATTGTCTATCACAACACACACAAAAAAGACAAAATAACAAAAGAATTTAAAGAATTAATAAATACAATGCATTGCCCAGCATGAAACAGTCTACTGAATAAAGGGTTCAGTTTGAAATTGTGAAAATGTTACTGAAGCACTAAAAGAAAGGCAAAGAGTACAGCAGCTAAAATGTTGTGACTATAAAAACAACCAAGATGAGAATAACAGTTTGAATAAAAATCAGTGTATAATAATTCTCCATCTCAGAAATAAATCCTAATCATTATTCAAGTTGAATTTTAAGGTTAAATTTCATGATATCCAAGTGATATATATTTAATACTTTGGACATTATGTCTTAAAACCTACTGCATCAAAATGTAAAAAAATGACAAAGATCTATACACAACTTCCTTATCAAATGAACCCCAATAACTTTTCCATAAGTATTTAATAGGACAGAAGATATCCAAAAGTAATATACATAGTATGAGTAGCACATTAGTAAATGTAGACACTAAAGAAGGCCTTAGCTTCTCCTTTACATGCAATAAAGTAATAGAGTCTAGGGAACAGAACACTAATGCTGGTATTATTATCAAAAGCAAGTCTCTTACCAATGTGTCATGGTCAGTTGTCCCATCCAATAAAAAATATGGTTATTAAATGAGTTTAGCAAAAGGTTTTGCTAATTTCATAAACATCTGTCATTTAGAGAAATGATTTTATCCCTTTAGTTTGCAAAATTTATTTCTCTTAAATAGATTTGTGATAAAGTCCATCAACCCAAAATTTGAAATTTGTACAGCAATTCAAGAGATTCTAAATGAAACTTTGAACAAAGAATGTTGATCAAATGGAAAAACTAAAAAAAAGTTCCTGGACATTCTTGATGACCATGCAGACATTGTTTATTATTTTTTGGTCAGTACCAGGGTGGCCCAATATGAATAGTTAATACTCATTACATATCTGGTTAGCCAAAGATCTGACAGAGTGTCTGATCCATTTCCAAAATCTGACTGAATATTACATTTTTAAGAGTTTTTTTGTTGAACTTTTTAGTTCAACAAAAAAACTCTTCAGTCTTATATTTTCTTTAGCTTTTAAAGTAGTTTTGGTAGTTGCATTATAGTAATCAAATTTTGCCAAATTCTAAAAACAAAAAATGAAAAGTAATAATGCATGTAATTTCTTTTTTTGAAGATTATTTAAGCAGAGAGCTAATTGGAAAGGATAAAAAATTACAAGAGGAATACAACATAAAACATTCAAAATACATTGAGAGAAAACTACTCATCTACTCTATCCATTAAATCAAACATGCAAGACAATTGAGTAAAATAACATTAGCATTCAAAAAAAAAAAAAAAATAGTGAAATAACATTTTGTTGGTAGCATATATATTAATTTAGTAAGAGAACACTGAACTGCCTAAGTGGTTGTTTATATTCCTAACCAAATAAGTACAATAATTATCAAAAACTTAAAGTAGAATTTACCGCAACAATGTGGATAATATCTTCGCTTTCTTAATGATATATATTATAGAATGTAATATTTTAACAATTTTTCAGTAATATTTTATATATTTTGATATTATTAACATAGCTGAAATGGCAAAAGCATCATTCTCTGCAAGATTAACTTTTTAAGACAAATCTTATTGCTCATTACTTTATTAGTATTTGTTTACACATTTTTAATAAGGTCACCTGGAACAATGCTTAGTAGTTTTATGAAAGTGACCTTTATAAGAATAAGCTTACTGTATATCTGATTGTTTTTGCTATGCACATATACAACTAGGTTGCTGCAAAATAATTTTATTCCCATATTTCTTCACTTAAATAATAATAATTTTCTTAAATTGTTACAAAACAAGAAGTACATTGTTACAAAATAGAATTCAAATGATTTGAACTGAAAACAAAAAATATACAATTAAACCTTTTAAATACTTACAGGTGCCTTATCAGTGAGCAGGTTGACCACTTTAGACTGGGGAACATTAAATGACGTTAAGGGGATCGATGTGTGAATGGTGTGCTTATCCAAAAAGGGCTCCCTTCCACGAAGGTGAAAGAAAATGTGTGCATACAAAGAACCATTATTTCTGGTTCTCAGAGGAATGCTCACATTCACATGCCTACAAAAAAGAAAAAAATAACACTAATGAATGGCAACAAATAACACCAAGATTAACAATGACATTAGATCAATGAGAAACTCTCAGTTTTCAATTAGTTTTATCAGTGAGACTTTACTAACATGCAAAGTAGTAGGTTTTACTATAACATTCATAATATATACTTCTTTCGTAATTATGCCAGTATTACCTATATATATATATATATATAAAAATAAAGGTATATATATATATATATATATATATATATAAAAATAAAGGTATATATATATATATATATATATATATATAAAAATAAAGGTATATATATATATATATATATATATATAAAAATAAAGGTATATATATATATATATATATATATATAAAAATAAAGGTATATATATATATATATATATATATATAAAAATAAAGGTATATATATATATATATATATATATAAAAATAAAGGTATATATATATATATATATATATATATATAAAAATAAAGGTATATATATATATATATATAAAAATAAAGGTATATATATATATATATATAAAAATAAAGGTATATATATATATATATATATATATAAAAATAAAGGTATATATATATATATATATATATATATATATAAAAATAAAGGTATATATATATATATATATATATATAAAAATAAAGGTATATATATATATATATATATATATATATAAAAATAAAGGTATATATATATATATATATATATAAAAATAAAGGTATATATATATATATATATATAAAAATAAAGGTATATATATATATATATATATAAAAATAAAGGTATATATATATATATATATATATATAAAAATAAAGGTATATATATATATATATATATATATAAAAATAAAGGTATATATATATATATATATATATATATAAAAATAAAGGTATATATATATATATATATATATATATAAAAATAAAGGTATATATATATATATATATATATATATAAAAATAAAGGTATATATATATATATATATATATATATATATAAAAATAAAGGTATATATATATATATATATATATATAAAAATAAAGGTATATATATATATATATATATATATATATAAAAATAAAGGTATATATATATATATATATATATATATATAAAAATAAAGGTATATATATATATATATATATAAAAATAAAGGTATATATATATATATATATATATATATAAAAATAAAGGTATATATATATATATATATATAAAAATAAAGGTATATATATATATATATATATAAAAATAAAGGTATATATATATATATATATATAAAAATAAAGGTATATATATATATATATATATATATATAAAAATAAAGGTATATATATATATATATATATATATATAAAAATAAAGGTATATATATATATATATATATATATATAAAAATAAAGGTATATATATATATATATATATATATATAAAAATAAAGGTATATATATATATATATATATAAAAATAAAGGTATATATATATATATATATATATAAAAATAAAGGTATATATATATATATATATATATAAAAATAAAGGTATATATATATATATATATATATATATATAAAAATAAAGGTATATATATATATATATATATATATATATAAAAATAAAGGTATATATATATATATATATATATATATAAAAATAAAGGTATATATATATATATAAAAATAAAGGTATATATATATATATATATATATAAAAATAAAGGTATATATATATATATATATATAAAAATAAAGGTATATATATATATATATATATATATATATAAAAATAAAGGTATATATATATATATATATATATATATATAAAAATAAAGGTATATATATATATATATATATATATATATAAAAATAAAGGTATATATATATATATATAAATATAAAAATAAAGGTATATATATATATATATATATATATATATATATATAAAAATAAAGGTATATATATATATATATAAAAATAAAGGTATATATATAAAAATAAAGGTATATATATATATATATATATATATATATATATATAAAAATAAAGGTATATATATATATATATATAAAAATAAAGGTATATATATATATATATATATATATAAAAATAAAGGTATATATATATATATATGTAAAAATAAAGGTATATATATATATATATATATATATATATATATATATATATATATATAAAAATAAAGGTATATATATATATATATATATATATATAAAAATAAAGGTATATATATATATATATATATATATATGTAAAAATAAAGGTATATGTGTGTGTGTGTGTGTGTGTGTGTAACTAAATTTGGATACCTTGTAAATCATCACCAAGAAAAATGCAAATATATGCACTATATATAATGCAAATAATGTAATATACTTTAGACAAAGCCAATACTTTAAACTAAACAAAAAAAGACACCCCCCAAAAGGACAAAAAATAAATGAAAAAATTAAGTAAATAGATAATAAACAAATTAACAAACTATATGAACACAAATAACCATGACTAATTTAATAATCATCAATAGATAAAAAATACCCTAAATAATCCATAATAAATAAAGAGTTAAAAGTTAAAGAACACAATAGCTATAAAATAACCACATTCTAACCGGCTATTATTTCTACTCAGCAGCCTTTAGAATAATTTAAAATATAACTGTTCCTGCCTATCCAATAGCCATTAGGATAATAAACTGAAAATATTTAACTTTGCTATCCATAATGCTCCACTGACCAGCATATATAAATTGTCAAGTTACCATGAAATACACATGGCCTGAAAATTGCATTCAAGCATGAAACAGTGTTGACTTCAGTGTACATTCTTATATTTATATATGCTTTATCCTGGATAATGAGCACTTTTACTCATAAATATAGCATACCTTAAAATTATGTATTTTTTATCGTATATATATATATATTTATATATATATATATATATATATATATATAATGTCATAGTGTTCCAAGATGTGCGTGATCATGACTCTCAACAACCTCCTGTCTTTTGTCACTCTCAGCAATATATATTTAAAAAATTTCAGTTATAACTACAATATATCTGTAAAAAACAATATGAATAAAGACAAAAAGGGGAAACTCATCCTAGCTGACTTGTTTTGTCCTCTGATGGACTTTATCAAGGTAAATATGAGGATTTTTATTTTGCAACAAGTATTTCCAAAAAAAAATAAATAAATAAAAGTAAAAATGTTAGTTTTACAAAATTTTTAAATTTAATAGATGCTCATAAATATTAACTGAAAAGTCTAGATAAATTATGGCAGATGCTAAATGACAATTTAATGTCTAATGTATAAAAGTGATTACATGATGTTAAATTTTTTTTTTAATGCAAAATATTTAAATTATTTTAATATGGGATAAATTTCTGTATTATATCTGGGTATCCTTTTCTTTTTTTAATTTTTTTCTGATTGTTATAAACTAGGTCACCAGCAAGTCCTTGAAATAAGAACCTGCTTTTTATAAAACTGGTTTCAGCTTAATCTTAGTTTCTTTCTAATGTTAATTAGTGTAAAATAGAATTAAACTTGCTTTATCCCAAAATAAATAATGCTGTGCTGGACAATAAACATATTCTGGTAGTTCTGCTTGTTCATACTTTGTATGTGCACCTCCATTTATGAGATGAAACACTATTCTATTTGTCTACATGCAGGATATAACTATATATTAGTGTGTCTGTGTGTGTGCATATACAGATACACATATAAGATGTATTTTTCATTTATATACATAAAAGTTTTTTATTTATTTTTTTTTCTATATTTTGAACCCTTTTCCTAGTTTCCAGTAAAATTTTGAATATATGTTGTATGATGTTGAGGTTCTTTCAACTTTAATAAGTCATTATTAAAGAATTTTTGTTGATAATGTTACGACTATCTGTATGGTGTTTTTATACCATGTCAGTTTCTTCTTTTTTTCAAATATTACATTTTTCATTAGTCTTCAATCAAACTTGTATAAATATATTATATAATACATTTCATTAAATATTATTGGCTACAACTTTTTAGTGTTGCTACTTTTACTTTGTTCAGTATTTCTAAACACACTAAAGATATTGCAATGAAGATGGTGAATAATTTCTAGAAGATGCTTTAGTTGCCAAATTTGTTTTTGTAGATATTTTTTACTATCTTTATGATCATTAATGATAAGTGATTACAATTTATTTAACTGCATTACAGTCTATAAAAATAATTTACAAATATGACCAAACAATAACTACATTACTAAATGGTCATTGTAATAAAGCTTATATCCCAAATATACAGACAATTATGTATGTGCAGTGGTTGCTGTTCATAGATATATATTGATAATTAAACTCAAAACAAACAATAGACATACAAACTTAACATGCAAATGATGCCTAACAATATTAGAGTGTGTCATGTAACAACAAAATATATGCCATTTGGAGAAGAATAAATAGTGATAAACAATTTTCTAAATCATAATTGTTTTACTAACTTCTTAATATTTGATAAACAATTGCAACCTACTTGTCAACAACATCCTTCAAGCTGAAATTGTGATAATTCCATATTAAGGTCATGTCCAATTCACTCGGAGCTTTCAACTTGGGAGATGTATAGACTTTTAGCTGGTGAGAAATATAAAAACAGAATTAGATATTATTGTTTATTGTTGTGCTAAATTAGCAAATACATTTTTCCTTTTAAATGATGCATGTAGAAAGGGATATCATCACAGAGTGAGGCTGTTTTTTTTTTGTTTTTTGTTTTTTATTCAAAATCAGAATGAAGGTAATCAGTCATAACAAGTGACAGATCCTTACCATCTTCCATCTCTATGAAAATAGAACTGAACAATAAACAGAAAAAACATAGAAAAAAAGCAATGTATTTTGTTTTGCAGGAAAGAATCTTAATCTTAATCTTGTAATGAACAATGAATCAGAAATCTGGACAAAAGAATGATCAATTACAAAACCTTTCACCATTTTTTTCCTTATTAATTTATCACATATGGTAGCTATCTTAATAAAAGATAAAACCAGAACTTTTCAAACTGGTGTGTCATGACATTTTAGTGTAAGTAATTAACCATTCCTTTTTTTAATTAACTAAAATTTTTTATTGATTTATTTCTTCTTATATCCATTTTGAATTATATATTTGGCTTAGCTAACAAAACTTCAAAAAGTGTAATAAAATGATAAAAATAAATGACTTACCTCAAACTCTGGTGAAGGCTTGATTGTCAAGTAAGAGTTCAGACACGGTGGTGTGGCACAAGACTTAGGAAAGAAGATATCAACCAACACCATCAAGGAGAAGCCAATATAGCAAACAAATGCACCACAGAGTATGAAAGTTAGAGAGGGCCACATTGTAATAGTGTGGGAGGGGAGGGAGGGGAAAGCTGGAAAAAAAAAAAAAATAAAGATAATTTTTTCCAGTTCAATCTGAATACACATACAAATATAGTAAAATATTAATCCCTAAGAGTAATTTTGCATTTTATCATACTGATCGATCCAATATCTTTGTTAATTGCCATTGTTCACTGCAAAACCTATGCAAGTGCCAACTGCGGAAGTGACCACCTCCCTGTTATATATATATATATATATAAGTAAGAATGAAATTGCAGAAGAACTGAAGGAGCCTAATGTAACACCCAAATTACAATACAACAGACTCCTAAACAACCCAAACATGAACGAAAAATATATGGACAGTGTGAAAAGAAAATATAAGGGATAAAATTGAAATGAAAACTCAAAATGGGACACACTAAGAGAATCTTTAGTCACATCAGCAAACGACATCATCCCAAAGGAAAATGGACAAAGAAGAAAAAAACAAATCACAGATGAGATTCTTGATATGATTCAAAGGAGACAGAAAACAATGCCAAGACATGAAATGGAATACAGAAAACTACACAATGAAATAAGGAACAAATGCAAGCAGGCTAAAGAAGAATGGCTCAACAAAAAATGTGCAGAAGAGAATGAGTATCACGGATAAAGGCAATATGTATAACAAATTTGGGAACTAACAGGACAGAAGATACGCCCATCAACAGGCAGCATAATTTCCAAGGATGGAATGCTAATAATAGAGAAAGAAAAAATTCTTCAGTGCTGGAATAAATATATTGGAGATCTCTTCCATGATAAAAGAGGACAACTGGCAATACACAGAAATACCAACAGGGCTGAAATACTAAAAACCCAAGTGGAAGCAGCAATGGCCAAATTGAACAGGAACAAAGCATCAGGGACAGATGGAATTCAAATAAAGATACTGACAGCCTTAGATGATTTCGGTATAGACAAGATTACAGAAATAATAAATGAAATCTACAACAGTGGTGATAAACCAGAAGACCTAAGCAGATCTATTTTCATAGCACTACCTAAGAAACCAGCTGCAAACAAAGGTGAAATTCACTGAACAATCAGTCTAATAAGCCACATAACAAAACTCATCATCCAAATTCTGATGAATAGAATGTGTAGCAGAATCAGGCCAGATATAGGACAAGAACAGTGTGGGTTTAAAGACACTGGAACAAGGAATGCAATATTTATGCTCAGAATGTTATCAGAAAGAGCAATACAAATGTAGAAGGATATGTACCAGTGTTTTATAGACTATGCAAAGGCATTCAACAAAGTATGCCACAAAGATCTGTTAGAGCTGCTCAGCAACTTTGACATATTCAGGAAAGACAGTAGAATAATCAAAAACCTCCAACATATGGATAAAAAATGAGTTCAGCAGATATACAAAAATAGAAAAGAGTGTAAGACAAGGATGTGTCTTCTCACCAGACTTATTCAACCTATATAGTGAGGCAATTCTGAAAGAACTAGAAATTCTACCAGGATTCATCATTAGCGGCCACAGTCTTAAAAATATAAGATATGCAGATGAAACAGTACTCATAGCAGACACAGAAAGGAAACTAAAAAACCTCCTACAGAAAGAAGGTAGCGAAGGTGAGCAAGAAGGGACTAAGCATAAATTACAAGAAGACAAAATGCATGGTCATCACCAAACAGATGAGCCCAAAATGCAAATTACAGGTCGGGGATACTAAAATCAAGCAGGTACAGAAATTTAAATATCTGGGAAGTGGTCTAACAAAGGATGGAAAGTGCAATAATGAGATCCAAAGATGTACAGGGATGAGCAAAGACGCATTCCAAAAGCTAAGCAGAGTATTAAGAAACAGAAACTGAAAATAAGAGCAATAACTATAGTAAAATTAAAGCCAAAGTACCTAAAATTACACATTAGATTACGGAGAATATTTTCCTAAATTTTTAAGATTACTGGGCAATTAAAAATTATATTCCTCAAATAATTTTTACAGATATGCCCCCTGTAGAATTGATTGATTGATTGATCTATTTCATGCACATTAACCCAGGTGGATCATTTAATGCCGAAGAAGGTTTTTAGGTGAACAATTTGAATTATTTTTAAGGGGAGCAGGGGATTACATAAAGGAAAAAATTCTTTTGAGTTTTTCTTGAGAGTTGTAGGTTGTATAAAATTGGTTACAAAACAATGTCAGTAAGCAGGTTTAGCAAAAAGTTTTCCGTTTATTTTTTTTTTTTATATTTTCCTATAGAACCTACTTTCTTTAATGAAATTTAGGATGTTATTTGAATTAGTATTTTTAAATAGGTCCTTTAAGTTATCGAATTTGTAGTATTTAATCCATCATGGCAATTTAATAGCATGCGTTTAACTGTATGGTTCCTGAAATAGGATGCATACTGGTGACTCCTCATTTTTCAGTAGATGTTAGTGGGTTATATGAGTGTCCTATATGGAGTCTAGCTATTACCACCTCCTCTTTCCTTATCTTTCTGTAGCTTGGGCGTCTTTCACTTAATGATTGGTTGCATGTTGTGTAATTTGTTGTTTTCACAGTTGATCCATAATTGCTACCATTTTTCGTTGATGGTCCATTTCATGGTGGGAGGAAGTTGGAGTGTGGAACCTTTATATTTGAGAGGACCATGTTCAGTGATTCCTTTGCCATTTTGTCAGGTTTTCCATTACCTTATATGCAAATATGACTGTATCCAACATAAGACTATTATAGCATGATTTTTTCCTATAGTGTCAATCCTATTTAGTAATTTGTTTATTAAGGGGTTTTCCATGTGTCATACAGGAATAAAGTGTCACTGCCGACACTTAGGTTTGAACATGGATCGCCAGAAAGCAAGCACAGTTGACTTCATCTTGAAATAAAATAATTAGATCATATGACAGGTAAGGGAAAATATATATATATGGGAATTAGCCGCATTTGAATGAGTATTGTTCAAAAGGTGTTACTATTGTTGTATCTGTGATTTACAAAGTCTCTCCTACAAACAGGCATTACAAAAATGGTGACAAGTATTCGTTGAAGTTATATGAGGAAAAAATAAAATATACGTATCCTACATGTCGTAATAGGATATTCAGTAATATTTACCACTTAACAATTATTTAACAAAGAGATATCATATTTACAGAATTACAGAGAAATAACCAGGCAAAGTTATTCAAAAATTAATCTACAAAATATTCAGCAGAGTACAGCAAAATGGAAAAACTAAAAGCTATCATGATTCAAATGTTGGCACTACACAAGCAACAAGAACAACAGTTGCAGCAACAAAAACAACATGAACAGTAATTACAATTACAACAATGGAAGTTTTTTTAATTATTTACTAAAATTATGGAAGAAAAGACATCAGATTCATTCACTCCAGATGCTGTTGCTAATTCAATCAGTGAATTTCTATACAATCCAGATGAAGGGATAACTTTTCCAGCTTATTATAGAAGATACAAAGGGATCTTCAAAAGGGATTGTTCATATTGGAATGATGAAAAGGAAATTTGTTCATTATTAAACCCTACTGAACATGAAAAATATGTGAATTATATTTTACCAATAAACCAGGTGAGATAAATTTTGATGAAACTGTTGTAATGCTATCAAAAGTTTTTGGTGAGGGGGAGGTCATTATTTAATACACAATGTCTCAACTTAGTAAAGTGCAATGATGAAGATTTTGTCTCTTATGCAGGAGTCATGAATCAAGAATGTGAGAAGTTCAAGTTAAATGAATTAACTCCAGATTTATTTAAATGCCTAATATTCTTACAGGGCTTAACTTCTAATAAGGATGCGGAAATAAGATCCTGGATACTTGGCAAATTAAAAATGGATCCCAAATTAACTCTCTAGAAAATAGCAGAATAGTGTCAACGTATTGTAAATCTAAAACTCGATACCACAAAGATTGAGGAAAGAGACATTTCACAAGTACATAGCATCTGACCACCTAAGGGAAAAGTCTAAGCATTTTTCAACTCCTAACAGAACAGTAAAAAGATGATAAACCCCACCTCAATGACCTAATAATTGCCACAATTGTGGAGGTAAACATTTCAAAAGTAACTGTTTTTTTCAAGAACAAAAAATGCTACGAATGTGGGAGGGTAGGATACAAAAATATGTATTGCAGATAAAAAAAAAAAAAAAAAAAAAAGAAAAGAAATTGAGGAAAAATAAAATGTGTGTGAACATAATAAATACATGGAGTAAAGATAAGAAGCTTAAAAGGAAAATTAACCAGACTTCAAACATGTTTTTAACTGAGTTAGATACATCTCAAAATTGTTTTTGTGGAAATTAATAATGTAAGAATAAAATTACAACTGGATACAGGATCTGATAACTCTATTACAAATGAACAGACATGGAGCAAAAGGGGTAAACCCAGTTTATTGACTTCTAATAAAGTCATGCATAGAGTTTCGGGAAAGAGATTGAAATTTTTGGATGAATTTACCTGTAACATTTCTTTTGTTGAAAAAAAAAAAAACAAGAAAGCAGTGGTGTTTGTATTAAAGAATATTGCTAATTTATTTGGAACAGACAGGATTGCTTTATTTCATTTTTGGGAGATTCCAGTTAACTCTTTTTGCAACAAAATAAATGTTGTTATCTCCAGTGCTAATATGGCAACTTAGAAATTAAAGAATGAATTGAAAAAAAGTTTTCCAGAAGTTTTCTCAAAAGCTCTAGGGCCATGCACAAAAACTAAAGTTAAATTTGAATTAAAACAGAATGTAACCAACATTTAAGCCAAAAAGGAGTGTACCTTTTGCAGCTTTAGAACCAATTAATAAGGAATTAGACAGACTAGAAAAATTAGGTGTGATCTCAAAAAATAGACTATTCCAAATGGGCATCACCAACAGTCTACGTTAAAAAAAGGAATAATAAAATCAACGGGGTTAAATGAAAGTCTAAAACAATATAACTACCTGTTACCAAGTCTAGAGGAAATTTTTACCAAATTAAATGGTAGTAAAATATTTTCTAAATTGGACCTGTCAGATGTTTACCTACAAGTACTAGTAGAGGAAGAGTGTTCAAAATTATTAACAGTTAACACTCATAGAGGATTATACATATTTAACCAATTTCCTTTCAGTATAAAAGGTAGCACGAAGCACATATCCCAGCAAATAATAGATATGATGCTTGCCAGTTTGGATTGTGCACAAGCATATTTAGATGATGTACTTATTAAAAGTAAAACCTGAAAGCAACATGCAGAAGATGTAAAAAAAAGTATCTGAGAGAATTAAAGAATATGGTTTTAAGATCAGTGAAGGAAAATGCGAATTGTTTATGTCCAGACTTAAATATCTAGGGCAAATTATCAATGAAAACAGTAGACAACCAGATCCTTCAAGGGCAAGTGCAATAAAAGACATGCCTACTCCAACAAATGTAACAAAGTTACAAGCATTTTTAGCATTTACTAATTACTATCATTCATATATATATATATATATATATATATATATATATATACACACCAAACATGCATGAATTAAGAGCACCCTTGGATAACCTGTTAAAGAAAGATGTGAAATGGAATTGGTCAGATAAATGTCAAAGTGCTTTTGAAGAGATCAAGAAAGTCTTAACGTCAGATTTGTCACTAGCTCATTTTGAGCCTAAATTAAAGACTGGTTGCATCAGATGCAAGTGATTTGGGTATTAGAGTGGTAATACTACGCAAATATGAGGACAGAAAAACTAAACCAATAGCTCATGCTTCAAGATCATAAACTGCAGCTGAAAAAAGATACAGCTAGATAGAAAAGGAAGAATTGGCCATCATATTTGCTATGAAAAAGTTTCATAAATTCATTCATGGTAGAGAATTCATACTACAGACAGAACATCATCCATTACTGTCCATATTATTACTGGAAATAAGGCATTTTTATTATTTAATGATGTACTTTTGTACAGAGAAAGAATTGTGATACCAGCATCATTGCAAAAACATATGCTAAAGGAATTGCATATAGGACATCCAGAAATTTCTAGAATGAAATCCTTAATGAGGTGTTATACTTATTGGCCAAAAATGGATCAAGATATCAAAAATTTAGTGAAATCATGCAGTGGTTGTGCTCTGGCAGTGGTCACCATCAATCAAAATTCAACCTTGGCCGAAAACCGATATGCCATGGTCCAGAATACATACAGACTTCACAGGACCATACTATCTAGTGGTAGTTGATAGTTACACTAAACAGGCAGAAATATTAAAATGCAGAAGACCAACTTACTGCCATAACGATAAATTTCCTATACAAGATTTTTACAAGATTCAGTGTTCCTGACTAACATTTCAGGCAACGGGATACAATTCACGTCTAGTGAATTAAAGGTTTTTTTGTAAATCATTAGCAATAGAACATATTACAACTCTCCCTTATCACCCAAGATCAAACGGACAAGTGGAATGGTTTGTCGATAAATTTAAAAGGGCACTAAAAAAGTCAGAGGGAAAGAAGTCAGATGATATAATGCAGTAACAATTTCTGAGAGTTTTCAGAATAACACCAAACCCAAACACCGTGTCTGGAATGTCACCTGCAGAGTTGATGTTTGCCAGGAAGATTAAGTCTATTTTTAATAAATTATTACCAGAACATAAGGGGAGAGCATCAAGAAAAAAACTTTGAAAATACTTGAAATTATTAGATAAGGTATTTTTTTAAAAATGTATCAACTTGGAAAAGAATCTGGGAAGATGGCGTTATAAAAAAAACAGATTGGAAAATTGACATACATGGTATTAGGACAAAGGTGGGAACATAAGTGACACCATAATCAGTTAAAACGCAGATTCACTGATTTAAAAAGTCTCTGAAAAGAGGTACCTATGGAAATTTTGTATGACACATTTGATATACACATGCCATCAGAAATTGTTGAACCAAGGTTTTATGTTGAGAGAAAAAGAGTAGCAACAGATTTTCTAAATATTGAACTGAAGTTGAAGAACTACAAATTTCAGAGGAAGTCAGCTCAAAGGAGAGGTGTCATATAGGAATAAAGTGTCACTGCTGACACTTGGGTTTGAACACAAATTGCCAGAAAGCAAGCACAGTCA
Organism: Acanthosepion lycidas; assembly: GCA_963932145.1. Classification (NCBI taxonomy): domain Eukaryota; kingdom Metazoa; phylum Mollusca; class Cephalopoda; order Sepiida; family Sepiidae; genus Acanthosepion; species Acanthosepion lycidas. The sequence goes on from OZ010578.1 coordinate 76,212,088, forward strand.
ACTTCATCTTGAAATAATTAGATCACATGATGGGTAAAGGAAAACTATATATATGGGAATTAGTGGCATCTGACTGAGTATTGTTTGAAGGTATTACTATTGTTGTATTTGTGGTTTACAAAGTTTCTCCTACAAACAGGCATTACAAAACCATGTTTTTATTATTCAGTAATGTGAGTACAGATAGTGAATTTGAAAAGATTATAAATATCTGTTCCACTAGATTCTATAATACCTAGAATCAAGTGTATGGCCAAGCTTCTGCACTGAAAATTAAGCCTTTGTCAGGTAATCATTTCTGCATTGTTACATTGTTAAGTATAGCCGAGTATCCAACTCTGTCCAAGATTTTAGAGCCATCATTGTATACGTGTTTATAATTTGAGTATGCTTGTAAAATATTATGGATTTCTTCTATGTAATCAGATGAATTGGTATTAGTTCTAGGGTATTTGGTAAGGTTTAGCAGTATTGTAGGGTGTTTCATTAACCAGGGTGTTTTTTGTTGATGGTGGCTTTATGAATTAGTATTGTATTTATTTGTGTTTTGCTGATTAAATTTTCCATGTAAAGGCCAAAAGGAAAATCTTTTGTTTCTTCTAGGGTTACTCTTATTTCTTTTATAAGTTTAGACCACTTGTATGGTTCTTGTGTCAGCAGTTCCTGAAGTAGAGCCTTATACTTATTTTCCCCTTGAGAGTCATTCACTTTGGGTTTTAGTTTTGTTATTTAACTGTATGTTGTTTGAGTTTGTATTATCCTGCATACTTCAATGAAGGAGATATTCCTTGTATATTTAATTTAGGTACCACCACAGAAAACGCAATACCTAAAGCTTAAAATTAATTTTTAAAAATGAAAAAGCTTTCTTGAAGCTTTTAATTTCAAGCTAATAGATTAAATCTAATATTTCCAATAAGCAAAATACTTTGCTGTATTTCAAAAACTAATTTAAATTGACTGGCATGAGTTTTTTTTTTGGGGGGGTGCTAAAATAGCTGATTAGCACCCATTTTTAGTCATCTTTCATTGCAACATAATTCTCTTTATTAAAAAATCTTCCAAAAATAAAACAGTTTATCTAATATTCTATGGGAGCTTTAGCCATGAAAAAATAATTGAATATAATGTGAGTGCCTTTTAAATAAAACTTTTAAATACTCTTAAAAATTTAGGAAAATTATAATCTAATGCTTAATTGAATTTTAGAAATGTTGGCTTTAAATTTGCTAGTTATTGCTCTTATTTCCTGATAATGTCATATATGAGCATGCATATCTACAAAAATTGATATGTTTATACACATACAGAGAAAATTTTTAATTCTTTTTAAAATATTGGTAGAGGATTTGCACTAAGCTTTTCCAGTTATGATTAGTAAATATAGTTTTTACTTAATAATATCACCTAAAAGGGTGAAATTAATACAGAATTTTAAAATATTTAAAACTTAAATCATTAACTTAAATTATTCTAATTATCATTTAAAAACAAATGAAAACAATTCTTGTAGAAATTCATTATTCATCAAAAAAATTTTTTTTCTTAAAACAATAATGTCCTTAATATATCTTATTTGTAAAAGCAATTAAATGCTTTTCTAATTAAATAATATCATTGTTTTATTGCATTTTTTACTTTAGCATTCAAAGCAGATTTTCGGTAAGTGGTGATTATATTTAACAAAAACAAAATGATCATTTAAATTCTCCAAGGAGTCCTGCTTTTAATAAATATGAAGAGGGTGGAATTTTAATTTCTCAAAATTTCATAAAAGTAAGTGGGGGTAACAAATAAAACAATATTTTTACTACGGTTTTTTAAAAAAAGAAAAAAAAAATTTCAAAAATAATTTAATTCCTTTGTGAATAAGTCCTGAAAATTTCTTTAAATCCAAAATAATGTGTTTTTAGTACCAAAAAAGATGCTAAAATTTCCAATACTAATCTTTGACCCACCCTCTGATGAAAGAAAAACAAGATTTTTAATCAAAATTTCAAACATGCTAGAAAGAATTAAAACATTTAATAAAATAATCAAAAAATACTTTGGTCTTTCCTCTTAATAACAAAAATTTTGACAATAAAAAAAAACCTTTCTTTCTCTAACTTACGTGGTATTCATACAAACTTCTGCAGAATCATTCCTCTTTGAAAAGTCTCTAGACATCCTAGCTCATCTTAACTCTTCAATCCCCTCTGATTTCTCAATTCCTGGCTACTTTCCTTTCCTTAGAAAGAACTCTAATGTCCACATGCATGACCTGGGAGTTTATGTACACAAATGTTTCCCAATGAATCTCCAGATCATTCTTACATGTGTTGCCATCTCTCTCTACTTAACTCAGTCAGCTATCTCTTCTTTCTATACAGTTCTCCTTCCTAAAGACATGCTAGATAGTATTTCCGATAATATACACAAGGCCATTTCCCTACACCCAATTGCAAATAATATGTTTGTGTTCAGTAACTTTACTACCTACCATACAAGATGGCTTAAACACTGTCACTGATGTCACTGGCATCCAAACCCTTAACTTCTCAATCACTCAATCTCTCATGCAAGTGGTTGACTTCCTCACACATTTCCCCAGTAACCTTGATGGACATGCTTCTCTACACTATCTCTTTTTTACCACCATCCCTGATTTTTGTCATACTACACAGCTCTACCCTCTTGGCAACCCTACTCAAGTGGTAGTGTCTGTAAATATCTCTTTCCACTCCCACACCAGCCAAGAACCTCCTACCAACAGAACATCTTTCTGTTATCAATGAGCAGATTTGGACTCGTTACGTGATTTCCCATGGAATTAAGTTTTTAATCATCCTGTTTAAAAATGCACATCTGAGGTCTCCTCCTGGGTGAAAGCTAACATCAATACTTTCATTCCAGCAAGGAAATACCAAATATGTTCATGGCAACTGCTCTGACTAGCTTTTTTCTCTGATGATCCAATTACATGAATTTAAGCGTGCTATTAGATCGGCATCTAGGTCCCACCCTTTTACTATTATAATACTTAAATGTAGCCACCACTGCTATCTCAACAGTTTCATTTCTTGCACTTCCTGACAGTGGAACTCCCTTCAGTTTACTTGCTTCCCCAAAAACTACAATCTTAAAAAATCTAAATGCAACGTCAATCTTCTGTCATTCATTTTTTATCCTTTCCTCAATCCCCACTATAAAAAGTCTTTTCTCTCACTATCACTCTCTGTAACCCCCTGCATACTAGTGGCATTCCCGCCTTATAGGGGATGAAATGATTTTAAAAAAAATGTTTTTATCAAATCTGGGGCCTTTTTTTTTGTTATGATAGGCTCTTTTTGGTGAATTTTTGGAGATATATAAATTGAAAATTTAATTGAAAGGATTTCTTTTTCCCTTCCCCATTTATCACACTTCTTTGAATATGTATATTATATATATATATATATATATATATATATATATATTCCACAATTTGCACAGATTAATGGCTCCTGGCATTCATTTGGTGAGTGGTTGGGGTCTTTGTGCCTCCACTTTAGGCATACCATTCATCCTGAGCACTTGTCCTCATATCACCCAAATTTCTGGTAGTTATAGCATCTTAGGGAATTAGGAATACAGGGTTCAATTCTTTCCATGCTTTATCCAATTTTAAGCCTTTCAAGGATTTGGGGAACATTAAATGTGATAATATACGTGTTGGTTAGGATAGTTTGATCATCTCTTCTGACTGACACTCTTTTCACCTCCTTTAAGCCTATATTCTTCAGATCCCTCTCAATTTCATCTATCATGCAAAAAGAGAATTCTTGACTTCTTACAATCCCTTTAGATGAATTCAGAGTTTGATGTGTGTATGTTTTTATTCTGCATGTGTGACATTTTTTTTTATTTTTAATAGAAAGTCAGAGCACTTTTTTGTTCAACCTCAACAAGAATTGTTCCATTTTTTCATTTATTAACTGTTTTGCATATTATATTTGCTAAAATAATCTTTTCAATTATAAAAGGTGATAAATTTGTAATTGGAGTTCAAGATTATAAATCTAGGGAATACCAGGAACTCTATATCTTCATTTTCAGAACTTGATTCCTGGTGCAGTCACTTGGCAGATTTTTTTGTGAGCAATTTTGGCACTTGGGGTTTTTCTGCTTATCAAAATCCATAACAATTTTATGAGTTCATTGACTGTGCTCCCCACCCACCATGGAAACCTACAAGGGGAAATGTCAAGGGTGTGGGGACCCATTCACCTTGGCAAATTAGGACTACACTGGAGTAATCAGCTACTTTGTATCCCTAGGTTTGCATTTCCAAGATAATTAGTCACCCAGGGATAGTTAGAAATCACCAGTCTCTCTTCAGCATCAGCATCATTGACCCTATAACCACTGCCTTCTGGTTCAGGGTTTTACAAAGGGAGGTTCACAAATGCCTGAACTAGGGCTTGTCAGGACCAATCAGTTGATTGGATCGGGACTCTTCAACCACCCATCTAGCCTGAGCAAAGGGCCAAAATGGTGTGTTGAAGTTCAGGAGCTTAAACAACCTCCTCCTGATCCTGTCCTCAACTCCTCATGCATCACATGTTGCCGACTACGGCAAACAGGTAGCCGCATTGGTGGAGGTTTTATCCCTCTGCATTCAACATATTATGAAGCCCCAGCTGACAGGGCGGTGTACCCCATAGAAAAAAATTAGATAAACTCCTAGTTGTCAGTGTAGCCGTCAACACCTTAAAACACCTATCCTCGAGTTAAAAAGTGCATTTCTGCAACATAAATTAAAAGTAAATAATATTTTGTTTCAAATCAACTTTAAATCAGCTAATATTCCTCAAATAAAGTTTCAGAAAAGTATATTTTATTTTTAAAGAGAATTACATTGTGCCGACAGCTAAAAATTTTATAACAAATTACAACCTAAAGGAACCTTTGGATTCACAGATATTTTGGCAAATAATTTTGCTTACTGAGTATTCGAACATTGATCAAATCAAATTGTTTGATAAGACACGAAATTGAATAACACATGTTAAGCAAGTGTTACTGTTAATTAATTTTATTTAGTTGTTAGTTAAATTATAAACAAATCTAATTTAATCGAAAATTAAATGACATTTTTTTTAAAGAAAGAAAAATTGTGTTTAAATTTAAAAATTGATGAAAAAGAAACTGTATATAATTATTTCAAAAGATCTTTCATTTTTTTTTTTTTTTTTTTTTTTTTTTTCCACGCAGACAAAAGTAAAACCATCACAATGAAATTTGTTTGTAGCAAAATATTCAAGCAGTGTAATTTTAAAAACAGTCAAGCAAGAACATTTGGCAAGAATGCTCAACAAAAAATATAGTCCTTTGAAGAAAATACAAACAGAAAGTTATGAATCATCATTTATCCATTAAAATATTTTAAAAGATACAATATTTTATCAAATGTTTGTTAAACTGAAATTCCTATCCATAACAATGGTTATAGAATTCAATTCATGTTTAAAATTTCAATAAGTAACTGTTTAAATAATAATTTCTTTTGAGTTGTTAATTCTTTTGAGTAGTTAAGTAGTGTTTCACCGTCTCTGAAGTCCAGCTCTGGCAGTAAAACCTGCTGGACGTGTACAATTGAATGATAATTTTAAAATGAAATATGAAGATTAAATAATATCAAAAATTACCATTGAATGAGTTGAACTACTCTACTCATTGCGTAAAGTTTAAAAAATTTCAATTGAATTTTTAATTTAAATATTCATTTTATTTTTAGCCTTTGAAAACGTGCTACTTAGTAATGAATTCGTGAATTGAAAATTCAAACGCAAGATCGAAGTAAACATGAAATAATAAGTAATTTTAATGTCCGGAAATTAACGAGAAAAGAATTTGGACACAAACGTGCCAACTGGCGTATAAAAGCCAAGAAGACATAACTGATGATGTGTAAACAAAATTATGAATTTTTATAACACAAAGCGAAATTTTTAAAAAGCGGTGAATTTTATCTCTTATTTCTTGTATATACAACCACAGTAAGAAAACAAAATAAATTAATCCTAACTAAAGCACATGGTTTGCCAGTGTTTTGTTTGCTAAAATTTTGCTTTTTTTTTGCATATGTTACTTGCAGTCAGTAGAGTAGACTGGAACGATCGGACACATCCAATCATCCGATGCGAATATTTTGTATAACTTATCTAATTTAATACTTTTTAATAATATCCGAGAGTTCCCATAACAGAATTAATCACGTTAACAATTCATCTGTAAATCAGAAAAAGCGGTAAAAGAAGCCGGGCGCAGGTCAAAAAGAAAGTGTTGTTTTCTTTTCATCGTCTTAAGTCCTAAAAAGTCCCCACCCAAACAAGTAATTAATTTCATGATGAGTGTATTTCCTAAACATATGTCAAAAGATATTAAATCAAAAAAGGTAGTATAAGAGAAAAGTAAATCCAAAAAGGTACGTTACGGACAGTAAGTTATTGAATAACAGAAAAACTCACATAATTTTAGACCAAAAACGTATATCGGTATTCAACCGATATAAAACACCGCATATCCTAGAAGTACACTACACTACACCGGTAAAGACGCATGCGCAGTGTACTATTACTCATTTGACTGTTTCGATCGAAAGGTTGGGAGCAAAGAAAATAAGAATTTTTTATGACTAAGTGACGAAGATATTTTTCTTTTTTTTTTTTTTTTCATGCCATATCCTTTCAGTAGGTGGCCGATCATGACCCTCCACAACTTCTTACTTTTTATTGCTCCAAAATTTGTCCCTTTACTTCTTTGTGGCCCTTGTTTTGCCATGGGTTACTCACTGTTTTTTCCCATGCTTCTCTTGCTTCATGTCTTATCACTGTTAAATTCTCCAAACATTCTTTCCTCATTATTTACCCAAAAAGCTGTCTCTTTCTGATAGCTAGCATCAGTTTCTCTGTAGTTCCTCTTAAAATTTCCACATTTCTCACATGTTCTGCCCATTCATTGAAAACTGAAAAGGAAATGTTCTTAGAAAAATGTTAAGCTTACAAAAAAATAAATACATAAAAATGTACAAATAATTTAAAAAATCTTAAAATATATCGAACTGAATATTAATTTTAATTCATTGACAAAAAATAAAATTAATAAAAATATAAAAATAAAATCCTTAAAGCAGTAGTAGATTAAAGCATTGGTCCATGAATTTGATGATAGTAACTGTGAGTTCAATCTCACTTTACTTACAAATTCAATATTAACAATAAAATCTCTTTCCTTGACATATTAGTTGATGCCAATAGCTATAATTTTGCCATCTCTCTTTACAAAACACCCACTAGCAGCAACTTGTGTTCACAAAAGTGAATGTTCTCACAGATATAAAATATCTGTCATAAAAAACATGATTTACAGGGCCAAAGTAATCCTCTTCTTCTGACCTATTATTCTATAAGGAACTTAGCAACACTAAACAAACCCTAATCAACAATAATTTTCCTAACCAAGTCATCAATGAACAAGTAAATTTAGCCTTAACAAAATTTTTTAAAAAATGACACCTCCCAGATGCAAACAAAAATAAACAACCCATTAACTTATTCTAGCATGAATAAATGCACCCTAATTATAAACAGAATGAAAAAGCAATTAAAACATAATACACCAGCACATATTACTCAGTGATACTAATAAACAGCTAAGATTTATCATCTATTATAAAAAGTTTAAAACATCTAACTTAATTATCACCAACAATACCAGGTCTAATAAATCCTCTCTATGTAAAAGTAATGTCAGTGAATTCTCATATGCTCCCCGAGAGATTGCATCTCCAACACTAATAATCAAAAACAATATTAAATTGTCATGCATGACATGAATCACTTAATAGGAAATTAATAAAAAGCCTCTGAAATGTTAAATAACTAAAATTCATCCTTTGATGTGACAAATACTTCAAATGCTTCAATCACCTCTTTTCCTTATTGGAAAATGTTTTATTGTGTATGAAAAGCTCAAAATGCTTAAATAAATGATAATCAGTAGGAGAGATATCAGGGGAATATGGAGGATGAGGCAAAATTTCATAATTCAGGCTATACAACTTTTGAACAGTTGATTGAGAAGCATGTGGTCATGCGTTGTCATGCAGCAAAATTGAGCCATCCTTATTCACAGGTCTAGGATGTTTCTTTTTCAATTTTTCATGCATACACAATTTCCCACCATATGAGGCTGCTGTTATTGTTTTCCCTTGAGGCAAGAATGAATAATGAATAATCCCTTTGAAAGACCACCATACAATAACCATTAACTTTTTGGGGTGTAGTAGAGATTTTGGGTATTGTTTTGGTGATTTGCTTGCATCTAATCACTGGTCTACTCTCTTACTGTTGTCAAAGAGTATCCATATCTCACCGCATGTAATGATTTGATGCAAAAATGATTCTTTTTCCCAGTTTGTACTTATACAGTAAGATTACTCGACATTGTTTCATTGTAATCATTTACATTGGGCTTATGAGTAACAATGTACTGAAAGAAAAACTATCTGGAAAGAAAAGAGTCAGGTATAAATTTTAAGATTTTTTTTATATACTAAGGAGGTTACTTCATTAGACGACCAGATCAACAACCAACCAAAACATGCATCATTTCATGTGTGTCAACCTAATACTTACATTGAGAACACATACACCACACTCCCTCCCACCTGTTGAAAATTAATGCAATTCATGCACATATATCAACCAGCACATCATGAATGATCAAAATGTAACTCTCAACATAAGACAAATATTAGTAGATAACACCAAAATACTCTACAGCACCCAATGCAAGGAAAGAATCAAAACTCTAGAAGCTATTATTATACAAAACATACAGCCCATATTAAATAAAATATTATTATACAAAACATACAGGCCATATTAAATAAAATATCATTCACCATGTATCTTGAAGTACATATGATATAATGAATCTGCACATATATTAGTATAAAAAATATGTAAAAAAAAAAAAATTGGATCACATTCTTTTTGTGCAACCTCATTCCCAATAGCTGTCACAGATGATGTCACACTAGACCATTTCAAATGCCCAGCTTCCCAAAGAATACAGGATGCAGAATTCTAACTACCATACAGACACCACATCAGTTCTTCATAAAGACTGTGAAAGTTGAAAGTACTTGAACAAAAATAACAAAATATGAACTTCAGACAGTTTACCGACAACTATTAGCACAATACTCAACACCTTATCCAAAAATTTGAAAATATAAAAATTAAACAGACAGACCTTGTCAGTCAATTTGTTTTAACCAAACTTGTTTGGTTGAATACTTACTGCCTAAATATTCCTTACACACACATATATATATATATATATATATATATATATATATATATATATATATATAGGGAATGGATTAAATCCAACATATTGTTATTTTCAATTTATTTTGTTTAAATGTTATTTTTGATGGATACTCGTATTCGAGTAGAAGCCATGTTTTTTAATTAAACAGTATTTTTTATCCAACTACATCTACAGGCCTGAATATCCAAGAAATCTTGTCAGAAGAATATGCATCCTTCCACAGCAGTATTCGAACCTGCATCCCTATGGGGAACCGTTATTTGATCTGACGTGACTAACCACTTGGCCACGATTTGTATATGTATAATTTACTGTAATCTAGATATCACTCTATTATAGTAAATTTAAACATATATTCAGGATGTTGCAATTTTCTTTTCCATCAATGTATTTTGTTAACTTGAAATATTCATTAACAGTTGTTCTGTTGGCAGTGCTTGGAATATGCTGACTGCATCCTATGCAGAGGCTTAAGGCACAAAAGAGTCTTACCTCTCCACACAGAACTGCCACCTTTCAAATGAATATTTGCAGACTCTAGTGTAAACCAGACTTATGTCTTTCTATCTATTAAGTCATTGGTATTTTTGTCCTATAAGAATTATATTTGACTTTGAATATCCCAACAAGGATTGATACATCATTGTATTAACCAACTTAAACCTACAGGTTATACAAAACTCAAAAAGATAATAAAGTTACCTTCCTTGGTTACCTAAACCTAAAATAATAATTAAATTTTACTGAGTTTTATGCTGATTTACCCTGCTTTTTAAAAAGCAACCAGAAAACAAAAAAAAAGAATCAAAAGCAGTTTCTTGGCCAAAAATCTAGAAATTCAGGTATTTTTGCATATATGAACATGGAAAATAAATACTCTGAAGACTTTTACAAACTACAGCCAATATTTCCATGAGTAAATTTAGAGGAATTTTGTCTGACAATGCCATAAGGACAGATGGACTGTTTCACATTAGATGATTGAAATCTTATCCAATAATATCATATTAATGTTATTAAAAGTTACAACAAATGTTAGAATAAACATTTGATAATGAGCCCTGGTCCAAATTATTTTTAATTATCTTTCACTTTGCTGGCAGGGAAAATGAGATTAAAATCTATGTGGATATGAAGAAATATAATGAAAACTATGTTCCCTCTCTTCACTGGAACATGTGGCAACTTGCTAATAAAGAAACTTCTACAATAAGGCTTCTTTAGAAAGAGCTGTTTGAAAACAAACACTTAATACATTCAAAGCTTACCATTTCATTATCTTTACAAGAGATTAGATCAAAAATGGAGAATTTTGTTGCTATACCTAAGATGGAGCAACTCAATCCTCACTTTCCGGCTTTGAGTTCAAAATAGTTTAGCAGTCTTGTCAGTGGTGGCTTTATCTCATATGCCAGAATTTAATTTCTTCTTTGCCGCTTTCTTCCTTTATGATGATGGTGTTGATGACTACATTCACTGCCATTGTGCAGGTTCATGATTAGAAACTTCCAGTTTCACCAAAACCTGTTCCAGTCATCCATTCCCTTATTGCCATTTGGCTTTGTAAAACTTGGTTGAAGGTGAAAGAAAATCAGTGTAGAAGAAAGTGCCAATGGCATGAATTTGTTTACAGTAGACTTCAACTTGCCAAGAAGTGACCCACGCATGACCTTTCCTTTGTGGCACATATGGAATGAGGCATACAGAAACCAGTTATGAAACTGAAACAGACTTCTACCGTTATAATTTCAAGTGGCGCCTTCTATAGCATGTTCATCATGCGTAGCCCTCTTCTTCTGTTGATTCAACCACTGAAACCTGTTGTAATCATCATCCACTTGTTCCACCATTGGGGGTTGGTCATGCTTAGTCTTGGTCCTCGTCTTTGACTTTGCCACCAATGGTGGCTCTACCAGAAATTTAGAACTCACAAGGGGATCATTCTTAAAATCATTTGACCATGCAAGCCCCACCATCATAACATCTGAGGTACGTCTTTAAGGGAAGTATTATTTTCCACTTTGCAGCTTCTTTGCCACAGATACAACATTATAAAACTACCACTTTTTCTATGGCAAATATTTATGGAATTTAACAAGTTTGATTGCATGTTTAATATGTAAACAAAGAAGAAACATGCAAAACTTGGGTTCTACTATGGACATTTATTCTTGTTATGGTAACTGTAGTGAAACAAAGTTCTCTATGTCTCTTGGATATATCAGTTCTCTTACTTGTCCAGAAATTAGGGTAGGTAAGTATAAGTATCATATTCATGGTTGACCTCAAATCACCCTTGCGAAGAACAACCAAAGGAAAGTTTCTACTTATTTTATCTCTCAGAGATTTAAACAGTTATGAAATGTCTGTTTTTTTTTTTTCCTTGGTCCAGAAGTTAGTTTAATTCAGTATAAGCATCATTATTATGATCACACTCAAGTCAGCTTTGGGTTGAGTCAGAACAACCAACAAAAAACCTTGTCTTACTTCATAGGTTGAGGTTTTGGAAGAAACATGTGAGTGCCATGTGTTGAAAAGTGGGAAGAGAGTTCAGTTGTCAGTGGACCGAGTAAACTAACATTCTCCAGTGGGAAACTTAATTACCACATGGTTCACATCTTGAAGCAAAGAGGAGAAAGAAAGAGAGTGAGGTAGGAAATGTTTGACTTTTTATAGGCTTCAGCAATGCCCCCCCCCCAGTGACGACATTTGATGAAACCAAGTGGAATAATCATGTTTCTGATTCCTTTACTTGTGGGAAAATGTATTTCTTTTTCTTTTTTTTAACTCATTATTATTATTTTATTTATCGATTTTATTTCATTTTCCTACATGTTAATATGAGCTCCATTCTTTAATTCCCCCAATTCAAATTTCTACAGCTAGGACATACCAGGCTACTTCCATGGAACAGAAACACTCTCATTTCCTCTGTGTTTCAAAGGTAAGAAGAAAGTTCTACTCAGCTTTTTCCCAGGAACTGCCATCTTGTGGAATAGACTCCTGTAGTAAAAATAAGTCTATTGCACTCCCAGCAGTCACTTGTACAAATCCCAATATCGCTGGTTCAATTCACCGTTCTCGCCGTCTTCACACGTCACTACCTTTAGTCAACGTTTTTTTTTTTTCTCCTTTTTATCAGGCCAACACCGCGGTTCCCAGCCAATCAGCTTTCTTCGTTGTTATTCTCGGTTACACAGGCAAATTGCCTCCTCCAGTTCCACCAATCAGCACACGACTTGCTATTGGTGGAAGCATTCCAAACTGTACAAAAAAAAAAACCTCATTCTTGCACATATTGCTAGAATGGCTGGACGGGAGAGTAATGCCATTTTCACAAAGCAAACTTGATGTCACGTGCTGCCCGTTAAGGTAAGACCCTTATTCTCCTATACACCAGATGCAAGCCACTCTGGCTCGCTTGCTTCTACGGGACTGTTCACCACACTTCCCCCTGATCTCATGATCACAAAACATACAGTCGCGAGCAGGTCGTTTTTGCCGGGTACTTCGTCGAGGGAGTGGAGCAACACAAGATTCATCTTCAGATGAACTGTCATCAGGGGAGCTAGCAGGATGTACCACATTATTATTTTGGATGCTAACAGTTGGGGAGTCGTCTATAACAGATTCAGTATCAAGCGAGTGATCAGTGTCTCCTAACGGGGTTGATCTCAACTGTACTAACCGCTCACTCTCTTCAGAATCACTGTCCTGTGTATCTGTCGGGACCGTTCCTATAAAGGGACGCAAGTCCTTCACATGACGTGGAACTCCATCAATGTGCACAGACTGTGGGCTATTAACATGAGTCACGTGACCCGTTCTAAATTTAGTCGTGCACCTCCCATGTGGAGTTTTCACCCAAACGACGTCTCCCACTTCATATGCTCCTTGAATATTCTGCGATTCAATGGGGGACATAGCCTCGATGCCCCAGACACTGGTATGGAACCTATAAAGTGCATCAGCAGGTGCAGTGCTAGGCGAATGATTATCTTTAGGTGTAACGTTATACCAGTAAACCGCCTCTGGTATAGAGCACTGCTTTCTAGCTGCAATGGTTTTGATGCTTCGGTGACTTCTTTCTACTATACCATTCCCGGCAGGTGCATAGGCACACCGGAACCGCAACCGTACACCCCAATCACTCAAAAAATTCTTGAAATGTTTGCACGTGAATGCTGTGTCATTATCTGTCAATATCTCGATTGGTGGACCCCGTTCATAAAAAATTGCCTCTAACTGCTGAACTACGCCAGTAGAATCTTGTTGACGTAGTGGACGCCATATTGCGAACCGAGAAGGCCCACAATCAATAATTGTCAGAAAATGCTTACCACCATGGTGAGTGATGTCTATCGCTAACCTATTCCAGTTGTCCCGCACGTTCAGCTTTCCTTTTCGCCAATGCACTGGAGCCGGGTCAATGGTTTGGCACGCCTCACATTCATGACAACGGCTTTTACTACTTCTGATGATACTGAAGGGTCTATCAACCTGACAAAGTACAGGGTCCTTTTTATGCCTGGGTGTCCGTTTTTTTGGTGGACATTAGCCACTTCGCGTGCGTCCATCTTGGTTGTTGCAGTAACACATACTGAATGCACTGGCTCCGTTTCCTCCTTGTGTAAGTTTAACCACTTTCTTGGCACCCTGGTCAGCCGGTCAGCCAGATTCATGTTGGATTTGACCAGTATTATGTCCACCGTCAAGCCATATTCAGCTACAAGCTCGCGAAGTGTGTTTAGCCGTCTCCGCACTAACATTTCACCAGACGCCTTCGTATTTATTCGAGCCTTGCCAGTTAAGGTGTTCGAAATCCACTGATGAACACATGCTGAATCAGTAAAAAGATGTATTGTTGACACTTGCCATTGAAGAGCCAAATTTATACCCTTTATCGTTGCGTCTAGCTCGGCCAAATTGATGTGCTTAGCATCTCCAACCGGGCGTAGCCACGATGCATCCTCAATAACGTTTCCATCTACCTCTAATACGACACCTGTGGCTACGGAACTCGCATCCACCCATACGTTCATTTCGCGGCCACTCACACACCAGTCTCCTCCTACTGGATCGGCCTCGCGTATTCTGGCTATGATGTCGGTTAACATGCAATTAATAGAGGCATTCTCAACTTCGTCATCCCATCCTGTGGTTAAAGCGCTTGCTTGTCGTTTCAAAAATGCAGTGGCCACTCGTAGTCAGCCGCAAACGGGAAAGTGGCCCACAAGTTTTCCACATAACGAGAATACGCGCCGGCGAGTTATCCTCGCAGGGATATCGGGGATTTCACCACCTCGCCTCCATCGGAGAGTTCCATTGTCACTCCAGACCTGTAAGCCCAGCACCTTAGCTCCGTCTTCTAATCTCGTTGGTTCCTTGCACACTAGTCCGTACTTGGACAGGAGCTCTCTCACACGTCCAACAGGAATGAGACTCTCGTTGACATAAATGTCGTCAACATATGCCGATGTGGCATTCGCAATGGTTTTGTCTTGCGATAATACTGCGTCAATTATGGCTTTCATAATGAGAGGTGCCACATTTAAACCGAAACCCAGTCGAATGAGGCAATATCTTCCCCCCTTCACTATAACAGTTTGATAGGGTCATAGCGCCTTCTCCTCATGTATCTGCAGATACGCCCTCCGCAAGTCCAATAAAGATACATCGGCCCCCAATCGTCGCCATTCTCGCAACTTATGTGCGCAAACCTCTGCGTTAGCAGTATATGGTTCTACAAAACCATTCAACTCGCGGTAATCCAGTACTGGGCGGACCTTCTGCTTGCTCTCTTGTATCACTGCCATTAATGGGATTAGACACTTCGGTGGACCAAGTTCATCTTCGGGGTATGGTCGCAGCCATCCATTATCCAGCCAGGACTGCAGTTCCCTTTCATATTCGTCCCGTGCATAGTCAGGTACTGAATATTCTGCCACTATTCTTCAGGGTTATAGGTGGTTGTCCATTGGTCCACTTCCATGAGGCTGTCCATACTTTGTTATGACGGTCGAACGCCACACCAAAGTCGGGTTCAATGATAGAAATAGCAGCACATTGGGGCTTACTTTCTTCTTCAGGAAATTGAACTTTTCCCGAGGAATTTATGTGCACTCCTAATTCTTTAATTGCGTCAATCCCAAGAAGCAGATCGAACCCAAGTAGTGGTCCGTCCACAATTAGGGCATCAATGTACACGGGTTGAGCACGACTAACATTCAACGCAATATTGCCCTGTCCACGGCATTTTAGTACCTTACCGTCGGCAGTTAAAACTTGCGTCTTCATTGGTCGCCAATTGCGACAAGCGCATTTGCTCACCAACGTCCGTGAGCACCCCGAATCAACCAAGGCCGTGCACTTCTTTCCGTCTACGGCCACCTCAATGATAGGTAGCGCCGCGTTTTTTAGTTGCTTGGAGAAAAGACCGGCGCTGACGTCTGTTCCCCGGATCCGTTTCCCTGGCACTCTGAGGAAATGTGTCCAACCTTGTTGCACCGAAAACACCGTATCCCGCGGCGGGATCGTCGGGTCTGGGTAGCTGTCTTCGAGTAGCCTTGCCTGCAATCCTTTGCCAGGTGGTTGGGACCAAAACATTTAAAGCACACAATGCCGTCCGTCCGTTGAGCTGCTATATTCGTCTGTTGAGCTGCTGCGGCAACTGACTCATCCGGCTCTTTGCTATCGGTCATAATGGCCCGAGCGCGAGTCAGGATCTGGTCCAACGTCATAGTGTCCATTCTGGATAATGCACGGAGAAGTTGCTTGACTTGTTGTGGCAGTCCAGAAACGAAGGCACACGTAATCCATCGTTCAGGCAGTTGGCCGCCAACCAACAAAGCTAGCCGTTTCAGCTCTGCTAAAAATTCGTCTACCGTTTCACCTGGCCGAAATCGTCGTGACACAAACTGATCATACGCAGTGAATGAATCCACTGCATATGCAGTTATAAGGGCCTGCTTAATCTGCTCTGGATCTGACCTCTGCTCCTTTGTCAGTTGCCGATATACAGAGAGAGCCCCAGCTCGCAAGCGCAGTGGCAATACCCGCTCGACTTTCTTCATCTCGCAAAGTTCACAAACCAACTCCACATTTTCAATCCACTCTACAATCGGTAAATCGGTAGCAGCTCCACTGAATTCAGGTATCAGCCTGATATCGAAACTTCTGTCCGCCATGATTAGAGAAAAATTGCCGAAATAGCTTGTAGTAAAAATAAGTCTATTGCACTCCCAGCAGTCACTTGTACAAATCCCAATATCGATGGTTCAATTCGCCGTCTTCACACGTCAATACCTATAGTCAACTTTTTTTTTTTTCTCCCCTTTTTCATGGCTCCAGCACTCTTTTATCAGGCCAACACCGCGGTTCCCAGCCAATCAGCTTTCTTCGTTGTTATTCTCGGTTACACAGGCAAATTGCCTCCTCCAGTTCCACCAATCAGCACACGACTTGCTATTGGTGGAAGCATTCCAAACTGTACAAAAAAAAAAAAACTCATTCTTGCACATACTGCTAGAATGGCTGAACGGGAGAGTAATGCCATTTTCACAAAGCAAACTTGATGTCACGTGCTGCCCGTTAAGGTAAGACCCTTATTCTCCTATACACCAGATGCAAGCCACTCTGGCTCGCTTGCTTCTACGGGACTGTTCACCACAACTCCCACATCAGTGCTTCTCTGAACATTACAATCTTAACCTCTTAAAGTTAACAGTGTTGGTTGTGTCCCGAGAAGGATATGCAACATATCAACCTGTCGGAATTAGACGCCGTTATCAGGGGAGTAACCGCGACCCTTCAATGGAATGCAAAGGTGTTGCATTTATTTACAGTATCCACATGCATGTATAAGTGGATAGCAGACACTCTTATGGGGAAGGCCAGGATACATACAAAGGCTGCAAGTGAGATGCTCATTTGAAGGTGGCTAGACATGCTGGGAAAGTTGATAAGTGAATACCACTTATCCATAGATATACAGCTGGTCTGATCACATCAGAACAAGGCCGATACTTTAACAAGGGTACCCCAAAAATGGCTTGACGCTATTAAGAAAGAGGTAGAGACAGTAGGACATGTCTGTGTAACATCAGCAAGCAACCGTAACTCAGATTTACTAAAATCTGTGCATTGCCAAAGCGGACATCTCGGTGTAAAACGGACCCTATATTTCGTGAGGCAGATTTATCCCTCCATATCCAAAGCTGCTGTCAGGGCAGTGGTCAGGGAATGCAAGGAGTGTCAGTCCATCGACACAGCACCTGTGCAATGGCAACAAGGACAAATGAGTGTAAGCAAGGTGTGGCACTGTGTTGGAATGGACATCACCCATTATAACGGACATCACTATTTAACCCTGATTGACTGTGACCCAACCCGGTTCACTATTTGGCGACGTCTGCATCGACAGGATTCCGCAAGCGTCATTGACCACTTGGGGTCATTGTTCTTTGAACGTGGACCTCCGACGAAACTCCTCACTGACAACGACACTGCATTCCGAAGTGGACTATTCAAAGAATTTTTTGATTCGTGGGGAGTATAACTCAGATTTCGCTGCGTGTATGTCCCATCAGGAAATGGCATAATCGAGCGATGTCATCGGAGCATCAAAAGAATCGCTGCTAGGAAGCAGTGTTCCATAATGGAGGCGGTGTATTGGTACAATGTTACTCTGAGAGACAATAATGTATTGCCCTCAACTGCGCCAGCCAACATGATTTATCAGTACAAAGTCCAGCTATGAGGCATTGACGCGACGCGTTCAACTGAACGGATAAAAGAACGTGCACCGTATGACTTGGGCGATCGCGTGTGGGTAAAAGCTCCACATAGCCGGTGTACAACTCTGTACCGAGTGGGGCATGTCACTGGAGTAAGTAACTCGCACTCTGTGCTGGTTGATAGCATACCAAGACACATAAAGGACTTGCGTCGCTATGTAGGTACAGATACTTCAACAAGTGACACTAGCAGTGAGTGCTCAGAAAGTGAACAAATAATTATCATCGGAGGTAGGGCTAGCAAGCTTGAGTTCGAATGAGGGCGGTATCGCACAAGTACGGGCAAAAGAAAATAAAATAAGTTGAAAATGGTACCAAAAAAAGGATAACAATACTTTATATCTGGTTGCTGGATACATAGGACTGCGTCTATCTCCCGACCCGCTATATGGATTGTGACACGTGGTTTTCAGGCGAAATTCACAAGGCTTATTTTGGTGGTGTGAGTCTAAGTCGTCCTTCAAAAAAAATAAATTGTTCTTGGTTAGAAGATGAGTTCGGAAGTTGCGCGAATCTTGGTCAGCTCTTCGTAGCGGGGCTTCAGAGCTCTCAAATGGAACTCTCTCTCTCTCTCTCGAAACTAAACTCAACTAAACTGATTTTTGCTCTCTGCGAATTTGCTTATATGGACGCCGATTCAAAACCGGGGGTGGGCTCGTCGAGGTTTGAGGTTCCTTGATAAGTCTAAATCCATAAACCCCTTCTTTTGTCTTCGGTCAGGAAAAATTCATTATTTCCATTTTTGGAAGTCTTCTCTTACTCCCACCTTCTCTTATTTTCATATGGACACCTTCCCACTTCTTCGTAGTAATCCCTCATACTTAAACTCTCTGCGGCTGCCTCCTTGCGTCCCATGATCACCTCCGCCAGGCTGGTTAGAGTTCAACCAATGGTCGATCAACAGTGTGGGCATGACTAGACTAGCCTTGTTCTTAAAAAAAATATATATTTTGTTCAAAGAAAAAAATATTATCTTTTTCTTTTCCTTTTCTTTCTTTTGTTTCTCTCTTCTTCTCTGGCCGCCAAGAAGACAATACGACCCGTAGAGTGACAATCTCAATTCTTATCCTAACGTCACGGCATATGGAATTCTTCAATCAGATTTTCGCCAGCACCAAGAGGCTAGTCAACCAGACACACTCATTCTTCGGCGCCAACGAAATATTGTTTTGCTGTCATATTCAAATTCCAACACAGCCCAGATGTTTTTTCTCTCAATGACACCTCCCATCGACAAATACCCAACCTAGAGATGACTCTCTTTGTGTGTGGTCAACAGATGACCTATTAAATTGTTTGCCATCATGACACAAGTAAACCTTTATCTATTTAAAACTCTGTATCCACCTGGTGTTTGTCAATTAGCTTTATGACAATGGCCATAAGAATTTTTACCATTCTTCATTTATCAAAACAACATTTTCAAATGTCTCTTCTCGTAGGTGACTTTATCTTTAAAATTTTCCTCGCAGGGAACCCCACCACCCCCAACAATCTGCCTGTCTCAAAGACACAGTTAATTTTTTATCTATCTAAACAAAACAATGTATCAACCTGGACCCAAGACAATGGCCGACAGAACCCTCACCAGTGTCTTCCATTATCAAAATAACATTTTCAAATGGTATTTCTCATGGGTGGCCACCCGTTATCATATAAGTCTCGCCTTTCTTCCTCTCTCTTTTCCTTCTCTTTTTCCTTTCCTTCTTTTTGTGCCCCTAAATGGTGTCACATGCATAAGAATTCTCATGTTTCAAAACAAGAGCCGAAAACTTCAATATAATTATTTGAATTAAATTGAATTAAAGTACTAAGCTCTGTTCCATCTTCAAGGGAAATTTTATTTACTTTTGTATCAAGCACTATCTTTTTAAAAATAATAACAAAAATACTAAAGAACTTTGGATTATTTACCTAATGAGTTCTTTCCTATTTTCTCTATATTTTTACACACACATATATGCACATGCAATTGCTTTTTTCATTCTTTAAAAAAAAAAAAAAAAAACACAAGTCTTTTTGTGAAAGGGAAAGAATAAAATGTGAAAGAACAAGAAATAGAAGATACTTATTATTTTGGTGAATAACTAAAAATTCTATGAGATGATTTGTATGAATTGTTTACTTTGTGCAGTTGTAAGCATCTTTAAATGCAGAAAATTAATTTCTCCCTTTTTCTCTAACATGTGCCTTTGATATATCTATCATGTGGGAATCAACTTATATAAATAAATGCAAGTGTCAGTGTGTCACACTTTTTCAACTTTACTCATCCATAAAATGAAAGTAATTGTTTGTACAGAAAGTCATATGTACATCAAGTTGTCTTTAAATTAAGTGACAGCAGAAGAATTAATGTTGGACTTTTAAAAAGTAATCTTAAATATTAATGCAATACTTAAATGCAGTGATCAATTTTGAGTCCTGTAGTTTATTATTGCCTATCACGTATGTTTCACAAAAAGAAATTTCTATCAACAGAGGACCAGATTACAATCAAAAGAGCCAAGGTTGGAACGAGGAAAAGAAAGTCCCATGCAAATGAAAACCCAGATCAAATGGCAGCCAAGAGTGCTTTCAATGCCGAGAATATGCAAATACTTAAGGACTCTCAAATTCCTGAACAAACCGAAGTCCAAATCAAGAGCCTTCTGCACTAGCTATCTTAATTGCCACCGAATAGGGTGGCTTTTAAGCTAGTTGTCAATATAGGTCTTGGCATGTAACTGTTCTTAACCCTAGAACACTAACAATCAATTAAAGTTACACCACTACTAACCATGGGTATATCATACCCAATTTTGAAAATATCAAGAAAAATATTATTTATAAAATATAAATAAAAATCTAAATCTAAATCTTTATTTGAAATATTTTAAATGCAAGCACTTCAAACTTTGTACTTTGAGTTAACATTAATAGGAACTGAATAACATTATTTAGGTAAGAAAATCAGGTACTGAAAATTGTAATTAAAAATAGGAAAATTCGTGCTGGGTACTATATACCCATGGTTAGTATCCTAGGGTTAAAAAATAATTCTAGTTTCTATATGTGTTAGTTTATAAGAAGTTTAGTGATTTGAAAAAAATCAGAAGCAATGAAGGACAGAAGATAAAAAGGATTTGAGTGAAGGACAGGTAGGAAGAAGTATTTTGGCAGTCACAAGCTAATGACACTGGGTGTTTGTGAATAAGAAAAAATTTGGGCTATTACCGGTGAATGAACTAGGTTGTTTCTTATGAAAGAATTAAAAGGAAGCAAAAGAAAAAAAAAAGACAAAAACAGAAGAAAAAGAAACCGAAGCTAAAAAGAAACTGAAAAAATGAAAAACTCCTAAAATTAATTATTGAACTGTTGATGGAAAAAGAAAATGAGATTGATCTTGATATTATTGTGGTTTCTCATGAGAACAAATTTGTTAAAGTCCCAGTGACTCTGGTAAATTTGCCAAGTTTCAGTTTCAACTTCAAAATAAGTGTATCTTTTTGAAAGAATATGTATTGTTAGAAACCTTTTTTTAAGGAATTCTATTGTACCTTCTCAAAAGATTTTTTACTTGTTGAAAAATGTATATCAGCTTCTATGAGCCTATAGGGAATTCAGTTGTTCCAGTTTTTTTCATATTAAAAATCTGAATGTCTAAATTCCAAACAATAATAGGTTGGTGTTGTTGCAGCTGATTTGTTTGAAGTTGCTGCCACATGTTTCTTTCAGCACATGCTGTGGGGCAAGGAAAAGGCTATGTAGCCATATCTATGATCAACTTGGAAACAGCTGCATCTCTCCTCCTGAAAGTCAAAATCTGTGGGTTTTTATAAGAATTTTTTCTCAAAAGTAAGCTTGAGAAAAATAGTTTTAATTTTCTCTGAGTGATCAAATATTTTACATATTAATGTTAATTTCTAACCAATAGACACTTTGATTTAAATAGTGTGTTGTTTTGTGAAATCTTTTAGGCATGTTTGTAATATTGTCTGTTATTGGGTAGAAAATAAAATTTTAGTATGTTTTAATATATGTATGTGAGTATGTAATTGTGTTGGAAATAGGGTTTATTTCCTATAATCCCATATTTGAATTTTTGAACTGGTCATCTTGCTTTAATAATAATGTGTACAAAAGAAAAGTTTTGCACAATCTTATTTGTACTTTTTGTATTCTAGTAATATCTTGTCAATTTTGTTCAAGTTTCACAACAAAAAACTGACTGGTCAATCCATGCCTGATGATTGCCTTGTGCAAGAAACTCAGAGTTGTACCAAATGGTGAGGAAAAAAAAAAATATATATATATATATATATATATATATATATATATATATATATGTGTGTATAAAATTTAGCTCTGTTATTATAACCAGCATCCACTGTGCACTCTAAACAAGATGAAAAAAATTCTAAAAATACTCATAAGTACTAATATAACCCCCACCGATCCCATTAAAAAAATGAAACTAGTAAATTTAATACAACCAACTTAATCATCTGCAATAACTCTACTCTGTTAAGTAATGTTTTTCAAAAGATCAGCATTGTATATCAATTTAAATGTCCTTTTGGAGATTGTATCTCTGACAAAAACATAAATATATATGTTGGTTTCATGATGACAACACTATCAAGAAGGCTTACTTTACACATGTCAGATTCAAGATCTATTGCACAACACTTAAAAGAACATTCCTGTCCACATGCATGGTTTTGAGAAATATTAATCAAAAATACAAGTATATTCCACCATGAAAATAAAATCAAACTTCAAATTCTCAAAGCAATTTATATAAAAAAAATGAAACCAACACTAAATAAAATTAGTTATGAGTATAGCAACAATGTTTTAAAATGTCTATGAAAACAAATGTTTTGGAATGCTCAAATTGTAAAAATCATTTTTTTTCTTTTTTTGAAAAAATTGCAGGCTGAGTATTTTTAAAACAATAATAATAAAAAAAAATGTAAACTAAGTTACCTCTTTTACATCCTTAACATAAATCGCCTATAATGGAATGTGTGCATGCACATTTACAAAAAAATCCACACTAATTTTTGTCCAAGCCATTCACCCATAAAGATCATCTTGGATGAGATAGAAAGTACTTGGGGAAATAAAAGAAATAACCAAAACTACAGCATCTTTCTTTCTTACTCAGTTTTCTAAATTGATCTGTGACTTTGAGAGAATTAAAATAAAAATAGACATGATATGCTTAAATTATTCAAACAAATATGCTTGAATGAAGATATGCTGCCCATATATATATATATATATATATATGTGTGTGTGTGTATAAAATCAACAGATGCTGACATCACAAAAACTGTGGTCATTGTAACATATAAAAGGATACAGAGCAAGGTATAAATAATGTTAAAAGGTATTTAACTTGATCTTTCAACTATTTCGAGAGTTCAAATTTCATATGCAGGGAAGCAATCTTCACCAAACAAACTCTTCAGGCAGTCATAGATACTATTTTTTACTATCCTTCCTGAGCCACCTGAAGATTTTGTTTGGTGAAGGTTGCTTTCCTGCATATGAAATTTGAAGTTGCACAGATAGCTGAGAGCATGTACTGTGAATGTAAACCCGAGGGAGCTCATCTTTCTCCAAGTAAAACTAGAGTCAATGTCCTACAAGTTAAAGACACATGGTTGCAGTGGCAGATCTACTATGAAATTAATGAAGCTTATGCTTCAGGACCCTTAATCCCAGAGGGGCCCCTGAAGCAACTTTTTTAATGAGTGAATTTTTCAACAAAATTGATGTTTTGTTTTTTTTAAATCATTTGTTATTAAAATAAGGCTATTCCAGTGATAGAATCATAAGCCAATGGGTTAAAGTAGACAATGTTGATCTTAGAATATGCTTTAATACCCATTTCATATGGCTTCAAAATTTTCCTGTAATTGGTCAAATTTCAAAATTTTCTTGCAGCACTCAGACTACCAGCTGCATGGGTTCATTGATCTTGCCAGCCTACATTTCAGCAGTTGGATTCTCAAAGTTATTATTGCTGGTTGTGAAGGGGCTCCCCTATCTGTTCAGCTTTAGGACCCAAAAATCTAAATCCACCATTGCATGGCTGTAGATTCCATTGGTGCAACCCTCCACACTGTTGACTTCAGTTGAAGAAGCCCTCTGCCCAGTTATGCCATTTCAACACCATACTGGCTGCATCCATAGCTATGGAAGTCTATCTACTCCATTATGCTAGATGGCTGTTGACACTACAAAAAGGTTCATCTACCTTTTGACAGGTTTTGTTTTTAATCCTGCTGGATGTCTAAAGCCAACCTTCCCACTAGAAAGGCCTGGTGGGGGAACCAATTTAGTCACTGATGACTTAGCCATTCAGCTGGTAGTACTGGGTTACAGGGTACCAGTAGTATTCATAGAATGACCTGACATTTCAGTATGTATATGCACTAAAAAGATCCTGTCAACAAAATCCTACAAATAAATGAAGAAAATGTGATAGAAATCCTATAACTCTAGTTAACAGGGTGCAGACTTATTTTTATTCATACAAATAATAATATTTAAACAACACTCAATTGAGTAGTATTACTTTATATAAATTTACACAATGACCTCTTTAATCCTGTAGTCTGTGGTCCGCCAACTCTCATGGTCCGGTACTTTTTTGAATCAGGCACCATTAGTTCATAAGCTTTGTTCCAATTTTGATAACTATATGTGTGGAATGAACTGGCAAAACTATGTTTATATAGGTTTTTTTAGGAGCGATTTATATTGTTGCAGAGGAAAAATATGTATATATCAGAAGGTATTATTTGTGTTAGCTGCGTGAAAATAAACTTCTCTGCAGACATTTAACTTTGGGTATGGCACAAGGTCATCAACGACGAAATATAAAAAACAAACAATATTCCTTTTTAGAAAAACAAGAATAAAGCATTTATATAACAAATATGTACAACATGAGAATGAGAATGTTCTTTAGGACAGCTTGTTCAGTGTTCCTGTCAGTAAAAGGATTTTCAAAGAATTAATCAGTTCAGATTAATTAATATTTTACCGTAAATTTCTGTCATAGTGTGGTATTGGAGATTAAGGTAAGAGTTGTCGCCCTTTACCTGTTGAATATTGAATGTATATTTTTTTGTTAATGAAACAGGTAAAATGATGGAAGTTTAAATATTACATGAATAAAGTTGATTCAACAAATGAGTAAAGTCTTTTGAAGAAAGTATGTTGTGTTCTTCCTGGAAAGTTTGTTGTAATCGAAATTGGTAAATGAAATGTTGGTTGATATCAAAAGTTGAATTTTGTGTTTAAAAGATAAACTTTTAAGCTTATAACTTTTGAGTAAATTGTGCATTAAATATTAATAATCTTTTGGCTATAAGATAGTTACTTGAAGTAAGTTTGTGTTAGGTTATGTTCAAAGTTGCTTTTTGAATAAAAAAAGTTTGTTTGGCAAACTGTATGTTCTTTGAGTAGAATTCTTGTTGTCTTGATAAAAACCATAGATAATAAAATTGAAGTGTAGTTTGTTGGTGAGTTAGTGAATTCGAAGTTTGGGATTATGTTACAAAATCTAAAACTGGGATATGCGAGTACAAGAGGAGGACAACAACACTCAGAAAACAGTCTGCCTGCCTTACGTGGTGGGGTTATTAGAGAAAATACAAAGGATCTGTGGTTCATCAGGACAACCTTCAAAAGCTGGCCGACACTTCACAGATATCTCTCTCGAGTAAGACCCCCCATAGAGGCAAACATGACTAAAGACTGTGTGTACTCTATGCCGTGTAGCTGCGGAAAGAAATATAAAGGGGGAAACGGGCTGACCACTTAAGGTAAGGGTTCAAGAACACCAGAAACAGTAACACAAGGGGAAGTGGAAAAATCAGGCGTGGCTGACCACATATGGAGAGAAAAGGGAGATCACTGCCATCTGTGGGATCAGGTTGAGATCATAAACAAAGAACACCATTGGGAAATTCATAAACTTAAGGAATCAGCATATATGCTAGGCCACAAAAATCTCCTGATCTGACCAAGCATAGAAATGAATACAATGTGAGTACCAGTAATAAGGAGTGCCAGAGAAAATTGATAATAACAACAAAAATTGTAATATGAGCTCTGGTAAAAACATGCTATGATAACAGCAAAAATTGCAATATGAGCACTGGTAAAAAACGGTTGCTGATGACATTAGGTTTATAATACCCAGAAATTCATACACAGATATCCTGGCACAGTGGATAAAGGTATTAGTTAGACCCAGTGGCAGGTCCCAAAGGCATTAGTTAGATCCACAGTGACAGGAACCAAAGGCATTAGTTAGATCCAATGACAGGACCCAAAGGCGTTAGTTAGATCCAATGAGAGGACCCAAAGGCGTTAGTTAGATCCAATGAGAGGACCCAAAGGCGTTAGTTAGATCCAGTGACAAGACCCAAAGAGTGTGAGTTCAATACCTGGTTAACGTGGTGGAGAACTTGGAGAGGGGAATTAACAGGAGATAATTGATAACTGACATCCATTAGACATGGCACATGGAACTAGAACAGCAAAATAAAGGGTTCAGTTCGACATTCCAACCACCTGAAGAAGGCCAGAGTGAGACAATGACTGAAATGTTGTAATAAATATGGCAACAAAGATGATTATACCTCATCTCAGAAATATAGACAGATACTGTAGGAAATCTAACTTAGAAACTTCAAAGATTTGAACGGTGTGAATTTGTTGGCAAATTGTTTGATGCTGCAAAGCTCACTTGATAAGTTTCTGTGTCCTTGTAGTTGGAGTGAATAAAATAAGTTCATGTGCATGTGTTATAGCATCATCCCATAAGTCCAAGTATTTATAATTTTGTATGTTACATGACCAGCTCGAGAACACAGACAGATTTTGGCAGTAAATTAATTTTAATCATGCAGACATAGACGAAGGCATGATATTGGCATTAATTGATCAATCAGGAGTCAGAGAAATATCAAGGCTCTGTGATTCACTTTGGTGTTTAGTTGGTACAAAAACTAACATTGAAAGAAAGTGGTAGCAGAATGCTAAAATATCATCTGACATTTTCTGTAGTCTGTCAGTATCCTGGTCCCAAGTGTACTGGATTAAATCATGTATATATGGGTGGGAGTATAGTGGTTGCTATGTTTTTCACACCTACATACAATCCAAGTCATTTTATTTGCCTGCGATTGGCTAATAAATCACTACTACCTTTGTATAGGACAATTTAGTCATTGCAATCGTTCCTTTGAATATTTTTGGTTCTGAGCATACTTACTTATTCTGCTTAGTACGCGTGTAGTGATTGGTTAATTTTTAACCAATCACATATTTTTAATGTAAGATCAAGTTTTCCCACGGTTCCATGGGAGCCTACCTCTTTTCCTTAAATAGAGAGACTTTTCGCAAGTCGCCAGTAAGATCCCAGCCGTCAACACAAATCCACGCTCTTGGTCATCACACTTTAACGCACACACAGACACAGAATTTCATAACTACAAACTTACATTTTCTCTCTGTAACTTTTACCAAGCACAATTAACCAGAACTTTGTGAATTCAAACCAGTTTATTTGCAAGACATTTCAAGCAATTGTATTCGTAGTGTTCTTCACATGCAAACTTTGCTCTAACAATTATTTCAGAACATTTATCTCACAAGAGAACTTTCTTCAAACGGTTGATTACAATCAAATCTACAGTCAAAGGGAAAGAACTTCTTTCTCTTTAATCTACATTGTGAAAACAATTTTATTTCATGCTTGTTGTATTTTATTCAATATATATTTGTTGGTTAACAAATTGGAGTTGTTGTTATTATTACTTGAATCCTGTACATGGAAGAATCATTAATATAAATAGTAGTAGTACCTATATATTTGGTGTTCCTGCTACATTTAGTGAATCAACCCAATGCTATATTTGGTATGTACACTACAGGGGGAAGAAATACAAGCTCCAATTATAATTTTACATTGAGAAATGTTGAAGATACAACAATACATAATTTTAATTTTTTTTAATTTTTGGTATCTTCATTCAAAAGTATAGAGCTTTTTTCCTTATTTATTTACTACTTTTTATTAATAATTTATTTTTAACTAATCTTCTATATCTTTTTCTTTATAATAGGAGTAATTTTGTAATAGATATTCTTTTTCTATGTGGTATGTTCATTCAGAAAAACCTCCTGTCCTTTGTAGCTCTTAGTAAGGTTTGTCTTTTTGTTATCCTGTTCTCATTAGGCAAGTTATTCATTTTTTTCCTGTCTGTCTTGTCTTCATATGTCCTGTAAGTGAAAAATTCTCAAAGCCTTCTTTCCTCATTATGTGCTATAGAAATTTCAACTGTCCCTTTCTGATCCTAACTATCAGTGTCTTTTAATTTTCATTTTCCTTAAAACTTCCATGTTATTCACATGTTCAATCCATGGTTTTTCTCAGTATTTTTCTGTAGAACCACTTTTAAAAAAGTTGTGACTTGAAATTGATTAAATAAAAAATAATTTAGAACAAGGCAATGAGAAGGCATCAAATTAAGTTGAGATTAAACAAAAATACTTTATCATCATTAAAAATACAATATTAAAATTTTAATGAAATAATTTTTTTAATGTCACCTATAATTTGATAGCCTCTCATTGTCTTAATCTAAATTATTTTTATTCAGTCACTTATATTTTTTTAAATATAGTCGTTAATTTTTACTTTACAATTTTGAAAAATTAAATTTGTATTAATTTTTATACTATTTAAAAATACATATGCTCAGTCTTTTTATGTAACATAAAACACACAAGATTTCAGTTTAAATTTTTATTGTCTTGATAATTTTATTTTCAAGGCTTTTTTCTAATCAAAAAATCTTACAAAAAATTTGATCATATACTCAATTATGAACATATTTTTAATGATTTTCAATTAAAAATAAATATTAAGCTCTAAAAGAAATGTTTTAAATTTAGAAAAAAAAAAGAACGCATCAGCAAAGTTATCTCCCTTGTGGCCTATTTTATTTTATGATTTTTTTTTTTTAGAATGCGGGTTTTGTGTCACTGTGAAGATTATCGCTGCGAACAGCCATCATCACCTTGGTAATGGCACAGGCTTTATTCGATGCCCTTTCAGGTGAGCACCTAAAATTTACCATTTTTTCACTTCATAAACCAGATATCGACTTTCTTTTCTCTTTTTCAACATGACACAACTTGCAGATTGCCTTTATAGGTCGAAAAACTGCATTTTCATAGCTGCTTCACGTAGGAGGGTGTCGCCATGTTGAATCCACTATCTGCACAAAATCGCAACCTTTTCGCAGTAATTGTTCGATAAAAATCGCCTGGCAGCGAACTGAAATTGCCTCCAGAATATCTAAAATTATCCATCAGATTATTCCAACTTGAAAAGTAACCAGCATTTTTGTCATCTGAAGGTAAAATTTGCCATCGAATGGTTCCCCCCCGCCTGGGTGTCAACATGGCTGTTGGAACGGCACAAAACAAAAAAGTAGGAACAACAACAACGACGAAAACGACGGAGGTGGAGGTGGTGATAAGCTAGCCCTCTGTCGATCGCTCTTAAACCGGCAATTCATTTCAAGTGTTTAAGCATTTATTTTGGATTTAAGGAATTGAAAAATGACCTTTGTTAGTTCTTTTGTAAATCAACAATCACCCGCCAGCCCTTGTTATCACTATGTTTGATAATGCTAGTTGTGACGGTGAAACCATTGACCACCTGTGTATTTTGTACCTTACCTTTCTTTGTTATTGAAAATAAAAATAAAACTTACCCTTCCTTATCTTTTTTGCGTTATCTATCACTTAAATTCTGTGATTGAGGAAAAGGCGAAATTAGTTCAAAGAATTGAGGAAAAAAAAAAGAAGAGATTTATATACTAACTAGCCTAATTTCTTAATTCTTTTCATTTACCGGGCATGATGGGTAGTATTTTTTGTTAGGTCTGCTAGCCCACGTTCGAATTCGCCTCACGTTTAAAAAAAAAAAAATTATAATTTATCGATCATTAACACATGTTTCGTCAGAACAAATTGACGAAATTTCTCAATCTAAATATTTTACTATTTAAATTGCGAAATTTGGTCAATTTGTCCTGACGAAATGATCGACTTTTAATCAGAAATTTCGTAAATATAACTTTTTCAAAATTGTGAGTTTTTTAAAAATATAATTCGGAATAAAATTCCTTACGTTATAAAATTTCCTTTTAAGAAATACCAACCACAATCATTAGTGTTAAAAAAAAAAATTTAACAAAAGAATTCTCCTTCCATGAAGTTCTAATTTTCTTAAATATACGTTTAATTCTTTTAAATTCAAACATCCAAACAATCCATGATTTTTGGAGTGCCATATGCAATGACCCTTCATGGCATTTCTTAGGGCAAATCAAATTCCTTTGTGGTACCCCTCTCCTCTCCAAGTAACGTGTAACAACAGGTTCTACTGGGTTAGATGGTTCCAACAGTAAAGAATAATCATTGATCTGACTCATTCTTTGAAAAGACAGTAGAGTACCTACTCTTTTTCATCTTCTTTACTCCCAATGGCATTGGATTCAGGATAGTGCTAAACTGACTGCCATCCAATGTTAGAGATCCCAGTCATCTCTTACAAAGTGCAAATGTTCAGTATTTGAATTCAGTTTGCTGATTCCATATTTTTTTAAATTCTAGTGCTTACTCGATATAAGGCTCGAGAGACAATAAAGGTAGAGGATTACTGTTAAAATAGTAATAATGAATGAGCTATATGATATAAATGAAACAGGTGGTAGGAAGTAAGATTATAAGGATAAGGAGGATAATTGATACTTGACTTGAGATTAAGATTGTAGTGTTCAGAGAAGCACTTGTGTGGCAGTCTTTTCCGCAAAGTGGCAATTCTTAAGGAAAAGACAATTGGAATTTTCTCCTTATATTTGGAATAAGGAGGAAATGATGGTGATTCAGCTCTGTGTAAGCAGCATGGCATGTCCTAGCTGTAAAAGTTTAAACTTGTGGAATTAAAGAATGGAGCTTATCTGAACATTTGCACTGGAAATAGCAATAGAGTAGCACTAACCCAGAAAAATGTTTACCTCCAGCACTCTTAATAAAGAAACAACCAATCCATATATACTTATATTGTGTATGTATAACACTTTCCACAAAATCCTTGGCAGAAGTGTTGGGGTCAACATTTTGATCATATATGAGTGCACAGATACTACACTGATCCTTAGCAGAAGTGCTGATCTATATGTAATCTTGTCATATTTTACAAGTACTAAGTTAGCTATGATCTATTTGTTGTCTGTGATCTGTTCACTCTCAATTACAATGAAATAATTAGGGTCAACCAAAAAAGGCATTCAAAAAAGGTATTGTCTTGATCTGGTATTAGACAATTCCACTGTTCACTCTCAGTTACAATGAAATAATTAGGGGCAATCAAAAAGGACATTCAAAAAAGGTATTGTCTTATGACCAAAGTGTTTTGTCTAAGCATTGGACATTTTACACTTGGATCTCCACCAGGTTAGTAATTAGTTAATGTAGATTATCTTGAAATATAAATCATTCTGCTCTTTAAGGCCCTACTATGGGAGTAAAGTAAAACATTAGTATTTGGGTTTTTTTTGCAATGTGTCTGCATGTTTCCATTTTAATATAAATAAATTTCTTGTACATTGTAAATAATAATGTTCTTTTTGCTTTCATTTTTGCAGGGGGCTCAAGTGCTACAGAGAACCAAACAGCTCTTGCTGTGCAGTCCTTGCTTGACTCACAGGATGTCACAGAACAACCTCAAGCACAACAAGGTCAGGGCTTTTAGAAAGCATATAAAAAAAACAAAAATTTGGCATTGGCTAGTTTTTAATACATTAGAGGATAAGTTTAGGAAAAAAGTATTGAATCTATATTTGTTTGTCAACATCATTAGAGTTCATAATATTTCTTAGAATGTATATTTCAGCTTCATTTTTTTTACATTAAAGGTTAAAAATTACTCAACATATTTTTACTGAACTGATGAAAATAAGTATTTATCAAAACTAAATGTTTGAAAATGAGAGTTTTGCTTTGTGCTGTAAAAATTGGTAACAAGCAGCTATTTGTTGAACCATGTTGGTTTTAACGCCAAATTATATGGAAATGTTCATTAAAGCAGCATTTGTGTAATAGGAATTTGAGAACAGTTTGCTACTGCAAATGCTGCCAATTAAATGCACCATGCACCAGATTTGGGACTCAAGGACAGAGAACATTCTTGAAAACTTCGGAACTTCAAAGTACTAACAACACATGACTTTGCATAAAAATTAGAGATTAATTCATCAATTGGAGTACATTGTTTACAAGTTTTCTTGGTTTTTTTTAATCAGTTCACCCAAAGCAAGGCAATAATGCCACTAAAACACAAGGAGATATTGGGAGTGAAAACAGATTAAGATCTCAAAAGGAACCAGAAACCCAATCCTAAACAATAAACAACTTCTGTTCAATGTTTTTCTTTTTCTTATATTCTTTCACATTCTGTAACCCCCTACGTCCTAGTGGTTTTATTGCCTTGTGAAATTATTAAAAAAAAATGACCTGGGAGGAGTGTGAACAGGATGATAGGCAAACCTATCTAATCTTATTGAAGAAAAAATAAATAAATATAAATAGTAAATAAAATTTCAGAGTTTAGGTGGAGACATCGGAAGAATAGAGTTGAAGTAGACTTTAGAAAGAACCAGAAACCCAATCCTAAACAGAAAACAAGGGATAAACAAAAACCTTCAGAAGAAAATATTGTAGTGACAACCTTACTGTTAACAAGAAAAACAGTGGAAATGACAAAACAACAAATGAAGATAAGTAGTGGTTGAAATAAGTCAAAATAAGAGTTTTTATTCTCTGTCTTTTAAAGTTCAATCATTTACTTGTTCCAGTGTATCATATATCAGTTATGAGAGACTGAGTTTATTCAGGTAGTTGTTGAAATAGACACATGGAGAAAATCCATACACATGTAGTTGATAGAAATTGACCCATAGGAGAAAATATTCCACAAATTATTGCATTGTAGTAGTTGAGAGTAGTTGCAGCTGGTTTTGTCACTAGCTAAAGGCATTGATGAAACTGCTTTGATGTTGCTGATGACTTGGTTAAGCTTGCCTGCCTTCATGGGTGAAATTAGCATTGTCTTTATAGTCAGTCAGTAGCTCAGAAATGGCTGCTTTAAAAACCATGTGGACCTTTCCTGTTTGGTCAGAAAAAATGTTTTATGACCTTGTGAATTTTTGGACAATATTTCAGAAGTGGGTACATGGAGCCAGACTGTTATTGTCATATGAGCTTTAGATGTCAAAGTAAGTACTTCTGTTTGAGTTCTGAAAGGGTATGATAATATGTTCTACAAGAACTTAAACAAAAGTTCTTGTAGAACATATTCCTTTTGCTCAACACACAGAACAGAACTTGTAGAACATCTCCTTTTGCTCAACACACATAAAAAATATTTTTAAAGATGATTTTCACTGGTAATAAATATTGGTTTTATTACAAGAATTTAAAATGAAGAAAATATGAAAGAATGAAAAATAATAGAGTATTGAATTTTTTTATAAATGTTTTGTATTGTAAATTTTGTAAGTAGTGTTGGAACTGACTGAGACATGATATATATTTTTTTACTTTTAGAACCATAAGCATTCACTAAAGATTTTTGTAACAAATATCAAAACAAGAAATCTCTTAATAATAACCAATGAAATACAATTTTCTGTTTGTCTTTGTGCAACATCTTGAAATGGTTCATGTTTGTGCTTGTCTTACAAACCACTAAGAATTGTTGGCAGCCTTTATAAAAACAATAAACTTGATTTTGCATCATTTTAGCTTTGTTCATCATATCTCACTTTAAAACATGATTATGTGAGATAATGTTTAATGATATTTATTTGTTATAGTTGGAATTATGATTATTGTAAACTGATTTTCTCTATTCATTATAATAAAAAGTCATGTTATTTTTGTATTTGTATTCTTTTGTCCTGTGTAATTAGAAATAATTGTTACATTTTTAATCAAAAACTTATATGGTCATGCTATGTATTTGTAGCCGAAGATGATGACATTTTCCAGTGTGGCCGATGTAAAAAGCAGTTTACATCATTACCTGCCTTTGTCAGCCATAAGCAAAGTCGATGTGCCCCACCTCAAATCCTGGCTCAAAATCAGCTACGCTCTGTTCCTACATCTAATACTAGCAATAATGTAGTTGCAGCTACAGTTGTTACACAGACACCAGTCCTTACCCAAAATGTCAGCTATACCAATGCTACACAACCACTCCAGAGACAAGTAAGCACATTTTTGTTGTTTTTTTTTGTTCTTTAAGAAAATTTAAATGATTGAACTCATATATTTTTTAAACCATTCATTTTTGTGATGAATTAACAACTAGAGCACTTTAAAAATTTATTATTTTTCACTATAAAAAATGATGTAGGTACTTTATTTCACACCCTTTGTTATATTTCTTTCTACTCACCAGTGTCTCAAGTCCAGCTATAACCAACATATGATACAAACACTATGCACATCGTCACTTTAATACTAACCTCTAAATGACATTAATGATCAAGCATAAATTTCTTAACTGTCATATTCTTTTTGGCATATTTCTTTACAGCCTAGAAACAACAGTTATACAAATGGCCAACAGACAGCTTGTACTCAATATGACCTTCAGGTTAGTATTCATTCCTTGTTTTTTATCATATTACTAAGATTATTATATAAGATTAACACATAATTTTCATTATTTTAATTCCAATCATGTAATATTAACTTTTCCATCACATAAAAATTATTTTGGCTATTCTTATGCAGATAAGAGCAAATCTACACACTGTATTATCTACTAAAAAACAAAAGTGAACATTTTAAAATATTAACACATTGTAATCAAAATACTTGAAAGGTCTTTTATTATTTTTTTAAACTTTTTCTGTATCACAACTACTTTAAGAAGAAGACAAAGAAGCAACCCTCTATCCCTAAAATTTTTAAATTCATGTTTTTTCTATATATGACTAATATGGGATATACTAGAATTACTTTTGAAAGAGAAAGTTAATACTCTGTAAGTTTCCCTACAAAAGTTAAATTTTAAAAGATTCTTTTTTTGTTTAGAATGTACAAGAAAAATTTGTATAAATTATTTTATATGCTGAATATTTAAAACTATGTGTTTATCTCATAAGTTAGAGAAGAGAGATGTTTCTTGTTTTCTTGTGCATATAACTAATATTCTGTCTGTAATACTTGTTTTAATTCTTGACCATTAGCAATCTCTTTTTTCCTTATTTTCAAAATTCAGCTTGTGTGTTTTAAATTAATTTTAGGAAAAAAATCATCAATTTTTTTCCTACTGTCAGAAATATTTTCATTATACACATTTTTATTATTTGCAATTAGTTTCTTCATTTTTCTCTTCCTTTTTCATCCCAAATTAGGTATTTGACTTCTTGACTTTCAGTGCTATCTCCTGCATTATTGATATAGCTTTAGCTTTGTTTCCATTTAAGTTCATAGCAAACACCAACCTCTTAATAGAATTATCATTTTGAAACTCAAGCTTATACCCAACAACCACATTCTTGATTTAAATTTTTTAAATGCCCTTTTCCTACGTTTGTTTAATTTTTTTTCTTATCTCTAGCCCATCCTGACTTACAGTGCAGTTCCTCAATCTCCACTGAACCAACTGACCCAAAACATTCTTTCTGAAGATTTTATGTCTCTCAATGCAATGGACCAAAATTTACAGCATGTTCAAACTATGGTAGGTTAATGTTGATGGCATTATTATTATCTAATATATAAAGGTATTTTTCTAATCTGTATTTTTAAAAAGAAATTAATTTAATCTTGCTAAGAAAAATTATTTTTGAATTTTGACTCATAACATATTTAAATAAATTTTGTCTTTATCAGATACTTGTAGATTGCCAAATCAATGTTGAAAGTTGTTTCTCTAAAATTCCACTCCACAAAAAAAAATAATGAACACTAACTGGAAACAAGAATTATTCATAACATTAAGATTTTCTTTTTCTAGATTGAATGTAACAGGTATTTCATTTGATTCCAGGTGAGGAAAGATTTTGCACATCACTATAAAATAATAGAAATTAATGAACCAATCTCAACACTTTAGCTTTTTTCTCTTCTCTCCTATTCCATTTATATTGACTCTGACAAAAATAATTTTAATAAAGGGAAATAAATATGTATTAGGTTGGTGCAAAAATAATAATAACGTATTTTTAAACGTCAAAAAACGACATTATTACGTCATTATTTTTGCACCAACCTAATAAAAATAAAAAATTCACAGATCTAGGTGCAAAATCTGTAATAATATATGCAAACAGAAAAACATTGTTTCTTTTCAAAAAATATAAGTTTATATACAGAACAATTATGCATTCTAAGCTGCTGCAGAGAGGATGCAATTTTATTTTCTCACACTAATACACTTAATTAAGCAATCGGCTTTAACATTGAAATGCATTAGCATGTATAAGTTATTTTTCCTTATAAAACGTACAGCTCACTTATGATCACTTAACAAATTTACAAGGGCTTATGGCCATATCACATTGAAACACAGGTTCCCATATAATCACCAAAATTAAGCAACATTGAGCCTGATCAGTACCTAGATGGGTGATCACTTAGGAATACCAGCTGCTTGGAGATGCAGGTGGTGTAATGGATAATGACTCAGAATGTTAATCATAGAGCTGAGTTCCAGTTCCATTCAGGCTCATTATATTCACTTGTGTGCAAATACCCTTGGGAAAGGTGTGAATCCACCTCTTCTTTCCCCAGCTATGGGTTAATTAGTAAGACTTGTATCACTAAATCATTATTATCTCAAAAAAATTCTTACACTCTAAAAATATTTTCTAACTAAATAACCTGCAAAGTG
Organism: Acanthosepion lycidas; assembly: GCA_963932145.1. Taxonomy (NCBI): domain Eukaryota; kingdom Metazoa; phylum Mollusca; class Cephalopoda; order Sepiida; family Sepiidae; genus Acanthosepion; species Acanthosepion lycidas. The sequence goes on from OZ010578.1 coordinate 76,249,240, forward strand.
TTGATAAGCCATAGAAAATAAATCAATCAACAAATTTATAATAACTAAAAATGCAAACTGTAATTGAGGGAAGCCTTATTAAAACTTCTGATTAAATCTGTAGATTGTTTTATTTATTTAGGAAAAAGTAAAAAATATACTTTGAGGTAGCCAATAAGGAACATTTTTTAAAGGAACAAGAAGACAAAAAACTATGCAAAAAGATCACAAACTATATAACAATCCTTAACCGATGCTTCTCTCAACCAAACTAATCAATATTGTCCTCTGATTACTATTAATACATGCAACTTATCATTTCTTAACAACTAATAATCTCACATTGGCATAATTAAACAATGTAACACACAACAAAATTATTTCTAATGCACAAAACCACAAAGAAGTTTAAACTCATTAGCTGTCATCGAACTTTACATTAAAACAATAATTTTTGATTGATTTACTCTAGATTGACCAATAAAATGGGGTTCTTTATACCATTGCATCTTGCTTAACAAAGCAAAAATATAACTTACTATAATCCTTAGACAACTAAAGAACAGATTTCTACACCATAAATGTCATTATAACAGAAAATTGCTGCATCTTTTAATGCTCACTTTACTTTGCATTATAAATCAATATAAATTTATGATTGGTATTACAATAGTTATGAATTATTACAAATTTATTTTGTTAAACTTTCTTCAATTTTCTTTAATAAATAATATATAATTGCAAAGTTGCATATTGTAGTCAAACAAACTTAATATGGATAACTTGTTCTTGTCTAGGGGTGACTATTTATAGTCTCTACTCTTCACATATTTAAATCAGACTACCACTACAGAAAGATTAAGCTTTTCTTTCTCCAAATATGTTTATAATCTTGTGTACATTGTAGTAAATTACTTTAATTCCCTTTGTATTCCATTGGTGAGATGTAAATTCCACTCAAACAGTTTCATCCTGTGAACCACTGCTTTGTGGAACCAACTCCCAAGAGGATGCTTCTCCGATCGCTACAATCTTAACCTGTTCAAGTCTAGGGTTAACCATTATCTTCCCCACATATCTGCATAAACTGTACCTCTTATTCCTGTAAACCTTCTCAAGTGGCTCTTGGGCCTTGTACAGAGTGAACATCATTGTAGAAAACAAATACTGACTCGTTCTCACATGTATTAGTGAAATCATAAGCTAATTAATAAAGCACTACAAAGTCATTGTAATATATAAAGGAACTTCTTTATAATTAAAGTTATATTTTTAATAGACAAGATTTTCATGGTAGGCAAGTACTTAATATAAGAGATATAAGATTGATTATGAGTTTCACTTTTCCAATTGTTTTCAGCTATTTTATATTTCTTAGAAAAATTTATATCCTTTATTAACTGTTTTATTTCTCTCTAGCATACAAGTTACTAACAAAAGCATCAAAAATTATTTTCTTTATTTCTAATCCATAATATTTTTCAGTATAAACATTTCATTTTTGTTGCTTACTTGATAGTCAGTACTCAATACTGTTCATGCATTATTTTTCTGTTTTCACAAATAGAATTCAGCTGTCCAGCAAAGCCCATTTCTCTCTCAGGTTGTGTCCACTGTCCCTAACACAGTGCGCAACACACAGAATGTAACTACAATTTTTGGCAATGTAACTTCTACTGGTGCCAACAGCTTAGCTTTTACCAACAACCAAGTGGTCAACCAACAAATCCAATCACAAGCACTCCAGCCAATAGCCCCCCAACAACAACAACAACAGCTGACAACTGCAACTTTGACAACACAAACCAATGACAAAATTTACCAACAACAAAATGCCAACACTGTTACAATGGCCACTGGTGTCCTTAATAGTAAGGCTACAACACAGAGACCAGGTAATAGCACTTCAAACATAGCAGAAATATTATGAGAAAGCATAAAACTAATCATATCAAAACAATATTGAATAATATCACTGAAAGCTTGGACTGATTGGAAATTATAAAAATATACTAGCTTGTGTCTACAGAATTTTTTTCTTATTTTCCTTCATGAATTTCTTTCATGAAATTTAGGTTACTGATCAAATAATGTATGTTATCAAATATTGCTGTACTTATTATGCTAAAAGCTGTAAAACTAAAAAAAAAAGTTCTTTATGAAATTATATAAACTTTTTGCAAAATGGCGATAGAAATTGATTAATTTTAAGTTGAAATTCAAGCTGATGCACTTTCAATTATACTTAAGATTTAAATATATAAACATTTTTTTTAGTTTCTATTTCTATTAATTTTTTTATCTGATTCATGTTTAATTTTTCTTTTGAACATATATTTTATGTAATTAATATTATATAATTAATAGTCAATGAATTCATAAAGGTTCAAATGTAATTATTATTAGTATTATATTAGTATATATTTGTATTATATGCATTTATATAAATGTCTTTCCTTATTTTTCTTAATTTCTTTTCTGTTCCAGCCCACAAGGTTGTTCAGCAGAATAACATCATTACCATCCTGCCCTCCGCACACCAGGAATTAGAAATTCAACAGAAATTAAAGCCTCATCGTACAGAGGACACTGTATTAGATGATGGCTGTGGAATTGTCCCAAGTGGTGCATCTAGCAAGAAAAAACTGCGCTGTGAATTATGTGATAAATATTTTGCCAAAAATTTTGACCTACAGCAACATATTCGATCCCACACTGGGGAGAAGCCATTCCAATGCATTGTCTGTGGACGTGCTTTTGCCCAAAAGTCTAATGTAAAGAAGCACATGTCAACCCACAAGGTAAGTCAAGTTTAGCTCAATACTTGACTCATAGATAAATGTCTTTCTAGTTAGTAAAGGGATAAATGTAGGGAAAGCTTAAAATAAGGATCAGGTAAATATAGAAGAGTAAATGAATGAGTTGCACTTGGCCAAGGATATATGAGTGATAGCATCTGTATACTAATGTTTGGTAAGAGACAATAGGGCCCTTACTTATTATTTAAAAAGTAGAAAAATTAAAAAAAAATGAGCACTTCTTTAAAAAAAAATTGAGAAAAGCAGCTATACAATGTAAACAAAAAAAAAAGAGAAAATAAAATTCATCAACTTTTATTGAAATTGTATATACAAGATGTTACTGAAATGTTATTCATCCAACCCACTCTCCCAAATCTGATCAAACAGTAATATTTTAAGGAGTGAAAGGACTTATTGGCTGAGAAAAAAACTTTTCTGCAGCCTTTGTGCATAATTATTATATAAAAAGAACATTGGCATTAGCATGAAAAATGCAATTATTTTCAACTTGACATTTAAAGTTTTCAAAACTTTAACTTTATTATTTATACTGTTTGTAGATATATATATATATTTTACTTGTTTCTCACTTTTAGATTTTCATTAAGTTTTCTCTTGAAAAAAAAAGAAACACTCAGTTTATAATCTAAACAATGAAAATTAATAGCAAAAATTCTAATGTCCAGTATCTGTACATTTTTAAAAATCCATGAAAACTTAAATATCAGATTTAATAAAACTATTTTGTTTGTTTTAACAACTACATTTATTAAGAGATACCTCTGTAACAGAAATTTCTAAAAACATAATTTACTTTAATGTGACTTCTTCTTAATTTTATAACATTGCTTCTACATTGTGTAAGGGTTTAATTTGTGAGAAGTCACCATAAAAAATAACACAGATATCTTACATTAGAAATTTAAAAACTTCATTTTTTTTTTAATCATTACTCCCTTTGTCATTTTTAAAAAATTTTCACTTCCTTTTCATTTTTTAAAAATTTTCATTTTTCAGTCTTCTAATAATATCTAGACTAGATATCTAGACAGATGAACAGCTTTTCTATGTTATCACATTTCAGCCAATCCATTCTACAGCCTTTCTTAAGAAGATTTAAAGGACATAAGTAGCACCTTTCAATAAAACAACTGATTTTGTTTTCTGAATTGGGAAATAGAAAGGTAATAAGGTTTTCAGTAGCAAAACCACTCTTTACAACATACTTAATAGAATTGGTCTCTTGTGATAAATGAATTTGACAAAAGATTGCAAATGTGGAAGAGAATATAAAGAAAACATCAGTGAGTCCCTTGAGAAACATAAGAAAGCATTATCTATAAAAAAGATGAAAATGTCTAATTATGGTCAACAAGAGCTGGCATACATTCTGTCTCTGTAATAAGATCCAGGCAGCAGTTGATAGGGAACATTACTAGGTGTAACTGACCACTGGTCTAAATGAAAAACATCCGCACTTCATACTGATGTTATCCTTTTATCTAGGAAATACACCATGAAAACTAGAAATAAATAACAAATATGTTTCTTAAAAGTGGAAATGAACAAACAAAATACATTTTAAAGACACAAACAAGGAAAACACTTTTCAAAAAGAAACAGTAAATTTGGAACAAAATCCAGGAAAGGATAAAGGGACACATGCTGATTAGAGGAGAATTTCAGATTTACTAGTAGGAATCAGATATTTACCATGTTGCCTATTAGACCAGTATTAACTAAAGAACAAATGGTAGTTTTGTTACCACTAAGAAGTCACATGTTAGAAGGCCCACAGAAGGATTATACCCAAAGCACCAGACCATATGTAGAAGCAATATTCAAGGCATGGACGAATGGTAGACTTATAAATATATGTATAAAAAAGAAATATTTTTACAAAATTATTTTTATAGATATTTTTTTAAAGAATTACTCAAATTTGTAAAATTGAGATCTTTTGTATGAGAAACCCTACTTTTTATGACTTTATCACAAAATGTTCACATATAAGCATGGTACTTTATCAGTTGGATTAATAAAGATCAAAACATTGGCTGAAACATATATGAAGATACTGGTCAGGATAATTGTTGGAATAATTTTATAATTAAAATTTTTGTTTTATTCTTAAGTAGCTATACCCAAATAAAATTTTATTAAATACCAATCATGTTGGATAGTTTATTTTTGTAACATAAATAATAAACAATAAAACTTGAATTTTCAATTTTTAAAGGAAGAATGCTATAAATAGTGTTAGAACTAGTTAGTGATAATATATATACACTTATCCAAATCTAACCAAGTAACTAACCATTAGAATTTCTCTTGGAAGTGTTTCACAACCAGGCCGAGAACTTTTCAGCATTTCCTCATCCTATTACTGTGGCTATATGAGTATATAGTCAAGATATTTTATCTATAAATTGCATTAATGAAACTAAAATAAGCAAAAATCTTTTACAAGGGAAATTTTTTTTAAACCATGGAATTTTCACAAATCAAATATATCTAATGATAAATCAGTTTTATATACATAAATTTCACTGGTCAATTTATAAAAAAAAAAAAGAATTAATCTTAACAGTAATGCTGAAAAATAATCAATTTTTGGCTGAGCTTTCACATTTACTATTTTAAAAAAAATGTATTTTAAACAAAATCCAATGACAATTATAGTTTTCTAAAAAATATCCAATGACATTTATAGGTTTCTAAAAAAAATCCAATGACAATTATCAGTTTCTTAAAAATATCCAATGATAATTATAAGTTTCTAAAAGGAAAAAAAAATCAATGACCAGTTTAGAAAAAAAAATCAGTTCTTAATTATAGATTTCTAAAAATTCAGTATTATAGTTTTCTACCTAAAACCAACTAATACTCACCATCTGAAAATGGAATGATGCAAATTAATGAGATTATAAATAAAATGTTTATTGAATTATGCCAATTCTGTATTCCTTGTATTTTCATAAAATTTTCTCCATAATTTGTAAATCTAAATTGTTCAGTTTATATTTCTTAATATTTAATACTGAGAAAATTGAAAAATCTGTTTATTATCTACTTTATTCCAAATAGGTATGAATCCTGAGAATTGAATTGATCTTTTCTACTTTTCAACATTAAGAATTGTGTACTAGTGAGATCAAGTGTCTACAAAACCTACTGCGTTTGTAATGAATATCAAGAATGTGTGATCTCAATTAAACTAATCATAATCTTTATGTATACCCTGTGAAAAATAATAAGAATTTCTGTGATATTCATAAAATGAACCATCTTTTTTGTCTGTGTGTTATTATTTATAGGCTTAATTTCATTTTATTTTGTAGGTGTGGCCCAGTGGTATGGGCTCAACATTACCACGACAACCATCACCCCATGTGTCGGGAGATGAAGGAGATGGTGAGACAGGTGATTCATCTCTACAAGTTCCAGATCAGCCACCTCCCCCTCCACAGCCACCTCCATTAACTGATGTTGATGCAGTAAGAATATTTATCTTAGTTTTTTCTGCCATTTAATTTTTTGATTATTATAAAAACCAATAGAAAAAACTGTATTTCAGTGACACAAGCCTTTTCTTAAAAGATTCCAAAATGGAAACCTCTTGTTTTGATAATATTAGGACCATTATTGTCTGTTTTTTTAACAAGTATTGATATGCCAGTCATTGATTTTTTTTTTTTTTTTTTTTTTTTTTTATCAGCAGACTCCAATTTCAAATATTTAAGGATTATTTTATATTTTTAATATTATAATTTACTTGATATCATGTCATACTGATCCCATTTTATATTAGTAATTGGTAACAAAAAGAGTAGTAAACTCCTTAGTTGGAATATCTTGATTGCTAAATATGAACAGAATATTTTAATTTGTTCATTATATAACAATCTTATTGAAAAAGATAAATATTGAAAAATAGGTTAAGAAATAGAAAGATTGAAAGGAACTGAATTATATATGTAAAATAATTAGAACACGGACCTTTCCGCTACCATGGTTTCTACCTTTATGGTATCACCAGGCACTAAAATCAAGTGCTCCTTTTCAAAATTCTCTTATACAGTTGCGGCCAAAATGTTCAGAACTGCATTGTTTTCATCAGAAAAGTAGATATAAGTTTTTATCAAAGTTGTTTTATATTCTATAATTTTCACAGACAATAAATACGATATTGTTATTGTCTGAGATTTTGGTATTATTTGAGAGGATAATAAAAAGTTGTGGATGATTTAGTGATTTACTGCAAAACCCATGGCAGCCAAAATGATCAGAACGGTTGAAAAAATAACAAAATAATCAAAAATGATAGAGAATACTGGAATTATTTAATATTTAGTGTGAAGCCCTTTAGCTTCAATCACACTTTGACATCTTTGACAGCATGAGGAAATTAAATTTTCAATTTCTTGCTGGGTGATCTTATTCCATTCTTCCTGAAGGGCATTCCATAATTGCTCGATTGTTTTAGGATTTCTGGCTTTCGAACATTCTCCTAGAATATTCGACTCATTTTCAATAGGATTGAGATCTGGGCTTTGAGCAGGCCAATCCATAACAATAATCTTTTCAGCCTTGAGGAAGTTCATGACCACCTTAGCCTTGTGACATGGGGTATTGTTCTGCATGAATATGGGTGGTCGCTTAGTTGAATTTCTCAGCACAGGCAAGACATGATCTTTTACAAGTTGTTTATAAACTCCTGCATTTACCTTTCCATGTAATCGCACTAAAGAGCCCACACCATCTCCAGATATCATCCCCCAGACCATGACACTTCCTCCACTGAATTTAACACTGGTCTTAAGGCATTTAGGCAACTGTCTCTCTGTGTCACTCTCTATCACTCTCTGTAGAGTGCTATGTCGCCTACTTAATATAGGCCTGGAAGAGTCTATTGTGTAGGTAGTTTCCGGTCTCACAATACTTACCTGTAGACTTTCTTGCTTCACACGAACCACAATCATTGTAGACCTTAAGAATACCGTGAACAACACTTTTTGACTTGTTAACAATCTTTGCAATAGACCCAATACTTAAATTATCCTTCTTTCGAAGCTTAATAATTTGCTGACGAATTGGTAACAGAGTAAGTGGCATTATATTAACAAAGTACAATGCAGATATTCTTTATAACGAACAGTCACGTAAACAAATTAAAAAAATTAGAGTTCACCAGTTAAATATACTAAAACACGGAGTAAAAGCACCATTCTGATCATTTTGACCGCCATGGGTTTTGCAGTAAATCACTAAATCATCCATAACTTTTGTATTATCCTCTCAAATTACACCAAAATCACAGACAATAACAAATATCATATTTATTGTCTGTGAAAATTATAGAATATAAAACAACTTTGATAAAAAATTATACCTACTTTTCTGATGAAAACAATGCCGTCCTGAACATTTTGGCTGCAACTGTATATGCATCTGTACCAGCAGAAGAAAAAGAATAAATAGTAAGAGGGAAAGAGAAGAAAAATTTTTAGTTTATACAAATAATCCAACCCAGGATCATAACTCACCAGTAGTAATTTTTTTTTTTCATGCTTACAAGCCATCGTAATTTCCAATCTTTTGTTCAGTAGTTTGTGCCACTCTGGGTACATCATAATTACCAATTTTTCCTCTTGGCATAGTTTACACATCTTATTCTCAATATTGAATGGTTGGGTTTTCCTCAATATATCCCATTTTATACTGAGGTTTTTATTATGTTTTTCTTTTATGCTCCACACATAACCAGAAAGTTTAGTGTTGTTTCTATATCTTGCTAGTTTGAATGAGTATGGTTATAAAACCTCTTTTTAAACATTCCCTATGTATGCTTTTTCTTAGTTTTATGCAGGTTCTACACTAGCTCTATATATGACACTCTCTATTTGATAGTTGCCGCTTAACAGACAATTGCACTTTTTCTCTACCATTTTGACATCCACCCAGATACCTCCACATCTTCAAACAATCCTTGAGGGACATCAAATATACTATTATCCATGCTTTTCTGCCATATATTGTTGTTATGGAAAAGTGCAGATTTTTGGCTGTGCTTGATTATATACACCTGTTCACTTTTCATTTTTATAAACTCTTTGGCAAGTGCCAGTGCTTTGTGAAGCCCCTGTTCTGATATAGATGTATAAAAATCCTTTATATCATACTTTATAAACATATGCTTTCCTTTTTTAATTCCATATATCCTTCCACTGGTTTACTTCAGTGGCTACCTGCAACAAATCGTGTATTTCTTGCATGATCATTTTACTAACCATACCTAATTTTGTCTTTGTTGGGTTGATTAGCTTAAACAATGGATTATTTGTAAAGTTTTTCTTGTGTTCATTAATTGTTATAAAAGATTGCCTCAGTTGATGGTCCTCTACTTATTTTTGAAAGTAAATAAAATTGTACACATTGACGATGATGGCTAGTATCAGGTTGAGGGATTGGTGGTGGTAGTGGTGGATAAGCAAAGAGAGTGTGATGAGAAAAAAAGTGTTGTTTCTGATCTTGGTTTCAATATTGAGATGAAGATGAAGTTATAAGTGATTGAATAGCTAGATACAGAGAGTCCTCGACTTACGTCAGAGATCCGTTCCTACAGCCTGACGTAATCTGATTTTCATTGTAAGTTGGAACTCACCTACATAAACCCTCACAAGTCTGCCATATGCTTGGGAGCAATAATGAAGGGCAAAAAGTTCAAAAAAAAAAAAGACAACACAAACAAGAGATAACGAATATAACACAAGCCAATATGGCGTACAGCCAGTGAAAAAACAATGCTGTCTTTCTCATACAGTGTCATGTGATGATGTATTATATTATTGGAGATGGCACCGTAACCATGAAATACCATACATTGGGTCCAACATAACTTGAGGATTTTCTGTAGTGAATTGAATTTGATAAATGAAAGTGTTTCCTCATACATATAAAACCCAATAATAGGTTGCTCTATGTGAATAGTAAGTTCAATCACCCTAGGACAGTGATCAAACACATACCCAGAGGAATCATGTGTAGGCTCTCTAAGAATTTCTCAAATATAACAATTCTTGATGAAACCAAAAACTGTTATGAAAGGGCTTTGCACGAAGAAGAGCATAAAGCTAAGTTGGTCTTTAAACTGGTAGTGGCATCAGGAATGAGTAACTAAAAGAAATTTAATTACCTTCTAGTTTTTTGGGGGTTTTTTTGTAATAAAAAAAAACAAATATCTTTTCTTTCATTTTCCCTCGTCTGGTCATCAGTATATCTTTTGTCTATCAGAAATTAGTGACATATTTTTTATGCCTCAATGCAAGGGATGTAACTTATGTGATTTTTTTTTTAAAGATCTTTTAAAAAAAACTTTTTAAAAAAATTTAACTTGTAATATTTTTAAAAGTTCTTTTTAAAAAATCACATAAGTTACCTCCCTTGCATATTATTTTGAATTTACGGTTTTAACGCATAACACATTCATAGAGATTCAACACATGAAGATGGTTTCAGATGAGATTGAAAGTAGTTGGGGAAAAAAAATTATTTGAAAGAAAATTTGGGAATTTTTCTTAATCAATTTTCTACAGGCATCAAGAAATTAATTCATGGACTTGAAAAGATTAAAATAAAAGTAAAATAGACATTAATACATCTAAATTATTTTACTAAACACAAATTTTAGAATAAATTTTTGTGTTTTTAGATACATGTATCTATTACTGCAATATACTTTAACTTTTGAGCTTACTGAAGAGATTTTATGACTTTTAAGAATGTGCATGCTTTAACAAATCAATGTTTATAGTATGTGTCTTTAGTGAGGATGTAATGTCAAAAGATAGATTTCTACTGACCCATTTTAAATTCTTTGTCTTTATAGCTGAATGATGAAGACCAGAAACTGAATGTTGTTGTTGACAATTCTTATTTGTGTCAGTATTGTCCTGAAAAATTTAAATCTTATTTCCAACTCAAGTCACACATGGTTCACCATAAAAATGAACAGGTAATTATTTTATCATTTTTCCTGTAAGTTGCTCTCTACTCTTAGTCTGTAAATTACCATTTCTCAAAAGTGCAATGGAAAAATTACTTACAGAACAGGACAGGAGGTTACAAAGAAAGAATAATTAACTCTAAAGCACAACTTAGACAAAACATGAATAAAACATTTGAAATCTCTTATTTTATTCTATCTAAAACAATGCTGGAAAACAATTTTTTTGTTTGTTCATTTTTAAATTACTTGGTCACTCATCAATGCAATATGACCATTCAGTTTAGGCTTTGATTCTTAAAATATACCAATGCAGAGCAAGTATTCACAAATTTCAGTTATCAATTACCTTGAATATTTTATATATTATTAAAAAAAAGCATGTTTTCTTAAAACAAGTTGATAATTTAATAACAACATCCTGATATAGATCTTGAAATATGAGGTTACATCCATAAGTCTGCAGCCTGACATATACTTATGAACTGAATTTTGATATGACATTTTCAGTGTATAATGTTTGATCTATGTGACTAATATTCACCACTATGTTATGTTGAAAAATAGATATTTGTTGTTTAAACTAAATGCTCTTTTTTCATTAGGCAATGAATTTATTGATGCACCTACATTTTGTAATTGCAGAAATTGCAAATCTTGTTTAAAAATGCAAACAGTGTAACCTGGACATGTTGAGAGGTCTGAATGTAAAGTTGTAATTTGCAGTGAATAAATAACAAGAATTTTAAATGATGAAAATCTATTTATTTTTTTATTCATACAATTTCAGATGTTTTCTGTAAGTCTTTGAGATTCAGTAAATAATAACTAAACAAAATTTTTATTTAAACAATGTAATATTCTTTTTTGTATAAAAGCTGTTAGCATTCCAAATATGAAATTTTATAATTGCATGTAGCTTTCATTTCAGGGTTCTGTGAAACAAATTCTTTCTATAAAGCAGAACGTTTTAAAAATGTGGTCTACCTATACACAAGTTTGGTTAAATGCCCAACAGAAAAACGCAAGAAATTTAACGATAATGTTACCAATAGTACAAAGGTGATGTATCTCGCAAACTGTAAAAAAAAAAAAAAAAACTACTATGAATATGAGAAGCATAAAACATAAAAAAACAGACAACTGAATATCAATAAAATGAATTAGAAACAATGATTTAGATCAAACATATTAGATACATTTCAAAAAAAGAAAAAAAAACAGATATGTTTGCACTGAACATGCAAAGACTCAGAATAAAGACACATATTCAAAATAGCACAAAAATAAAATACAACTTAAGTAGTCAAAACATGAGGAACAACCAACAATACCAAAAACAAAACCCCTTTGAAAATGGCTAAAGAAGTGGCTGAGAGCACTTGGAACAATGAAAATTGTGGAAAATTTCTATACTCCCTTACTCCTACAAAACATAAGGATGCTGGAAAAACTAAATAAAAAGTGAATTAAATCTTCCTTGTTTGCCATATTTAATGAAAAATGTTTAAAAGAAAGGTTGCTGGCCAAATATACATTAATATAGCCACCAAAACTGTGTAACCTCCCCTGGTTGGTGGCTGACAAGGGCAGGGTATTACACATGCTTCCACATGTATGTAGAAAAATATATATAATGCATGGTGGTGTAAAGGAAAGTGGCTTAGAATGAGAAATTTGATAGGCAAGTTCAAATTCTGGTCAAATTTGTTACATTCACTTACACACAAATATCCTTGGGGAAAAGTATGAATTCATCCCTTCTCTTCTCCCTCCCACCAGCTATCGGTAAATAGCAGTACAGACTGGGTTCTATAGCCTCAGTTGGCAACCAGTCTAGAAGGAGGACAACTCTCAAATCAGAACCTGATGAGGGCCATTTGGAGACTTTGGCACACTGTGCACAAGTTCTCTGTAATATGGTTCTTCCAAAAAGTGAAAAAATACTAATCAAGATATCACATTAGGAAAAGTGTAAAGTCGCATTACTCCTTGTTTCACAATCAAAGAACAATAACTTATATGGTAAGCTCATGAATTAAATACAATATCTTGAGATTTTCCCATAAACATTTCATTTATTTATTTTTTAGGTCTACAAATGTGTGGTTAAATCTTGTGGGCAAACCTTCAAAGAGTTGGAAGCATTCTTGGCACATACAAAGAGCCATGAAGAAGATATGACATACCGATGCCATGTTTGCTCAAAGCATTTTACTACCCTTTACGAGTTGGGTATGCACCAATTCAATCACAGTGCCTGTGAAGATAATACTCTCAACCGAATTGGACCCAGGTAGGAAATAGTTCTAAAGTTCTGAAAACTGCATTTCTTTTCTTTTTTTTTATTCATTTCACTGCAAGCAAGACAATAAAGCCAGTAAGATGCAAGAGATTACTGAATATAAAAGAATATGAGTAAAAGAAAAACATTATTAAGGAAAGAGAACAATAAGAAAAAAATAATTGCATTTAAATTTTTAAAGATCAAAGTTGACTGGAAAGCAAAAAGCCTGAAGAGAGTTCCACAAGTGAGAAGTGCAAGAGAAGAAATTGTTAGCATAGAATTTACAGTGATATATAGTAATTTCGACTGTAAAATGATGATACCTAGCTGCCAATCTAGTACTGTGCTTAAAATTGTAATGTCGAGCTACCAAAGAGGAATGTTAATCAGAACAATTACTATGGAAATATTTATTATATAAAAGACACAGGGAAGCTGTTACAGAGGTGGTAAAGTGACTGAAGCAGTGATGTCAGGTCAGGACCGATAACATTGTAGATTCTTCTTTGTATTGTATCAAGAATCTCTAAATACATAGCAGAAGCACCAGACCAGATGTGGCAGCAATATTCGATGCATAGACAAATCATAGACTTATAAATGTGCAAGAGATTCTGGTGAGAAAAACTGTTTTGTTCAACACAGTGAACCAGCTTTCCTATCAGTAGACCTAGAAATTGATTCAATATAATCTTTCCAAGTTCAATCCTTGGTGCTGATTAAGCCAGTTTATTTAACAATAACTCATCAAAGAAAAAGGAAACATTTTTTTTTTAAAAGCAGAGAATTATTTTTTTTCCTTTAGTGATTAGTTTTATCTTTAGAAACTTTCTATTCCTTAAGTTTTTATAATAAAAACTCTTTTTGCAATTTATGTAGATATTCTCTTTTGCATCTGCTTCAAAATCCCAACATTGTACTGAGCTTTCTTTATCCTTATACTGACTTTATTCTCTTGATATTGTGGACAGCTGAACCTAGTCTTAGGAGGGTAAATTTGTGGTTACTTTTTTAGAAACTGGAAACAAGCAATTGATAAAAATTTTCAGTATTTTTTTTTTTAAGTCCTTCCTGTCAGTTGAGTCCCCAGTGCAATTTTGTTGAGTGTTGGCCTCCATTGACTTGAATGATTTCAAACATGGTTGAATCCAATCACAAGATGCCATTACCAGACCTTACACCACAAAAGAATGACACTACAAAAGGATATCTAAAAAGTTAGATTATTGAATTGAAAATGCTAAAGTCTAATTCTTAGTATGGAATTGATATGGCACAACCCACACAATAAGGTTAATTTTTGACTTAATGCATTTTTTTTTATAATTTTTTTTTTATAAATTAGTTTATAATACTGCCTAGTATATATTTATTAAAATTTATTATTAGTTTTAGTCCATTAAAAATGAAAAGTTATAACTCTATAAATGGCTGTTAAGCTTCTTGACTATACTTTAATTATATTTGTTTATAAATAAATTGCTAAACTACTTTCCAGTATGTTTTTTTCTATTTAATGAAGTTTGCTCAAAATAAAATGGTGAATTTCCTTATATACAAAGTAGAAGTAAAACAACAATATATTATTATTGGCCTATTATATTTCAAAGCAGTTTTTCTAGTTGATTGTTGTTACATTGTCTTTAATATTTTTTGTTATAATCCTAAAGATTTGATTGAAAAAAGAAAACATCATTTTATACAAATACAAATATAAAGTTTGTCACTTAGCTGATTGGTGTTAACCTTTAGTATCCTGACGCCAGAGTTTCATAGACAAACCCTCTAGCAATCACTTCATCCACTCGACAGAGGGTATCAGCAGTTGACTGCCTATATTTCTCATTTTTTTATATATGCACTTTTCATTGGTACAAGATTGATTTTGTTTTGTTTTTTATGCTCTCATGATCTTCAGGTGATTAGAATGCCTAGGGTGTTCTAGTTGTCTGAAGATTGTGATAACATAAAACTTGAGTAATAGCTTGAGCTGTCTCCAATGTTGTTGCTCTGTCTGGGTAGTCTGGACATGAAACACTTTACTGCATAGATAGGTGTTTGCCCTTTGGTCTTTCTTTCTTTTTTCTTTCCTTGCTTGTGATTTTTCCTTGTGTAAGGTGTTAGGTCATCTGGCAAGTTGTTTGTTAGTCAAACCAACTTCGTTGGTTATTCTTTACTCTCTCTCTCTCTCTCTCTCTCTCTCTATATATATATATATATATATATATATATATATATATGAGGTGATTGAAAAGAAAGTAACTCCCTAAAATAGGAGAGTCAATCATACATAAAATAGGGAGTTTCTTCTCAATCACCTGTATATATAGTGATGTAATGAATAGTTGGTCAGAATATGAAAGG
Source organism: Acanthosepion lycidas (assembly GCA_963932145.1). NCBI lineage: Eukaryota > Metazoa > Mollusca > Cephalopoda > Sepiida > Sepiidae > Acanthosepion > Acanthosepion lycidas. Next base: position 76,264,676 of record OZ010578.1, read on the forward strand.
GCAGAGATTGAATTCCAACCAAGTTTATTACATTCACTTACATTCAATGCCTAAATAGCAGGACAGACTGGGTTCTGTAGCCTTGTTTGGCAACCAGTCTAGAAGGAAAATTCTCAATTCAAACCAGCCTGGAGAGCGTTGGGCACTGTCAGGTGTTCTTACCTGCTGCAGTGCCCCCAATAACACTAATAGGATACAGGACCTGTGCTAAAAGTTAATTATGATCTCTCTCATGTCTCTTCATAGGCGATTGTGGCTCCCCTCAACTTCCTTTCTTTTGTTGCTCTTTATGTTTATGGTATTTGTTCTTTTATCCATTTGCATAAACTTGTCAACTAAGTTACTTGCTGCTTTTCTCTGCTTCTCTTGCCTTTGGTGTATCTTCAGGACTGATTTTCTTATTGTACTCCAAAGATTTCAGCTACCTCTTTCTGATTATCATCAATTTCTTTGTAGCTTCTATTTTTCTTTGTCATATGCACTACCTATTGTATTTTCAACATTAATCTATAGAACCATATATTGGTTGTATTAAGTGTTTATTTTCTTTTTTTCATTTGTGAGAAAATTGTCCAAATTTTATTGCCATATAGAAGTATAAACATCAGATAGTAATCGAGCATGCTTTTCTTCATTACTAATATCATTTTTTGATCCTTTCATACTTGGCTCAGTTTCTGAAAGGTATCTTTTGCAATTCCCAATGCCTCTTTGAATTTTTATGTCACATTTTTCATTGGTTGTTATTATGCTACTCCTGATAGCTGACATTCTGTACTTGTCAAATTTTGACATCCCCAGTGTGTAGCTCACATCTTGGGTTGTCTCTTGCTCACCACTATGCTTTCTATCTTCTAACAACTAATAGTCAACCTTTTCTTTTTACTTTTCTCAACTACTTTATCTTATAGATTTCCTTACCTATATCCATCAATAATAAATCCTGGTAGATCCTCTAATTTTCTAAAAATCAACTTGATGTACAGGTTAAGTAAATCTTGTGAGAAAATAGACCCTTGTCACATTCCTCTTTCTATATTGGCAAACTTAGTTTGATTCTTTTTTTTTTTTTTTTTTTTTTGCATACAGTGCTCTATTGAACTTTTTGTATATATGAAACACAGCTATAGGCCTTTCTGTATTTCTATTGCCCCTTCTGTGAGTATTCTGGTCATGATTATAGTATTTTTTGTTCTAGCTTCTTGTATAAAACCACATTGTTTTTCTCCTATTTCTGATCTAATTATTATGTATTTTAAATCCTACATATGATATACTTTGCTGTTTTTAGAGAGCATGTACTATTAAAAATTTAAGACAGCATCTTAAAGCAGTGTCAATCATCTGTTCATTTTTCATATTCTTATTTTATGCAGACACTTTCAGTGTACAAAATGCTTAAATAAATATTCCACTCCAGAAGCTCTGGAACATCACTTATCAACTTCAACACATGACTTCCCATGTCCACACTGTAAAAAGATATTTCCTTGTGAACGATATTTGCGGAGACACCTACCAACGCATGGGAGTATAGGTAAGTTATCTCTATTTGTCTATTTTGTATTTATATGGGCTTTCATTTCTACCATGTTGTCTTCTTTAACAATAAATATTAAAAAAAGTTTTTTTTTGTAGGTTTTCATTGTATACTAGTTAATAAAGCAAGACATAATGTTTCTGTTTTTTTTGTTTTTGTTTTTTAAAGGAATGTTTCAATTTTTATCTGATCTGTTTAAACTTTAAACTTCACATTTTTTTTAATAATTTTACTGTTATGTTTTGGTATTACTGGTATGCTTTAACTCGTATTACAGTTAACAAAAATAAAAAAAGTCAAGAGGAAAGATTAATGTTAATAATGCCAACAGTCACTCTCAAATACAATCTTGATCTTTTTTAGCAAACTTTGAATTTGATTGATACAACATCATTACTTAAACCTGTCAGAAGTTATCAATGACATTAAGATCTTATGGCTGTTCAGGAAAATGTAATCTTTTAATACATACACATCTCAGACATCTCTTCACATCTGCTGGGGAATACCAGGTGCTGTAAGCTTGGATGTGCAACTGGTGTAATGGATAAAGGCTTGGAATGAGAAATCAGAAAGCCAAGTTCAAATTCCATTTGAGGTTGTTATATTCATTTATGTGCAAATACTCTTGGGAAAGATATGAATTCACCTCTTCTCTTCCCAGCTATGGATTAAATAGTAAGATTTGTATTAGAAAATCATAATTTTCTCCAAAAATTCTTACAATCCAAAATGTGATAGCTTTAAATAACCTAAAAAAGGTTGATAAGCCGTAAAAAAAAAAACAAATCAATTGAAACAATCTTTACATCTTCATAAATATACATTGGTATTATTTTTTTGACTATTTTTTCTTTAAAATAATTTCTGTTACTTTGTATAAAAATTCTCAGGTTATTATTCTAAAACTCTTTGGTAGTAAACAGCATAGGTTAGAAAACAAAAATATATCTCGCTAGCAACTTATTCATTATTTTTAATTTATGTTGCTTACTTAATGGTTATAAAAGAAGGACCTATGAGTTTTGAGCAACAGAAATAATAATCAAGAAAAGACTAATCAAAAGTTAACACTTGTGAGAGGATTCTTTTGTTCTCTATACACCATCCTACTATACCACTAACAGGATGACCAGCTAATGGGGATTCATGCTTTTGCCAAAGGATATAAATGTAATATTGTGAATATACACTTGAGTCTCTTAGTTAGCTTTTGTCCCATGCTATGGTTCAATTCTCATTTGCATTGATGTGAACAAAACTGGGAAAAGCATAGTTTATGTTCAAAAAAGAAACTGACGATGATATATGAGACAGGAAGAAAAGTCTTGAATACTGTCATCTTGGTATGAAAGACAAGTATGTTAGTTCTGATAAACAGAGTTCTTTATTTAGGTATGGATAAGGTCACCTGGCACTGCCTAGGGGTTGGTAAGTGACATTTGGAGTATCTTTGCTGCTATTTCTGTTTTCTCTCATGGCTAGTCCCTCTCTTTGGCCAGCAAGAATTTTATCTCCCTCTGACTCTACTTCACTTCTTACTCTAACTGTAACTCTGACTGCAACTTCCTTTTATCTAGCATGCTTTGAAACTCTCACATCTTAATTTTACTATTGGTTGTCATAGAATTGCCAGTCACTCCAGGCCCTGATAAAATCATTTACAGTCCACTCTACTATGTAGGTATCCTAATCAATTAAACAGGGATCCATTGTGCCGCAAATTGAATTTTTGACAGCAAAAATTTGAATAATTAATCATTTTTATTTTTCAGTGTACTAAATATTCAGTCATTATGCAAATCTAGATTCCTTGTTTTTCCCACAAATTGTCTTTTGACATCAAGTGATAACCAATATTACTAATATAATATATGTTTCAGCCTTACTTATACTGGTTCACTAATTCTATTTGATATGAAATTTTCTCTTCTATTTAGGTCAGTTTCCCTGTTTAACTTGTCAGAAAAGGTTCAAGACTGAGCACTATCTGAAAATGCATGTCCTCATCCACAGTGGAGAGAAACCATTCACATGTGAAATTTGTTCTGCTGCATTTAACAGAAAGGACAAACTCAAGAGACATATGCTGATACATGAATCAGTAAAGAAACACAAATGTCCCTTTCGCAATTTTACAGGTACAAAACAAATTAAAACTTCTATTTCATTGTAAGAATATTTGTATGTATATGTGCTGGATGATAAAAGTAAAGACTGATACTAACAATAATGTTATTTATCTACTAAAAATTTACAATGTGATGAGAAAAAAAACCTATTTGCTTATTCACTAAAGCCTTCAACACTTGTCTAAAGCTCTTGAGAATCTGTTTAATGCAAAACATCGTTTGGTACTTGCAATGTTTTATGTATTCTTCTGGAGACCCATAGGCGTATAAAAAGGAACAAGAGAGGAGCTTCTCTATATACATATTTCTTTATTGATCCATTGACTATGGTATATCTATCTAAGCTCGTACATGCCCTTAACTCTCATTGTTTTTTCGGGGCTCAATTCAAATCTCGCGCCACTGCGAATATTTTTTGAAGGGTTATGCCCCTTGCATTTGTTTACATTACAGTACTCTGATTATATTAGTTTTTTATTCATGATTTATCCAAGTTTAAACTGTTTTTGTTGATTAATTGAAATTGAAATTTACTCATTTTACTGATAAATAAGTTATTAAATTTTATAAAGTTATTGCTTCAAAGGAGGAAATAATTTTAAAATCTGAAACATTTTAAAATTTCAGATGTAAAATTATATGTAAAATATCTTTTGTTCATTATTTACATTATTTACAATTTATTTTACATGCAATTTCACAATGTTTCAACTGTTGTGTCCTCCAGCTTTCATCAGGTGCTTATTAATCCATGTAACATTCAGGTTATTTGGAACTGAATCCATTATTTAATCTACAGAGGTAGATTATTCTCATTCTGCTGACCATGTCTAGGAATATCTCTTATTTAGTACTGCACAGTTATTGCTTGCTCCATTCCCACTGAGTCCAAGTACAGCTGCCTAGCTCAGACAGAAATCTTTTATTATAGTTCTATTTTTTTTTTTTTTAGGAAGAATAATTTTCTTTGTATAAATGTATAAATTCACTTTCATCATATATTTAGGTTTTATTCTAATTCTAATCATCACTTTTTAAAACGAACATTGCTGAAGAATGAAGGTAGTTAAAATAATGGTGGTGTCAAAGGAAAACCACCACTTTGACACACTGTTTTTTTGCAGGCATGAAGGTCCAAGTTTGTCTATTAATTCATGTTTACTCTATTCAATATGTTAATGTACCTCTTCTCGAAATTTGTGCCTTGTTTTCATTTGTTCATTGTATATTTCTATAATTAACTGCTTTCCATCAGTTCTATTTAGTATCTGGAGAATCTCCATTTTTCTTCTATTGTTCTTTTATTTTGTTTTTGCCCACATGTCAACAAAAAACAAAATAAAAAAAACATTGGTACTGAAAGTGTTAAGCATTGTTCCAAAGAGATTTCAGTTTATATAATAAAGAATAATTGAAATGCTGAAAAAAAAATAGAATAATTTGAATAAAAAAAAAAATTCCTTTTATAGATTTAGCACAAAAATTCATTTTTAATATCATTGTTATTTGAATGTAATATTTTTTTAAAAACTTTTTTAGTCAAAAATTAGAAAAGCCACTTATTGATATGACCATTTTTATATTTTTTTTCTTCTCCAGGTTGCACAAAGGAATTCAACCGACCAGATAAGCTAAAGGCACACATCATTACGCACAGTGGTGTGAAACCATTTAAATGTAAAGAATGTGGAAAAGGCTTCAGTCGCCGGCCCCATCTTGTTGAACATGAACGTGGCCATAAGGCTGACTATAAGTTCAAGTGCCAGAAGTGTGGGCGTGGTTTCTTCCGACCTAAGCTTTACCAAGACCACAAGTGCCACACAGTCAAGATTGGCTCTGATCCACAGATATTCCGTCCACGTAATCGGCGCAAATTAGGCCGTCCCCGCAAGCGTATGATAACAGTGACTTCAGACACAATGAACAAACAAAATGGAGAAAAGGAACAGGTCCCTCGCAAACGTGGTCGACCTCGAGGGAGGACTGCAGCCAAGACGCAAATATTGCCTCAGATGTGTATTCCTAATGCATTTCATGATACTCAAAGCCTACAAACAGGAGACCACATGGTTCTTGATGCAACAGACACAGCCACTCTGGGTGTACGTCCAGATGAGCCAGGGGTTTTGGATGGTCAGCACAATGCTGTTACAACTGCTGCTCTTGCCAATAATCAAGTATTGGCTCAAGCTACAACAGTGGGCCAGCAAGGTCCAGATGGTACAATTGCAATTCCTCAGACTGCAACAATTGATACGACAGTATCAGCTGGGGAGTTGACCACCAAAACTGCAGATGCTGTGATTGACCATTATGTTGTCCACTTTACCGAATCAACAGACTCTCATGGGACAACAATCCATGCTCAGCTAATTCCTGCATATCCATCAGGTACATCAGTAATGCCAGCTAGCGCTTCAGCCCTACAACCAATCACAATCATTGAAGCACAACCTGTGACAGTAGCATTGCCTGCAGTAGCAGATACCCCAACTATACAGGCTGCAGCTCTGCCAACAGATACTCAACAGACTTATACCTATTCCACAACTCTTGAAGATTTTGGAGCTGAGAGTTTGCTCAAGGAAACTGATGCTGTTATGCGATAAACTTTTTTTTTTTTTTTTTTTAACAAAAACACTAAAAAGGGTTAATTCCATTCCATTTTCATCTCTAACACATGCTTACATGTCATTGTTCAATATATAAAAGTGTAAAATCATTTGTGTAATTATTTAAGTATGAATTCCTTATTTCATTTTATGTATGATGTGTGAAGGCTTTTGAAAAGTAACTTCCTATTTTTTTAATCTTTGTATAAACTTATCAAAATTCTATTTATCCCTAAATATTATTTTTAATTTATGTAAAAGTACTAAAATTACTTTGTTTCTCAGCTCATAATTCATTAAATGACATAAATTATAGACCACTTTTAATGACTTCCTAGATCATCATTAAACTTTGTGAAATAAATTCAGGTATGATCTACCTTTAACATGATATCTATTATGAAAGATATGTAACAAAGAATAAGGGACAAATTTATTGGTGCATTATCTTTATATAACAATGCAGAGATCTTCTTCAAAGATTGAAATCTATTTGGTCTTTTAACTTTAAGGAAATATACTGAAGATGCATATTCAATTAAATTTTATCCTAACAGTTTAAGAAAAATATCTGTTATTCCTAATGTTACAATTTTGCAATGCCTGTACAAAAAAGAATTTTGGTAATCTTTTGTGACTGCAAAAACAGTGTGTCAAAAGGACTGTTTTTCCCTTGATACTGCTATTATTTTAACTACCTTCACTCCTCAGCAATTTTTTTTTAAAGTGATGAATAGAATTATAATAAAACCTAAACACGTGAAAGTAAATTTATCCATTTTCTTTGTTCTTAAGAATTGACAACAAAAATAATAAACACTATTCATTAGATTGTTTATTTACACTATTTATTATATTGTTCATTGGAATGGTTGGCAAAACCTTGGCTAATTGTCTGTTGATTCAAACTTTATAAAATGGTGAATAATAAGGATTTCCTTATAATTTGTATATTTTAATTTAGTAAATGTTTATAAATTTCTGAACAAAAACATGTTTTCATATCTATTTCTTTATAAATTGGTAAATGATAAATATTGCATTGCATTAGTTTTAAAACAATTGTATTAGTTTTTAGAATGTTGTAAATATAAAATTATTCTTGTAAATAAACAATTTAATAAATAAAAAATGTTTAATATTTTTGTTGTAAATTCTCAAAAAGAAAAAAATGTGTATCAATTCACTTTCATCATATGTTTAGGTTTTATTAAAATTCTAATAGTCACTTTTTAAAACAATAAACATTGCTGAGGAGTGAAGGTAGTTAAAATAATAGCAGTGTCAAGAAAAAAAAAACGTTATATTGACACGCTTTTTTTGCAGGCACAAAGGTTAAAAATTTACATGAGGCTGCTCATTATATTCACATCTAAATTTAAACTTATAAACATTTTAATATTAAAGTTAAGTACATAAAATACTGTTTATATAATACTAAAATAAGAACTACAGTGCATTCCAGTGTTTTATGTAAATAAGAAAAATTGCTATAACTATAATATTAATGGTTGGAAAGTCACAAAATATAAGTCTTTTGTCCATGGAATATCCCAAAAGCTTAGCAGCAAAGAGAACTGAGTTTATGCCTGAATATATAAAAACAAAAATATTTTTAAACTATTTCACTTTTTATGCAGTCATCTCAGAAAGTCAGTGTGATGGTAAAGACAAAAAAAATGAAAGCTAATGACTAACTCAGCAATAATTTATTTAGAGAAATGACTTAAAAGCTGCTCATGACAAGCTGGGTGCAACAGCAAAGCAGAAAAGTCATATTTATTTTCCTTCTCTCTAATAAATTGTTAATGCTCTGATGATTATCAATGTAGTTTAACCCTTTAGCATTCAACTTGCCCAAACCCGTCCTGTAAATATTGGCTTTCAATGTTTGACCTGCCATAACTGGCCCCATGTAAACTCTGCCATATGACATCTTTGCAAATAATACAGGAAGTCATGCAAATAGTGAGACTTTGAGAGCCAATATTACAGGGTGGGTTTGAGCATGTTGAATACTAATGTGTTAAATCCAAGAAACATGGCAGCCATGTCATATAACTGTCATCTTTTAAACCCTAATTTACCTAAATATTCATTAATTACACTAGCATCATGAGCTAGCACATTATTGCACATAAAAATGACTTTGAATCCTCATCTTCTTAAGCTATATCTGAAAGTTGGATTTTAGAAATTCAAAGTAGGCAAATTTAACACTATCATCCATCCAGAGGCCAACCAATTCATTACTGGTGATTTCTGTGCAAAACATAACCTCTGGGTGATGCCTCAACCAAACAAGCTTCAGTTCTTCCTCCAGCCACAATCCATTTCTCCAACTGTCAGGGTCATCAATCATTACCCTACACATGTCCATGAATAGAACTTTCTGGAAATCCATTTCTTATACAGTTTGGCCCAGTTGACACACTTAATGAGGCAATTTGAATTCAAAGGAGAGCAAATAATTGCTTTAGTACATCATACGCCAGTGGATTTCAATGATATTTTACTACTCTTAAGTGGGTGCTTGTGTATCTGTTGTATGAATGGACAGTATTATCATTTTATGCCTCCTCCTAGCACTTTTGTACCACAAACAATATTTGGCAGACTCATGTGAGTCCAGGTAAAAATACGAGGCAAAAGATGGAATTCAAACAAACAGCAATTAATAAATGTATTAACAAGACAGGTTACAGAAGGATATAGAAAGAAATGAAGTTGAAGTTATGAACAATTTAATACAATCTTCAGTCTGTGTTTCTAAAGTACTTAAAGGCCTTGTGTCTATTAGAACAAAAAGAAATTGTTTTGTCACTCCAAAAGTCAAAGGGAAAAGAGGAAGAGCCTTTCAAATATCACACTGACTGAATATTGTCAGGAGGCAGTAATCCAACAAATGTTATTCATCCAGTAAATGTCAAAGCTTTCTATATCTTCCCTTTTGTCATATCACATACTGTATGTAGCCTGGCTTGTAATAAATTTCTTGATTGTGTGACAGTATCTGTCAAAGATTTAGCAATTACTACCATTGTTTAAGCATAGTGAGGCATTTCAACAATTTTTGACTTGTCATCATTGCTCAAACATGCTTTTTTATGTTGCATAAAAATTGGAACAGTGGCAATGAAGCAATTTTCACCAAAATGGTTGATATTTGGTTACTGTTATGCAGAACCATACCATTATTGAACACAGTTGTTCATGTTAGTGTTGCTAAATTTAATTATTTGTTGTTAATATTTGAAAAAATGTTACTTGCATAAAATGTTGAAAAACGCTGTATATAATATAGGGTGTGGCAAAAATACCTCCCACATAATGGTAAGACATTAGTTAGATGAAGTTATCATTACTCCTAATGTAATACCATTATGTTAGAGATATTTCTGCCACACCCTGTATAAAGGTAATTTATTATAGAGTACAATGTTAATTTTATATATATAAAAAGAAAAAAGGAATTACTTTTCATATAGCTTGTACACATGATATAGATAAAGTAGTGAGTTAATTTGGTTTCTTTTAAATATTAAATGGCAATCAAAAACTACTGAAAATTTCTGGTAGTTAGTCTTGATTAACAGTTATATGTTAATTCCTAATCCAGGCTGTTCAATGTAAGACATCATATTTAATAACATATTAATATTAAACAGGTTTCCCATTAGATTGGAAAGAAAGTCTTGTCACAATTTTTGTTCAGATATAGTTGACTTTAATTTAATGAGCAATTACAAATTCAATGAGAGTAATACATTTCTTCATTTTCAATGATATAATCTCGTCAAGCAGGTAAGTTTATACTTGAGGTATCATTATGCCTCAGGTATAAATTCTGGTTGTTTCAAAGCAGAAACAGTTTTTATAAATGGTGTACAGTTTTTCTTTCCAGGAAATGTAAATATATAGAAAGGTGATAATCTGACAGAGTAAGGTCCAGACAGTATAATGAGTGAGATCTAAATGTCTATATCAGTGACGCTTACTTTTTTTCAAGAAGGATTGGTAGGATGTTGATAAAAATAGCTGTCCAAATTAATTATTTAATTACAAATCATGATGGACAACACTCTTCATATCCCACCAAAACACAGAGCACAACCTTGTCACAATGTAACTCTAGTTTTGGTGCAAACAAACATTTTTTTAATCATAGTCATTGTTTATTTTACTAAGTTTGATTATAAAAGACCCACCTTTCCTCTCTGGTGACAATTCTTTCCAGAAATAGATAGCATGTCTTGACTTTAATGATGAACAATTGTCATCATCATGGAAACTCTATTGGCCAAGTTTTAACACTTTACCATATTCGTAGAGACAGGTTATGACAGGTTGTATTGTGTCATTTCTCAGGCTCAGCTAAAGATTTTTCTTCAATTACAATTAAAAGAGCTTGACTGTGAATTGAAATCATTCATCCAGAAAGATGAGTATCATTGAAATTCTCCAATCAAAGCTACTGGCATTTCTTGACACAAATATTTCTTGCCACTCTTTTGTGAACTGATAAAGCATGCATTATCTCAAATGGATGTCATTTTTATGAGTAACTTCAATTCAAAAATTATTCAAATTTTGCATTAAAGATTCCTGAAAGGAAATTTGTGTAGTGAAGAAGTGCTACAAGATTGTATTGGATGAGATTGTTAGTCACCAGTTAGTAGCAGGAGGAGTTATGACTCCTTGCTGATAAGGCTGAGGACTTTCAGAATAAATGAATTCAACATTTTCAAAAGAAACAAATTCAACATGGAGGATTTTACGCATATATTTTTATATAAAGAACAACGTGGTTCAAAAAAAGGAGAGAAAAAAATTATATTTACATGTATACAGAGAGCTTCAAAAACAAAAGGAAATAAAAACATTTATGCGCTTAGCTATTGTGCGTGTGTTTCCATGGTTGTGTGAGTGAGTGGAAAATAAAGAAGTCAGTTTGCCATGCAACTAAGTTTTTACAAAGGGGGAGACTGAATATGTCTTCTACCTACCACATCCTGGAGTAAAAAGATAGTGTTTATGTCTCTTGCTTTTATAGTCTTGAATACAATGATATGAAAAGATCAGAATGCTAAATTATGCATAACAATGCTTGCTATAAACAACAACTTATAACAAAACAAGAAACAGGACTTTCTTTTCCAACCTAATATGTAACATACAAATTTGTCATAATATATTAATGGTTAGTATTGTTTGGTAGTTGAAATATAAAATTTACTGATTTTTTCATTTTTCAAACTGAGAGTTTAATCTCCGTTTAACAATTGACAGCCATAATTTGTTATTAAAACCTCAATCATTCTAATAAGCATAGTAGACTGTTGACGATTCTGAATTGAAATGAGGGATTATAGATATTTATGAGAATGTTCAAATTAATATTTTCTGTTCATATATTTTCATAAATTGAAAATATGGATTAAATCCAGTAAAATGATTAAATAAGGAATGAGTAGGAAAACCTTTATTAATTTGGCATGTTTTGCTATTTTATTTTCACTTCATCAGAAATTTTTTTGAGGAGTGGGATGACAAACGCAGAGATATTTCGATATTTTTTAATTCTATGCTCTTTGTTTCCATTGGTCAGGTAGATGTCACATGTTCATTTTTGTGGCCTTAATATTTATATATGTGTGTATAAACTTTAGTGGGCATTTTGGGTATGTCTTGTAGTATCTGTATTCTTGCTACCATGTCAGGAATTAAACTTCCTGACATGGTAGCAAGAAGATGCATATATGTATACTTCCCATTTTTCTCATTACTGTTTCAGAAATTAGATACACACGGATGTTACAAGACAAACAAAATGCCCACTAGAATTTAAATATGCACACATACATACTAACACTACAAAAACTGAATACATGACATCTACCCAATCAATGAAAACAAACAACATAAAATTCAAGATATCAATACATCACCTCATTCTCCTACAACCAAAATTTCTGATGAAGTTAAAATAGTAAAACATATCAAATTTGTAAATGTTTTCCTACTTATTCCTTATTTAATCATATTTTCATGAACATAAAGTGATAGATCAAAGTTGATATTATTTTAATAATAATCAGATCATCAACTGTTTTTGGTATAAAAATTGTTAGTTGCAATAAAAAGTTGATTTTTCTTAATCCATCATTATGATATTATGCTACATGAGGGTTGACTGAAAAGTTCATAGGCTGACCAAGATATAAATGTAAGTAGACACACCAGTTGGTAGGGCTTATAGTCATATAGAATTGAAACCCCAATTCCCATACAATCACCGAAGTTAAGCAATGTTGAGCTTGGTTAGTACCTAGATGGGTGATCACTTGGTAATACCAGGTGCTGTAAGCTTGGATGTGCGGGTGGTGTACTGGATAAGTGCTCAAAATCGTTAATTGGAGAACCAATTTCAACTGGGTTCATTATATTGACTTACACACAAATACCCTTGTGAAAGGTATGAATCCATCTCTTTTCCCCACTGTTATGGGTTAATTAGTAAGACTTGTATCACTAAATCATTATTATCACCTCCTTCTCACACACACACACAAATTCTTACAATCTAAAAATATTTTCTGGCTTTAAATAACCTGCATAAGGTTGATAAGCCATAGAAAACAAATCAACCAATCAAACACCAGTTGGTAGACTAAAAGACATACAAGTGCTGGCTAATCAGCTGTTGCATTCTGGTACTCTTGCATGTATTTTAATCTACCAACTGGTGTGTCAACTTACATTTATATCTTGGTCAGCCTATGAACTTTTCAGCTGACCCTCATACTATAATGATTATGTTGGTCCATACTAGCTTAGCCTAACATGGCACAAAGCCATAAATTTGGGGCAACCAATAGTAATTGTCTGTGAGACTCACTTACTAACCAGAATTCTATGATGAGATGCCCAAATATTTTTATTCTTTTTAAAATTTTTCCAGTTTTTCTAAAAAAAAAATTGGACAAAATACTAATTTTTACTTTTGCTAATATAATTCTATATATGTATATGGGTATCATATATAATTTTGTACCTATAATGTGCATGTATATATGTGTTTGTACAAATATATATATTTGTATATTATGTGGGCATATGCATGTCTGTATGTATGAGATGAAGTAGTAGAGAGTCAAAACTATTTTGAACATACTTGTAAATAATTATTTGATAAAGTGAGATATGAATATTGGAATATATTATATGTTTATATATTTTATTTGTTTTTTACTAATGTCATTTGAAATATCAATAGCCATGTTTCTTGTGTATGCACATGTTAAATTGCCATTATATAAATGCTATACAGAGACTTATTCATACAAGAGAGTTACAACAAAAGTAATTGCTCAGTTGAATATTGGTTTCAACATGTTGAAAATATTCTTGGCAACATTGGGATATTGCAAAGTTTGTGTCAAATGTGTCATACAGAAGCTTACACAAGAACAGAAATCACCAAATATAAATTAGTCTTGACCTGCTAAACCACTATGAGGCTGAAAGTGACAGTTTCTTAGATTACATCATTAATGTGTTTCACCCCTATAACCTGGGATCAAAATGACAGAGCATGATGTAGGGATATATGAATCCAAAATACAACCATTAGTGGGCAAAGTGATGTTCACTGTCTTTTGGAATAGGAAAAGCGTGATCCTCCTGGATTCCCTGGAAGCCAGACAAACCACCAACGCTGACTTATATTATGATGGTTGGCATTTCTAGATTCAGGCCAGAGAAGACAGCCTTTTCCTTGCAGTATGATAAAACCAGGCCTCACACTAATTTGAGGACCATGAAACATATTTCAAATTTTGCTTGGACTGTCCTGTCACATCTACTTCTAACTTTCATCTGTTTGGGCCACTTAAAGAAAGATTACTTTCTGAGTGTTGTATACGTGTACCTGGTACCTCATAGCACTCTACTCTGTCTGCAGTTGGCACTAATGTCTCACCCTAGGATAACCAATCTATTGCTTCCCTCTCCTTGTTCATAGTCCTTTGCTATGTTATTCTTGGTCTTCCTCTTCTTTTTTCTTTAGGGGCCCAGGTCAGTGCCACATATATATGTGAGACTTTAGAGAGAGTCTGTATGGCATTTACCTAAGGGCAGTTTCTTTTCTGTAAATTTACCCTTGTGCTGAGTTAGGAATCACTTTTTTTACAGCTAATTACTTATGTTGAATAAAAGATATGTCAGTTTTTTCTTTATTCATGAAATGAAACAAATCATTGCTCAAATTTCTTCTTTTTTTTTGTTAGGTAGTATTTGTGGAGAAAAGTAGTAAGGTCAGTTTTCATCATATTTAAATCTTTTACTAATCAATCATACAATTGACTCACAAAGATCATTTGAAAATATTACTGGTTCATATGGTTCACTTTTGTTGTTACCCAAATAATAAATTTACCCTTTGATTTCTGTTCTATGCAAAATATAATAGTCCTGGTGCTGGTATGACTTAATATTTATGTAATTAGTATCTGCTAATTTATTTCAGATCAATGTTCACATTGTTATTTGGGTAATGTTCACATTATGCTACAGCTACAACCAATCATTAATGCATTATGTATGCTTGTTTGATTAAAAAGCAAATGATTTAATAAATTATAACAATATATGAAATTATATATGAATAAGAACTATTTGACATTTTGTCTATCACTTTGAGAAGTGTCATACACATATCCGACATAGTTCAGATGCTCAAATCTCTTCTTTCTAAAGTTGCTGTAATGCAACATTTCAGACAATCCCTTCTTCAGCTCTCATCAGTTGTTTAAAGAGATAACAAGCTGTCCTCTTAAATAACCAAAGCTGAGACAGAAAAATCTGGTATGGCAGACAATATCTGCAAAGAGAATAATAATTGTCAGTATTGTTGATGAGTGAAGAGGCTGAAAGAGGTGGCATATATTGGCCTGTCATGAATTTCAACACAAGGTTTGCTTAGAAAAGTCGGTGTTGAAAGCCTCCCTCCTTACACACGCATGCACATATCCCAGCCCCTGGTGTAATTTGGAATCATCTGGGTACTTGACAATGTGAAAATAGACTAATACACAGGACAATAGCCTAGTGGATTAAAGCATCGATTTGTGAATTTGGTGACAAAGTAATCATGAATTCAACCTTTGGGCCAGGCAATATGTCTCAGTTGAAATAGGATAAGGAATAATTGAGCAGTACTAAATAATAACTAGACGAGATATATCCCTAGACATGGCCAGTGTAACAAGAACAATCTACTCCTGTAAATAAAAGAGTTCGGTTCAAAATTCTCTGGAGGTTACCTGAATTGACAAGCACCTGACGAAGGCCAGAAAGCACAATGGCTGAAATGAGATAACAACAACAACAAAAATGAAGACAATAGTTTGTGTGTAAATAATAGAAATAGACTAATACAGTGGATAGATTAATGGACAATTACTTGAGAAAAGAGGTTTCCTTACTTCCCACTATGGATTATATCTGATGAAGGCTGAAGAATAGATCAGCCAAAACATGTTAACAGAATATATACAAAGAGATTTGAACTTCTGAATCATGTTGGATATAGGATAAATTCTCTTCAGAATTACTGATGTTTGGGAAGATTGCCATATTTATTAATGTTAAATTCTCTAGACAAAGCTAATTTAACATGGCACATAATATTTTTACATGTTTAAATTATTCAGCTTTAATTCATTTTTGCTATCCTTTGGAAATATTACCAAATTTAGACATATGCTGCACATTTTTATGACATAATGATAGTCTATACACCAATCATTTTAAACTCCACAAACTCATGAAAATCAATAATATCCTAAGTTTGCTCCTGTGCTTCCATAAAACTTCAAATTTTAAGTACAAATAAAAAATGTCCTGCAAACATGGATAAATGTACCTGCAATAAGACATAGTGTGTCAAAAGGACAATTTTCCCATGACACTACTTTTTTTAGCTACCTTTACTCTTTGGCAATGTTTATTATTTTAAAAAGTGATGATTAGAAATGGAATAAAATGTAAACATATGATGAAAGTGAATTCATACATTTTCTTTTTATTCTTGAGAATTTATAACCAAAATAATAAACACTATTTGTTAGATTGTTTATTTACAAGAATAATTTTTGCAACATTACAAAAACTAATACAATTAGAACTAATGCAATGCAATATTTATCATTTACCAATTTATTGGGAAATAAATGTGAAAACAATTTTTTATTCATAAATTTATAAACATTTACTAAATTATTAAAATATATGAACTGACTATTAGGAAATCCTTATTATTTACCATTTTATAAAGTTCAAATCAATTAGCTAATGTTTTGCCAACTATTCCAATAAATAATATAATAAATAGTGTTTATTATTTTTGTTGTTGCTTCTCAAGAACAAAGAAAATGTATAAATCCATTTTCATATGTTTAGATTTTATTAAAATTCTAATCATTGCTTTTTAAAACAAACATTTCTGAAGAGTGAAGGTAGTCACGTGAAAAAAAAAACCCATTGTTTTGTCATGAGAAAAAAAAAACATTGTTTTGACACCATGTCTTATTGTGGGTACATTTATCTATGTTTGCTAAATATTTTCTGTGTCCTCATTTCTTTACATTTTCTTATTTCTAGATCTTGAGATAATTTTTAGAAAGCTAGAGACGATGCCCTCGTCTGGTATCCTGATTTAATACTTGCATAAAGAAAAGATCTGAAAATCATTTACAAGAAAATATTTCTCAACTACTGCTGTTTTTGCTCTTTTTTTGTTTTTGTTGTGTTTTTTCTTATTGTATGATTTTTAAAGAATAATACCATTAACTGATAATAACTGTTTGTCTTTTCTTTGAATTCTGTCTTTGTGTATGTTTAGAGTTAAGTAGAGGCTGTCACAAAATGGATCTGTGAAAACAGGAAGTCAACTAATCGCTTGTAGTGTTTACCAAAAGATAGATGTACAGTTTATGCATCTTGTCATTTGAATTGACACCTTTATAATAGCCACAACCAATTAACTCATCGAAATATAAGTAGAAACCTTCAAAAACTACTTAGTGCTAACTTTAATCTTATTTTAGAAGCACTACTACCTTCTTGACTGTCTAAGTAGCTTATTTAAAATTTGTCACTTGAAATAACCATGAGAAAAATTTTAGACTGCAGGATTCAGTAAAAAAACTTATGAAATTATTATGATGAGCATTAAAAAAAATGTTAGTCAGTTACCATTTTTCCTTGAATAACCACCAAGAACACTTATTTAGTAATTGAATCTTTAGAAGGGACATTTATTCAAGTGAGATAATTATTAAAATATCACTCACACATGAAGCAATTGGGATACTTGTCTTTTATAACTTGCAATGATTCTTCTGTTTATCCTTTACAACTTATAAAATCAATACATTAAATGATTTTTCAGCACAATATATGAATCCTTCAAAATTTTGAAAAATTTCAATGAACCTTTGAATAGATATTAGACCAAATAAAATTGATTTTTGTGAATAGTATTAAATGAAGTTTCGGAAAACATAAAATAGGGAGGATCAATTTTCATTTTATTTTGTGGAAAGTTGGAATAAAATGAATGAGGGAGATTTCTATTATCTTATTTAGAATTTAGGATAAAATTCACAAAACTGGTAAGAAAAAAAACAAGCATGTGGTGCTATTCCCAACACCAATTTTATACATATTTGGAAAGGGTTGTTTATTTGAAATTAAAAACACAGATTTTTCCCTATTATAAGGGACAGATATTTAAAAATTACTTCTTGATGAAGCTCACTTATTTGAGGAAATCTTCTTATTTTTTTTTAATCTAATGAAATCTTTTTAAGAGAAAAGCTGCTGCTTAATTGTACACCCTATATATGGTGATTTTCTAAGTTTAGCTTAGATGTGGCACAAGACCAAAAGTATGAGGCCCCCAGTGAGGATCAAACTCACTACCCAGTCCTAATTTATCTAGCAAGACAAGCTTGCTAACCATTACACCATGATGAGGTGCTTTGGACTGATATATCTATGAAAATGAACTTTTGTGCATCAGTTCTTATTTTCATATGTGTAGATACAAGGAAACAAGCAGAAATAATTGATACTACTGAGGGAAGAAAATACTAGATTGTTGTCGTTTTTTTAACCATTTCACCCCAAGAAAGGCAATAAAGCCACTAAGATGCAAGGGTTATTGAATGATTGAGAATATGAAAAAAAAACACTATTAAAGAGAGAGAACAATAAAAGAACAACAATTAAGAAAGCAGTAGATAGCAATATTTAAATGTTTGAAGCTCAAAGTAGATTGGGAAGCAAAATCCAGAGGAAAGATCCACAAGTGAGAAGTGTGTTAGAAGAAACTGTTAACATAGAACTTACAGTTACATCTAGCAGCCATTTCAAGTGTAAAATGATGGGAGCTTGTTGTCAATCTAGTACTGCACTTAAATTCCTACCGTTGAGGTATCATAAAGGAAAGTTCATCAGAACAATTACCATGAAAGTATTTATGTAAAAGTTGCAGGGAAGCTACATTACTGTGACGGGAAAGTTACTTAAGGTGAGATGCCAGATCAGGACCAATATCAGTGCACGAAAGCAGATATGACAGCAATATTAAAAGCAACAACAAATGGTAGATATATAAATATGTAAAATAGATTCTGACTAGCACAACAAAGGGAACCAACTTTCCTAACAGCAAATTTAGCAATTGATTCAAGATAATGAAATTGATTTTTGGTTGGCAATGATGTAAATAAACACATTAGATGAAAATAAAAACAGCATAGTGTTCTAATCTTTGTCTCAAAATTTGTGCATATGATAGTATAAAAGTTTTCAGTTGCACAATTCCTGTTGATTTACACAAATACTGTATGTGTACACTAATAAGATTATGTTGTTTTACTTTAAAAAAATAACATTCCTTCCAAGATCATTAAACTATTGTTTTTATCTGATTCAAATTTAACAGTACATTTTAGGAGAGACATGGTTGAATAATTGATAGCATCTTGGATTGAGGAAACAGAGAGACAAGTTCGAATTCTAGTCTAGTGTGTTACATTCACTTACATGCAAATACCCTTGGGAAAGATATGAATCCATCTTTTCTCCCTCCAGCTATGGATAAATAGCAGGACACACTGGGTCCTATAGCCTTGGGTGAAAGAAGGACAACTCAGAATTCAAAACCTCTAACTATGGGTTAAATAAACCTAACCTACTAACAATTGTCCAAGTGTGGTGAGTAAGACATGGTCATTCAGTGAGAGCTTTCTCCAAGGAGTGAGAAAGCTCTGGATCTGTTCCAATGAGCTTTCATCCCTGGTACCTTTTTTAGTTAATAAACATTCAGGTGAAAGTTAGACAATGAATAGATAGAAGAAAGTCTTATTCATTGATTATGTAAACAAACAGCATAAAAACATTTTTGAGAAACAATTATCTAAGCTTAGATCTTTTTTTACTAAAATGGCTGACTAAAGTTTTTGCAAAATTTTTCAATCTAATCTTTGCTATTTTAATTTTGGTCTTTGTATAAATCCATAATATCGAAGTTATGTAAGTAAGTCATGTAATATTTCAAGAATTTGATTTCATTTTTAACATTTCTATCTTATTAAAAAGGCTTTCATTGTACAATTTCAGATCATGTCCCTATATAAACTTGGATCTTTTGCTAAAACTCACATATCTACAAACATGTTCTTAAGAATTATCTTTTATTTTCCATATATACATTTAAAAAATGATTTAATTTATATAATTATGGGTTTGGTTTGTTAGCTAAAAGATGTAAGTTATTTCAAGAACCTAATTGAATGGGGAATTAATTCCAAAAAGTTTTTTTAGGAAAACAGAATATTGCTGCCGTTGTTTGTGAATCCTGCTATATGTTGGAAATGTCAACTTGACAATCTAATTTGGTATCATCCAACTAATCTGACCTTGGGTCATGACCTCTTTAGAGATTAATTATTTTCTGGCAGGGGATCAGGAAGTGATTTCTATTTTGTGATAATGAAAGGTTAACATTATATCTAGCACTTTTTTGTTTTTGTTACATATGTAACACTGGGATTCAGTTATTTATCTTGAATTACAAGCTCTTGGTCAAAAGGAATCAACTTTGTTTTATTCAGAGATAATATAGATGAAGAAAATTTAAGTAAAATTACTTAACCTTTTTCAGATCATTTTCTAACATTTTCCATTTAGAAAATCAGAGATTTACTCCTTAGGCTATCTTTGTCAATTTTTCAATGTCACCATACTGTGTGCTGTGCTCTTTTGTTTTATGTCTCTATTTTTTATACATTTTGACTATCTCGTAAGGCAAAAAAATGTCAAATTTCTCTATAGTATAAAACTTTAGTAATGATAATTAAATCATTAAGACTCAACTAAGTTAGATTCTCTCATAAAGCCAGAATAACTGATTTTTTTATATAAATAAACTAGCTTTTAAAATATTAAGAAACTTACAAAAAAAAGCAAAGAAAAATAATGACTAAATATTGTTTGAAATTTATCTTTTTGAAATGTAAGTTAAAATATTCTATATGCATCATTTACTATTCTCTAAAGATTTATATCAGAACAGTATTGCAGATTTTAAAGTTGACTGAATTTGAATAATACTTTTGCACAAGTAAATTTAAAAGTTTGCACAAATATTTTTGCATATAAGTTGCTATAATATTACAGGTACAACTCTAATTTTCCAGAACTTGTTTGTTGAACTAACTCTCAGAGAATGCTTTACTGACCACTACAATCTTAGCCTCTTCAAATCTAGGGTTAACCATTATCTTTCCCACATATCCTTATAAACTGCACTGATTACCTATTATTATTGCAGCAACCACCTTCAATTACACTCTACCTTGAGTGGCTCTTGGACCTTGTATAGGGTGAACATCAGTAAATAAACTCCAGACAAAATTATGTACAAGCATTTGAATTTCATTCAGTTGCTAGATGAATAAAACCTGGTACCCACAGGCATATTTACACAGTCTCCTCACCAAGGCTGAATGTGACGCAAGGTCATTTTAATGTGGGGAGCACTATATTCATACTTATGCATATTGGCCAAGGACAAAAGTTGTTTTTTGTCTATCCCCCACAACCACTGTCATGCTGGCATCAATATTACACCAACCCAACCACTTTAGTGTAATGTGGAAGGTGCTACCACAGGGTTGGAATCTCTGGGGCTGAGCAACTTTGCCCATCTAAAATGAGGAGGAACATAGCTCTACTTACAGCACATGGGACAATGACCATGCTTCAGTAAACTCCCATTGGCAATGGTTAATTCCTGTGCCAGAAACCACAAGTAGCATTGTATTTAATAATAGTTCAATATAAGTTTCTAACAATCAGTGATGCTGTAAAGATATGAGAGATGCATAGTTAGTGGGTCAAAGGTGTGTATTTTTATCATCAGATAAGATATTGCTTTTTATTTTGCTTCTTATTAGCTTTTTTGGATATTTTAAAAAAAATTTTTTAATGATTTGAAAATACAGAATTCTTTTATATTGTAAAATAAGACCCACCATATTGCATACATTGTAGCAAACCACCTTCATTCCATTCATATTCCATTGATGAGATGTAAATTCCATTCAAGCAGATTCTTCCCACAAACAGCTGGGTTGTGGAATCGACTCCCAAGAGGATGCTTCTCCAATCACTACAATCTTGACCTATTCAAGTCTAGGGTAAACTGTTATCTACCCTACATATTCTCATAAATTGTTCCTCTTACTCTGTAACCCCTTGAGTGACTGTTAGACTTTGGTCTAACAGCCGCTCAAAGTGAACAGCATTATGACAAAAAATTTAAATATCAGGAAAATAGTGTTAGCTGTATAGATAAAGTCCCTAGAACACATGTAGGAAATCTAATAATTAGTGGTACTCTTCACATTGATGAATATTCATGGTATTAGCCTTACAAGCATTTGATAATAATGGTGCACTACAAATGTGGCCTTGTGTTAGACTTGGCTTTGTAAATCAATATACAAAGTTGATAACTGTTGTTTTTCTTCTAGGTAAGCATATAGTAATGAATCTTACCAGCCTGATACCATAGCTGAAAATTTTTCCTGCATTTCAAGTTTGGGCAAAAAGCCATAGACAACTCCCCCCCCCCCAATAAAATACCCTCAAAAAATCACAAAATAAAATACACAGCAAAAAGCCACAGACAACTCTGCAAGATAAAATACCCATAAGATTGTCCTTAGTTTTTCTTTTGGCAAAATAGAAGCTGGATGAAGCTATTATTATCCTCACTTGAAATGTTAATCTAAAAAATATATATATATAATCCAAAATCAATAGTAGTATTTATAAGAAATAAAATTTGTTGGGATTAGAACACTGATTTGCATTGGGTAGGTTGATTTTTATATGTCCACTTTTGTTGGGAAATTTTAAGTTGAAATCAGTTTTAAAAAATTATATTTGAGTTTAAGCATGTATTTGGCTGCTGCATAGGTAAATATTGATCATTTATATATGAGTCTGTAAGCATTTACTTGATAGGCAGACACTTTAGGTGGGGGGGCATGAAGCTAGCATATTCTAAACCATGCTGATAGTGGATTTAGAACACTGAGTCAAATAATTTGATAATTATTTTACTAGAAAAATATTTACACGTTGACTAATCAATAATTTGTACCAAGGTTTTGCATATTTCTAAAGTAAATTTGTATTGGATTTAGATCATTTCTAATTTATTCCAAGAATAAATTATTTGAAGTGTAATTTTCAATTTCCAATGATAAGGAATTATTTTTTTACATTTCTGCATGTAAATAATTTTCTGTGCATTTTTATAGAAAAATCATTTGTATACATTTAAAGTAAATTATTTTAGCAAATTTTTGCAACAAACATAATTATTTAGAATACCATAAAAAATAATCAAGTGTAATTGACCTTGTATTTAAATCCACTGAAAGATTACGTGACTTGTAGTTCTAATAGCTTTCTTTGATAATAATATCATAATATGTAACATTTGAAGTGGACACTCGGATGTTAGTTTGATATTTCCAACAGTGGGATCAAGTTTTAAACTGTTGATGTCAAACAGTTTAGCTAGAAATTAATTCCATACATCATTAACTAAGCCAAATCCAGGATTGTATAGATTAGCTTGACTCAAACAGGGGATTAAATATCACTATCCACCAAAGAGTGGACATACTTCAAGTCCTTCCAGTTTATACAAATTAATTTAACCCATTGTATACAGCAGGTTTTATGGGAAAAAAAATAAAAATCCATTAAACCTAATCTGATTCAAGATGAAATAATTCACTTAGTAAAATCAAAGGTGATTAGTTGGGTAACATGATTCAAACTTTATTTACTATAATTGTTTCTTTTAAATATATGAATGATTTTGCCTATTTTTATTACAATGAGTAAAGAAATATTTATATCAGTATCTATTTCATAATCTTAAATGGATTCTCAAAATCAAATGGCATTACCATATGAAGATGGTAGAACTGCTCCAGCCTGCTTCTGTAGAGCCCCTTTAGCAGGGCCAATGTGTACTACCCTTGAATCCAGTGCTTTGTAACCCTCTCTGTCTTATCAACATTTGCTTTATTCTACCTACATTTATATAATAATTTATAATGTTATAAATTAAACTAAGCACAACTACCTATTAAAGGATAAAAAAAACTTTCATGGATTTTGACGTCATTCTGGGATCTTTTTTGTTCAAATCCATGAATTTGTTTTGCTCATGCTATACCTTGAAAAACACTATTCACTATTTTTCATCAATAATGTTGAATGTGTTAAAATTATTTAACTTTTTAACAAGAAAAATCTCAAGTTCAGGTTAAAAATTGCCACAAAACATTGTTGATTTATTTAAAATGGAATGATCAATTATGACATGTATCTAAATCCCAATTAGAGAAATTTATTTCCAATTTCTAGTTTTATTTTCACATTTACTGCATGTGATTCATTATTAGGTTACAATAAAATTTTATATGAATACTACCAAATCAAAAATAGATTCGGTGGGTATCATAAATTGGAGGGGAAGACTGGCTTTCCCCTTAATGTCAATGTATGGCAATGAAGATAAAGGTACACAGACTACACTTTAAGACAAAACTTAAACAATGGCTGCAATATGGCACTGGCTTGGACAGAAGTACAGAGTGATCAGTTGGAGGTTCAAGAGTTCAGAGGCAAGTGTCCTGGTGCATACAAGAATATCTGAGAAATATATATATATATATATATATATATATATATGAACATTGCAGTCAACACTTACAGGCAACAGGCTGTGTTATGCTAGATGCAATCGTCAGGCTATGAGTGTTGGATTTGCTTAAGAATATTTTTATATATGGGTCAGTGGTGCATTGTGGGTAATCCATTTTGGCAGATATTTTGGTGGTAGTGGCTTCTTTATTTATTTAAGTTAATTTATTTTAATTGTTTTATTTTCATATTTTATTAAAATCCCAAATTAATGAATGAATAAATGAACAAATTACAAATCGCTCCAGCTAAAATAACTGTTAGAACTAATAAAAATAAACACACATATATATATATATATATATATATATATATATATATATTCACATATATATATATATATATATATATATATATATATTCACATATATATATATATATTAATATATATATATATATATATATATTCACACATATATATATATATTAATATATATATATATATATATATATATTCACATATATATATATATTAATATATATATATATATATATATATATTCACATATATATATATATTAATATATATATATGTATTCATATATATATATATATATGTATTCACATATATATATATATATATTAATATATATATATGTATTCATATATATATATATATATGTATTCATATATATATATATATATGTATTCATATATATATATATATATATGTATTCATATATATATATATATATATGTATTCATATATATATATGTATTCATATATATATATATATATGTATTCATATATATATATGTATTTATATATATATATATATATATTTATGTATTCATATATATATATATATATGTATTTATATATATATATATATATATATATATGTATTCATGTATATATATATATGTATTATATATATATATATATATGTATTCATGTATATATATATATGTATTATATATATATATATATATATATATATGTATTCATGTATATATATATATGTATTAATATATATATATATATATGTATTCATGTATATATATATATGTATTTATATATATATATATATATATGTAT
>OZ010578.1:76293728-76426228 GCA_963932145.1 Acanthosepion lycidas
ATATAATATATATGTATTCATGTATATATATATATATGTATTCATGTATATATATATATGTATTCATGTATATATATATATATGTATTCATGTATATATATATATATATGTATTCATGTATATATATATATATGTATTCATGTATATATATATATATGTATTCATGTATATATATATATATATGTATTCATGTATATATATATATATATATATGTATTCATGTATATATATATATATATATGTATTCATGTATATATATATATATATATTCATGTATATATATATATATATATATGTATTCATGTATATATATATATATATGTATTCATGTATATATATATATATATGTATTCATGTATATATATATATATATGTATTCATGTATATATATATATATATGTATTCATGTATATATATATATATATGTATTCATGTATATATATATATGTATTCATGTATATATATATATATATATGTATTCATGTATATATATATATATATATATGTATTCATGTATATATATATATATATATATATATGTATTCATGTATATATATATATGTATTCATGTATATATATATATGTATTCATGTATATATATATATGTATTCATCTATATATATATATGTATGTATTCATGTATATATATATATGTATGTATTCATGTATATATATATATATATATATATATATGTATGTATTCATGTATATATATATATATATGTATTCATGTATATATATATATGTATTCATGTATATATATATATATATATGTATTCATGTATATATATATATATGTATTCATGTATATATATATATATATATGTATTCATGTATATATATATATATGTATTCATGTATATATATATATATATATATGTATTCATGTATGTATATATATATATATATATATATGTATTCATGTATATATATATATATATATATATGTATTCATGTATATATATATATGTATTCATGTATATATATATATGTATTCATGTATATATATATATATATATATATATGTATTCATGTATATTTATATATATATTTTTATATATTATGTATTCATGTATATATATATATGTATTCATGTATATATATATATGTATTCATGTATATATATATATATATATATATGTATTCATGTATATATATATATGTATTCATGTATATATATATGTATTCATGTATATATATATATATATGTATTCATGTATATATATATATATATGTATTCATGTATATATATATATATATGTATTCATGTATATATATATATATGTATTCATGTATATATATATATGTATTCATGTATATATATATATGTATTCATGTATATATATATATGTATTCATGTATATATATATATATGTATTCATGTATATATATATATATGTATTCATGTATATATATATATATGTATTCATGTATATATATATATATGTATTCATGTATATATATATATATATATGTATTCGTGTATATATATATATATATATATATGTATTCATGTATATATATATATATATGTATTCATGTATATATATATGTATTCATGTATATATATATATATATATATATGTATTCATGTATATATATATAAATATATATGTATTCATGTATATATATATATATGTATTCATGTATATATATATATATATTTATTCATGTATATATATATATATATTATTCATGTATATATATGTATATATTTATTCATGTATATATATATATATATATGTATTCATGTATATATATATATATATATGTATTCATGTATATATATATATATATGTATTCATGTATATATATATATATATATGTATTCATGTATATATATATATATATGTATTCATGTATATATATATATATATATATTGTATTCATGTATATACATATATATATATATATATGTATTCATGTATATACATATATATATGTATTCATGTATATATATATATATATATATGTATTCATGTATATATATATATATATATATATATGTATTCATGTATATATATATATATATGTATTCATGTATATATATATATATATGTATTCATGTATATATATATATATATATGTATTCATGTGTATATATATATATATATATATATATATGTATTCATGTATATATATATATATGTATTCATGTATATATATATATATATGTATTCATGTATATATATATATATATATATATATGTATTCATGTATATATATATATATATATATATGTATTCATGTATATATATATATGTATTCATGTATATATATATATATATATATATGTATTCATATATATATATATATATGTATTCATGTATATATATATATATGTATTCATATATATATATATATATATGTATTCATGTATATATATATATATGTATTCATGTATATATATATATATATGTATTCATGTATATATATATATATATGTATTCATGTATATATATATATATATGTATTCATGTATATATATATATATATGTATTCATGTATATATATATATATATTCATGTATATATATATATATATATATGTATTCATGTATATATATATATATGTATTCATGTATATATATATATATGTATTCATGTATATATATATATATGTATTCATGTATATATATATATATGTATTCATGTATATATATATGTATATATATATATATATATATGTATTCATGTATATATATATGTATATATATATATATATATATGTATTCATGTATATATATATATATATATATGTATTCATGTATATATATATATATATATATATGTATTCATGTATATATATATATATATATATGTATTCATGTATATATATATATATATATATGTATTCATGTATATATATATATATATATATATGTATTCATGTATATATATATATATATATGTATTCATGTATATATATATATATATATATATATATGTATTCATGTATATATATATATATATGTATTCATGTATATATATATATATATATGTATTCATGTATATATATATATATATATATGTATTCATGTATATATATATATATATATGTATTCATGTATATATATATATATATATATGTATTCATGTATATATATATATATGTATTCATGTATATATATATATATATATGTATTCATGTATATATATATATATATATATATATATGTATTCATATATATATATATATATGTATTCATGTATATATATATATATGTATTCATATATATATATATATATGTATTCATGTATATATATATATATGTATTCATGTATATATATATATATATGTATTCATGTGTATATATATATATATGTATTCATATATATATATATATATGTATTCATGTATATATATATATATATGTATTCATGTATATATATATATATATGTATTCATGTATATATATATATATATGTATTCATGTATATATATATATATGTATTCATGTATATATATATATATGTATTCATGTATATATATATATATGTATTCATGTATATATATATATATATGTATTCATGTATATATATATATATGTATTCATGTATATATATATATATATGTATTCATGTATATATATATATATATATATATATGTATTCATGTATATATATATATATATATATATATGTATTCATGTATATATATATATATATATATATATGTATTCATGTATATATATATATATATATATGTATTCATGTATATATATATATATATATATATGTATTCATGTATATATATATATATATATATATGTATTCATGTATATATATATATATATATATATATGTATTCATGTATATATATATATATATATATGTATTCATGTATATATATATATATATATATGTATTCATGTATATATATATATATATATATGTATTCATGTATATATATATATATATATGTATTCATGTATATATATATATATATATATGTATTCATGTATATATATATATATATATATATGTATTCATGTATATATATATATATATATATATGTATTCATGTATATATATATATATATATATATGTATTCATGTATATATATATATATATATGTATTCATGTATATATATATATATGTATTCATGTATATATATATGTATTCATGTATATATATATATGTATTCATGTATATATATATATGTATTCATGTATATATATATATGTATTCATGTATATATATATATGTATTCATGTATATATATATATATATATATGTATTCATGTGTATATATATATATATATGTATTCATGTATATATATATATATATGTATTCATGTATATATATGTATTCATGTATATATATATATATGTATTCATATATATATATGTATTCATGTATATATATATATATATGTATTCATATATATATATGTATTCATGTATATATATATATGTATTCATATATATATATGTATTCATATATATATATGTATTCATGTATATATATATATATGTATTCATATATATATATGTATTCATGTATATATATATATGTATTCATATATATATATGTATTCATATATATATATGTATTCATGTATATATATATATATATATGTATTCATGTATATATATATATATATATGTATTCATGTATATATATATATATATGTATTCATGTATATATATATATATATGTATTCATGTATATATATATATATATATGTATTCATGTATATATATATATATATATGTATTCATGTATATATATATATATATATGTATTCATGTATATATATATATATGTATTCATGTATATATATATATATATGTATTCATGTATATATATATATATATATGTATTCATGTATATATATATATATATATATGTATTCATGTATATATATATATATGTATTCATGTATATATATATATATGTATTCATGTATATATATATATATATATATATATATATATATATGTATTCATGTATATATATATATATATATGTATTCATGTATATATATATATATATATATATATATGTATTCATGTATATATATATATATATATGTGTATTCATGTATATATATGTATATATATGTATTCATGTATATATATATATATATATATATGTATTCATGTATATATATATATATATGTATTCATGTATATATATATATATGTGTATTCATGTATATATATATATATGTATTCATGTATATATATATATATATATATATGTATTCATGTATATATATATATATATATATATATGTATTCATGTATATATATATATATATATGTATTCATGTATATATATATATATATGTATTCATGTATATATATATATGTATTCATGTATATATATATATATATATATATATATGTATTCGTGTATATATATATATATATATATATATATATATATGTATTCATGTGTATATATATATATATATATATGTATTCATGTGTATATATATATATGTATTCATGTGTATATATATATATGTATTCATGTGTATATATATATATATATATATGTATTCATGTGTATATATATATATATATATGTATTCATGTATATATATATATATATATATGTATTCATGTATATATATATATGTATTCATGTATATATATATATGTATTCATGTATATATATATATATATATATGTATTCATGTATATATATATATGTATTCATGTATATATATATATGTATTCATGTATATATATATATGTATTCATGTGTATATATATATATGTATTCATGTATATATATATGTATTCATGTATATATATATATATGTATTCATGTATATATATATATATATGTATTCATGTATATATATATATATATATATGTATTCATGTATATATATATATATATGTATTCATGTATATATATATGCATTCATGTATATATATATGTATTCATCTATATATATATGTATTCATGTATATATATATATATGTATTCATGTATATATATATGTATTCATGTATATATATATATGTATTCATGTATATATATATATATGTATTCATATATATATATATATATATATATATGTATTCATATATATATATATATATATATATATGTATTCATATATATGTATTCATATATATATATATATATATATATATGTATTCATATATATATATATGTATTCATATATATATATATATATATATATGTATTCATATATATGTATTCATATATATATATATATATATATATATATGTATTCATATATATGTATTCATATATATATATATATATATATATATGTATTCATATATATGTATTCATATATATATATATATATATATATGTATTCATATATATATATATGTATTCATATATATATATATA
Source organism: Acanthosepion lycidas (assembly GCA_963932145.1). Lineage (NCBI taxonomy): Eukaryota > Metazoa > Mollusca > Cephalopoda > Sepiida > Sepiidae > Acanthosepion > Acanthosepion lycidas. The sequence goes on from OZ010578.1 coordinate 76,300,076, forward strand.
TATATATATATGTATTCATATATATGTATTCATATATATATATATATATATATATATATATATATATATATGTATTCATATATATATATATGTATTCATATATATATATATGTATTCATATATATATATATATATATATATATGTATTCATATATATATATATGTATTCATATATATATATATGTATTCATATATATATATATATATATATATATATGTATTCATATATATATATATGTATTCATATATATATATATGTATTCATATATATATATGTATTCATATATATATATATGTATTCATATATATATATGTATTCATATATATATATATATATATATGTATTCATATATATATATGTATTCATATATATATATATATATATATGTATTCATATATATATATGTATTCATATATATATATATATATATATGTATTCATATATATATATATGTATTCATATATGTATTCATATATATATATATATATATATGTATTCATATATATATATATGTATTCATATATATATGTATTCATATATATATATATATATATATGTATTCATATATATATATATGTATTCATATATATATGTATTCATATATATATATATATATATATGTATTCATATATATATATATGTATTCATATATATATGTATTCATATATATATATATATATATATGTATTCATATATATATATATGTTTGGTGCTGACCATTTGGTGTACGGTGGCATCTAAAGGAAACGAATAAAACACCAAAAGTAAAATGGAAAATAGTAAATAGAGCAAGAACCTGTAGAACCTGGGATGACCCATGCCTCTTATGCTTACAGGAAAAACTACACATCATTAAATTCCTAAATAATGAAAAATTATTAAACCATAGGCAGGAGTTAACGGTTTTTTGCCGACATCAACAGACTTTCGCATTAGATAATTAGCATAAAAAAAAAAAAAAAAAAAAAAACATAGCTAAGTAAAATTCTAAAAAGCTCAGCCAAACCCTTAAATATGAAAAACCCCTTTTTGTCGTCGTCGTCGTCAAAAAAAAAAAAAAAAAAAAAAAAAAAAACGAAATTCAATGCAAAGCGATCTGTATATTAAACACCCACTTAAATAAACAAATAAATAAATAGATAATCAGATAGACAAGAATAAGAGACAATTTTCCAGACACAGAACGACTGCAGGCGCGCCATAAAAATATCCTTCACTGGGAACCAACTAAAGGATGACCGTAAACATTAGCCTTGAAATGGATACCCTACCCAACCTTAGCAAAACCTCTCAGAGGATGATGAATCTACTGATAAGAATTAACTCCCTGACCACTTAAAGAATGAAAATAGTATAGCCACTCCCACAATAACAAATTCTGTAAAAATACACGTAAACCGAGAGATAGCTTATTCCTAAAATTTCGCTTGAAGATGAAACGTGACTAAACACCTCAATCCCACTTAATTTTATTAATTATTTGGATGATTTCGGCTCACGTTTTTGAAACATGAGAACTCTTATGTAGCGAAGGAATCATATTTTTAAACAAAAAATATTATTATAATATAAGCTCTACTTCTGTATGGAGCACTGTTTTTTAAAAATAAAAACAAAAATACTAAGGAACCCCGGATTATGCACCCAACGTGTTCTTTTCTATTTTCTGCATACCTGCACAAGGATACATATTCAAATATATATATATATATATATATATATATATATGTATTCAAATATATATATATATATGTATTCAAATATATATATATATATATATATGTATTCAAATATATATATATATATATATATGTATTCAAATATATATATATATATATATATGTATTCAAATATATATATATATATATATATATGTATTCAAATATATATATATATATATATGTATTCAAATATATATATATATATATATATGTATTCAAATATATATATATATATATATGTATTCAAATATATATATATATATATGTATTCAAATATATATATATATATATATGTATTCAAATATATATATATATATATATATGTATTCAAATATATATATATATATATATATATGTATTCAAATATATATATATGTATTCAAATATATATATATATATATATATGTATTCAAATATATATATATGTATTCAAATATATATATATATATATATATATGTATTCAAATATATATATATATATATGTATTCAAATATATATATATATATATATATATGTATTCAAATATATATATATATATATATGTATTCAAATATATATATATATATATATGTATTCAAATATATATATATATATATGTATTCAAATATATATATATATATATATATATATATATATATATATGTATCCAAAATATATATATATATATATGTATTCAATTTATATATATATATATATATACATATATATATATATATATATATATATATATATATATATATATATATATGTAGCAGTGGCTTTCAATGTAGGATTGTATCCTGTTGAAGTCACTGGTACTAGGAGGAAGTAGGTATTGCATTAGTCTATGCAAGACTGTGTGGGTTATATATGTGTTGTATTTAAGTTTGCTGTTTGTTACGATGACTGCAGCATCTGAGAATTGATTAAATTCATCAATTCTGATTCAGTTTGTCTTTCCATCTCATTATATACATATTTATTGAGGCACAGGGTATTCAAAACTGCTGCTTGGCTTCTGATTGGTCCACAACCAATGACCTTATGTCTTGGTGGGAACCGATTTTTTTTTTTTTTTTTTTTTTCTAATTCACTCACTAGACTATGATGTTCATATCCTGGTCAGGATGGTTTCTGATTAGTTTGTTGAAAAATGACTTCATGAATCTACATCTATTTTTGAATCTATGTCTATTTTTGGAGATGGTGAAATTTTGCTCTTGTTATTATTTGTTTATTTTTATTTATTAATATATTTTTATTTTTACCCATTTATTTTTATTTATTTTTCTGTCACTACAATGTATAGGGATGTTATAACTCTAAGTAAGTAATTATAATTAACATTTATATATACAAAAATACTCATAAAAATGCAAAATAACAAAACAAGTATTATTTATTATCTAGTTGTTGTGTGGCATTGGAGACACAAGAGACAGTAATACTGAGGAAAATTGTTACTTTGGGTTCAAATGTAGGTCAAATATAGATTGGAATCCAACAGAATTATAAGATAAAGAATAAGTAAAATGTATAGTCTTTTTCATGTTTTTTATAGATGTGTGTAATGAGTTTTCAGATAATATAGTTGGAAAAATACAAGCAGTGTCTGGTGTTTTCTTACCTCAAATTTTTGTTGAGTGCTAAGCGCTAAATGTTATTATTATAGCCTGAAAAAGGAAAAGGAGCCCATATTTTTGTTGACACACATGTTGATAGCCTGTCCATCTTGACTGCTTGTCCAATAGTGAGGATGTCATGTGTTTGTGTGTGTAGAGGAGAAAAGTGGGGCCAATTCTCATTGGTTTAGAAAAAGTGAATTAATAATAAGTATAATTGTAATAATTATTTTAGTCACTACGATTAATTTTTATTTATTTATTTTTTATGGATGTGACACAGTGACAGTATAATTAATTTTTTATTCATGTACTTCTTTATGGACACAACAAAGGCAACAATAATTAATGATAAAATTTTCTTCTGTAGATTGTTAAAACACAGATTTTAGGATATTTTATAATTGTCTTTATAATTTTGAAAGATTGTTTTTGGAAGTTACAGTTACAAGAAAGAAAATAGGTTGAACAATTGTTTTAATGTATGTGTTAAAATTGGGAAATAAATAAAATCATGGCATACTATTTAAATTCAACACATATATATGCATGAGATGAAATATTCTTTGGTGGTAAGACACAATGGTGAAAAAAAAATCGATGTTCTTATATGTAAGAGGAAGCAAAGAGCAGGAAGTACACCTGTTACCCTATTTCTTGGCCAAAATAGAAGAAACAGCTGTCCATGTTGAATTTTCATTAATTTCCTATTGACAAAAATGCCACTGACAGCTTTCTTTTGCAAAAAGAAGTCACATGATTATTCTTTACTATGTTCATAAACTGAATATGTTCTCATAAAATGAATCCAAAAATATTATGTCAGTTCAGAATGTTACATCAGAGCAAATAACATGATTTCATTGGTTAGAAAATAGCTTGATTTGTAATCCTTACAAACCCTCTTATATTACAACACTAAAATTTTTATCAATATAAGGAGTACTATGTCCTATATAAATGTTGATATTCTGCTTAATTATATTCATAACTACAATAAAACTAAAAAGGAAAAATTTTGATTTTAAACATGGATTTAAAAAGAATATACATTTCTTGCTCTTATAGTAAAATATCTATTTGTGAAACACATATTAAAATTAAAAGATATTAATGATTCCTCTGACCTTAAAAATTTTTTATCAAAAAATTAGTTATGTTCTCATTGATGGTAATGGAATGAGCTTAGGCCACAACACAGTCAATTGACTGTAGAGAAGATATGTAACAGAAACATCTGACTGGCACCTTTAAAAAGCTGTACTTTCCAAAAGAAACTCTCTTCTCTTTTCATTTGCCTAATAGAGTGTAACCCTGATATAAGAGAAACACGGATATAAGAGAGATTTTCTCTGGTACCGACAACTCTCTTATATCCGGGTTACACTGTATATAGAGTTTCATCCCTAACAGGAAACATTCCTCTCCAGCTGGTTTGTAAGTAGTACTTTTCTTTCTTCAGAAATGTAAACTTTTGAACTCAGAATGTGTTATTAAAGAAAAGCATACCTTTTACCACAGACAAACTTTTATGGTTTTATTTCTATTTTATGGGATAAATACTTCATAAAATTTCAACCTGACATGCATTTGATTTTATTCCATATCATTTTGCTAAAAACATTTGGTGGTATAGATATCTCCTTACTATATTCATACCACTTCAGCAACATACCATTTTCTTAATAACATAGGAAGTTTGAAATCAAAATAAACAGTTCCCTATATCTTCAACCAAATATAACTATGTTATATGTAGATGTATTTACTATAAATATATTTTTATTATAAAAAGCAGAGAACACAGGAAGGAACTATTATTTCTTTTTCTTTTTTTTCTTTTGCTTAATGTTGGATTACACTCAATTGGTTTGCCAAGACACTGTTAGGTGGTGTTGTTAAACAGCTATAAAAACAGGAAAAAAATCTTCCTGTTTCTTCCTGTTTTTTCTCTTTAACCTTTTCCCTCCCAGCATGCTGTAGTGATGACGCCAACACAAGACTTGTTCCTGACTAGAGGATATCCTTCCTCAGGTGACTGAACTCTTTTACACATACACAATTCCTAATAGCTAGATTTTAATGTTTTCTTTCTTTTCAACTGTTTTTGCATGCATACAAGTTTTTTTGTTATTTCTTGTTAATCCTTTATTAGCCAAGGAGGTTAATTCTAACCATAAAAAATGGAAAACTCCTTCACTTATCCTCTTTAAGTGACTCCAATCCTCAAAAGTCTTTATGATTAAACATAGTAAATTTGCTCTGAATGCATTTTCATATGGTAATTTTTTTTAACTTTTGAAATCAGTAACTTAAAATGTTTGTTCTCTAGATGTCTTTTTCTTCCCCCCTTTGAATTTTCTAATCTTATTATTATTATTATTATAATTATTATTATCCTTTCTTGTCCAAGTATACTTGTTGCAATTATACTCAAGTTGTACTTTATAATTTTTGATTAATTTAAAAAATATTTGTCCACAGATAGCTGCATTTATTATATTCACAATCTTACTGGCCATTTTGGTGACTGCTAAATCTGTTAAAGAGTCTCTTTTGCATACTTACCTTAAAATAAGTGACGTAAAAATCTCTGTTGACAAGAGTAAATTAATTTTCCTCTTGGTTTTTAGTTGATAGGGGTTATTGCAACTTATACTAAGTTAAAACAACAGTTATTAATGAGCTGACATATTCCTAACTTAATCTAAATATGTAACTATAATAAAATATATATATTTGATTTCAATCCCACACCTGGAACCCCATCACCCTCTCATTTTAGCTTATTTTATTTTTCCTACTGTTTATCCCTATCTTTTCATATGCAATGTCTCTGCCTGAACTATATAATTTTATTTACTATTTGTTTATTTATTTTTTCTTCAATAGGAGTAGATAGGTTCAACCATCACCCAATTCACACTCCTCCCCAGTCTTTTGAACAGGAGTAGAGTTTTATCCCTTGTTTCCTGTTTATGAATGGGTTTTCAGTCCCTTCTAAAGTTTACTTCAACTCTATGCTTCTAACATGAACTCTAACTAATAATTTATTTTTCTCCTCAATAGTAGGAGATAAGTTTGTCTAACACCCAGTTCACACACCTTCCCAGTATTTTGTACTGGAGTAGAGGTTTATCCCTTGTTTCCTGTTTAGGATTGGGTTTCCAGTTCCTTCTAAAGTCTTTTCATTTTCTTTCATTCCCGAGTAGCCCCTTGTGTCTTAGTGGCATTATCACCTTGCTTGGGATGAATATATTAATATATATATATATAAACACATGAAAATATTGCCTTGTTGAAACTTATTCTATTTCCTTTCATCTCTACAAGTAATAACAACCCATTGTTCACATGGGTAAATTTTGTTTACTACTGCTTTTAGTTCAACTAGGAGAAGATTCACAACAATTAAGCAATTCTGTCCTTTCTGTTTTATAATATACTAATAAATTTATTTGTAAGTAAATTATTTTTCTCCATATTTACATATGTCAGCAGATAAAAGTACGAGCTATGTGATTTAAGATTTTACCAAAACAGTTGATGGTTTAGTGTGACAGTTACTAATTTTTTACTTTTTTTTAATCATTTCACCCTAAACATGGTAATAAAGCCACTAAGATACAAGGGGTTACTGAGTGTGAAAGAATTTTAGAAATAGAAAAAGATTATTAATGAGATAAAACAATAAAAAACAGGAACTAAAAAGACAGAAGGTAACAACTGACATTGCTTTTAAATTTTTGAAGACCAAAGTTAAAATTGGAAAGCCAGAAGCTGGAAGAGAGTTTCACAAGTGAGAAGCGTGAAAGAAGAAACTGTTGGCATAGAACTTACAGATACATCTAGCAGTTTCAATGGAAAAAGATGAGACCTAGCTGCTATAACTGTCAATTAAATGTAAACGTAATTATGTAAACATACAACCACAGCCCTCTTTCAATTTTTCAATATCTAGACCACTTCACCCCATTATGATTCTGAATTGCATTAGTGTGAACAAAAACTAGGGAAGGCCTAGTGTACACTCAACAAAGAAACAGAAGGTGAAATATTGCCATTTCAAAAGAAAACACAAATCCTGTTTTCAATATACTGGGTTCTTTATTCATAGACTCACTTGGCAATGTCTGGAAGTGGGTAAGTGACACTTGAGACATCTTTGCTGCAACTTCTGTGTTTTCTCATAAAAGACTAATGGAACAAATCTTCCACTTGGCCAATGAAAAACTCCATCTGTCCATCCACCCAACTATGACTATTACTCTCATGCTTCTCCCTACATCTCCAGCAACAACTGTCATTCTCACCAACTGCTTCTATGACTTTGACTCTCTATATCTCTGACTGACAGCTAGTAACTTGCTCCTCTGACCGCTTTAACTACTCCTGGCCACCATAACTGGAATTCCCTACATTCTAGTTGAGTGGCACTTGTTCTCGAAAGTTTGCATTTATTTATTTATTTCCTTTTGCTTTGGTTGTTGCTTTGAAGTTTTTATATCTTAATTTTAGCATTGGTTCTTATAAAACCAGATAATATTTACAGTTTATTTGACTTTGTAGGTGTCCTAAATTAATCCAAGAGTGATGGATTGTGTCACAATTTAAAGTAAAACAGCAAATATAATAAAGGTAGTATTTTGGACAAAGTAGACAATGAGAAACTGCTTTCAAGCAAGATAAAAGTTGGTGATCTGGAACTTAATGTGGTGAGATCATTCAAATAAGATGGCTCCAGAATAAAAAAAATTCCAAGAGTAGCACAAATAGTGCCAGCTATCACAAAACTAAAACACATCTGGAAAGACAAGAACAAGAATGGTGGTGGTAAAATGACTAAAGTCTGAAATCAAAGGTCAGACATGCATTGGCCATATCAATCTTTCTGTATACCTGTGAATCTTGGATATTTACAGTAAAGAAATCAAGCATTAGAAATTAGATACTGCAGAACCATTCTAGTCATCTTCTATGTAGACCACATCACAAATGATGCAGTGCGAATTGCTATCAAACAAGGAACAAGCCTATTGGAACACCCCATAACCACCGTCTGGAAAAGAAAGTCAAAATGATATAGCCACGTCATAAAAAGAGCCAACAATTTTTCCACTGACATCCAACAAGGTGCCACTCTTAGGCAAAAGAAAAAGAGGTAAACAGAGAGAAAAATTGTTTGACAATATTACTTTGAAGACTGAAAGATCTTTCACAGAGATTCAGACATTGGCATGCAAACAAGATATATGGTGGGTGCTGGTTAGGTACTCAGCTGCACAATGAACCTATGACCACAACTGGTCATGGAACTGATGATGATGATAAAGAAGAAAGAAAGACAGAAATAAGAGAAACCCATTTCTTTAGGATAATTATCTTGAAGAATATACTACAAAATCTTTTTGGGGTCATTTACCTGTGGCTACCTAAAACTGAAACATATATTCTTTGCTGTTCCTCCTTACCATTTACATTAAATATTACCATTTTTTATGGAATTAGGCTAGGTATAATTACTGGTAATTTATGTCATCTCTTTTCTTTTTTAATCACTTCACTCCAAGCAAGACAATAAAGCCACTAAGATGCAAAGGGTTATTCTGTGTGAGTGAATATGAGAAAAAGAAAACATTATTAAGGATGGAGAACAATAAAAGAACAGGAAATAAGAGAGAAGATAATTTAAGTTTTTGAAGATCAATGTTGGCTGGAAAGCAAGTGAGAATAGCAAGTTACATCGAGCCATGTCAACTGTGAAATCATTTGACCTTATCACCAATCTAGTACTGCACTTAAATTCATAAAGTCTAGGTACCAATTCTTTACAACAATTACAATGAAAATATTTATAGGCAAGTCACAGGGAAATTACAGTATGAAGTTAGAAAAGTGATTGAAGCCAAGATGCCAGGTCAGGACTAATAACATTGCAGATTCTTCTTTGTATTTTATCTAGAATCTTTAAATACATAACAGAAACACCAGATGAGATATGGCACCAATTCAATGCATCGACGAATGGTAGACTTTATAAATATATAAGATAGATTCTGGCAAGTTCTGAGTAAATGTTAGCCTACTAGATACCTTAACTTTGCATATATAACTATGGAAATTTTTTTTAATCATTTTTGAAAAAAAATCTCATCTTAATATATTTTTTCTCTCAAGGAAATCCAGAAAGAAGACATTTCTTTTAATATTATCTTCAGCTTTATTTATTAGAACATGTAACTTTGGATTTAAAGACTTTTGAATCTCTAATCAAAATACCATTTTCTATACAAAAGTTAATTGAAAATGCACTGACTGTCTTTTGATATTTCAAACAGCTATACACATGAATGCATCTGAAAGAACTTCTATATTAAATTCACTTATGTTCAAATATAATTTGCAGAAAATATGCCTTTTCAATCTGTCATTTCCTCTTGCCATAAGCATAATAATGTCATCGCAAAATATAACATTTAAAATGTAACCACTCTTCAAGCAATACTGAATTTCAAGTTCTACTTTTTAACATTTACTTTTAGATTCCTCTGCTATTTTTAAATACAACCAAAACATCATCATTATAGATTGTTATCTAAAACATACTTCCTGAAATTATTCATATCATTTGGCTAATATACTTTTTTGAAAAGTATAAAACTGTCTGCAGAAAATATGAAATTTTTGTTCTTTCTGATTTAATAGAGTTTTTGTTTTTATCTTGAAATATTTGTTGTTTCAAGTTATTTAATTTAATGGGTTCATCAATAGGCCCTTGTTATTATGTTAGCAGCAGTAAAAAAAAAGCTTGTGTGTCTTGTGCAAAAGCTTTATTCCAACTCTGACAATACAATAACAAAAGTAACATATAACAAAAGAGGAATACTTCTGTCATAAAGTGCTTAACCATAATTACTGTTATTTTAATAATTATATATTTTTTTTATTTGTAGCAAATAATAAAAAATCTGTAGCCTTAAATTTTTATCACCAAATTCTTATTAGGACAGTTTATTTTATATTTGCATATTAATTTCTTTATTCATTATGAAAGCATAAACTATTTTGCCTACCAAAACATAGATGAATGATCATTGCAGGGATAATTTATTATTAAGACCATTTTCCAGGCAGATTTTTAATACAGAAATTCATCAAATACAAGGTTCATGAATTTTTGAAGGTAGAGGGTTGCTGTAAAAGTAATAATGAAGAATAAGATGGATGATATGAATGAAAGAAGTGATAATAGGAAGTGAATATGATGAGGATAAGGAGGATAGATAATGACGCATATCCAATTTTTATTTACATGCAGATTATTCACCTCATCTTTGTTCTTGTTAATACATTTTAGCCATTATGCCCTCCAGCTTTCATCAGATGTATGCCAATCTGGATAACCTATAAGGAATTTCAAACTGATGTAAGGGGATAGATTGTTCTTATTCCACTGCCAGGGTATAGAAATACTCTACTTCTGTAAATTAGGGCAGGTTGATTCTTCACTTCTTTTAGAAAATCAATATTGCACTCACTATGAAAGCTGGGGATTGATGTGATAAGCACTGTCACCGAAAATTAAATTCAGAGCTTTTACCAATTTTTGAGCATTTAATTTTAAAGATCATCTGAAAAAATGTACATAAATAACTAAGTTTTTTGATTACAAACCAAAAAAATTTTACTATTTTAAGAATAACTTCCAAATAAAGTTGATATCTTTTGTATTAGATACATTAAATTGAAAATATATTAAAATCAGAATTCTAATTATGAATCACCACAAGCAATTTCATAAGAAAAAACTGTAAAAGATTACAAGATAGGCTACTCAATGAATAAGATTTGTTAGATCATAATTAATAAAAATCAAAAATAGATAAGTGTATATAACACCATAATACTGATGAGGACAAATTATGTGACAAAATGTTTTAAATTTGCATTGTTTATGGAAAATTGCACTACAACTCCTGCAGTGTTTTATATATATTATTTATAATATATTATTTTACATCATAATATAACTAAATTTTTCAGTATAATTTTAGTATAAATTCCCTTTGAAGCAAATGAAGATCTTATTTGATGGCACAATGATTTAGTAATAATGTACTTGTGCCATGCAACATGTCCATATAATATTTGTAAAGCTTCAGAAAATTATAAATTATAGGCTTTCATTGATCACTGGAATGAAATTGCAATGTTATGATTTTGAACAGAAATTTAATCTTCAAATTGGTTTCCTCAAAAAACGGAAATGATTTGCAAAAACATATTTTGTGTTGTTATTTATCATGTCAAACGGCAACTTTCAAATTGAGTGCAATACCACACTTATAAAAACCGACCTGCGCTATTGTACATATGATATGTTATTTATTCATGTATTTAATGACAAACTTAAATTTGTACCTAATGAAATAAACATATCTTTGAAGATTTTAATGCACTTACAATCATAGTAGTTTGACAGGGAGGATCATTTTATTCTTTTTTCTAGTCCAATACGTCTTCTGAAATAAAGTTGACAGACGTTATATTTTAGCAATCACATTAATTGCAAGTTAAATGCTTTAAAGCTCTTTAGTGTTTAATGATCTTTAAATACAATCACTTATTTCAAAAAGTAAATTGTTCTGCTTTAATGCTAGAAAAAGTTATATACATCAACTTGCATATGAAATTACTACTCATTTGTTCATTGTGTAAAAAGCAGTGTTTGTAAATTTGAATATTTCAGCTGAGAAATTTATTTATTTTTAAATAAAAAGATACAAATCTTTGAAAAAAAATGAAAGGAAAGTAGTTAGTGTTTTTTTTTATTCATAAAACAGTAATATATTCAACTCATAATAATTTAAAAATTAAAAAAAAAGATGTAGTAGCTTTCAGGAAATGTAAAATCAGCTTTCAGGAAAATTGGTCACTCTTGGTATCCCAAATACAGTTGATATCTTTTGTATTAGATACATAGGTATACTCTTCTAGTATCAGGTTGGACTACTTTTGTCTTTAGAATCACTACAATTCTTCTTGGCATGGATTTAAGTGTTTTGAAAGATTCTTTCAAAATTTGGATCCCCTGCTGTTAATATAGCATTCCACAATTCTTCTAGTTTGGTTGCATATGCAGGATTTGAATCTCCGTTTCTACTGTATCCCAAAGGTGTTCTGTTGGATTGAGATCCAATTGTTTTGGAGGGCACTTTAACATAGAAAATTTACCGTGTTCCATGACCCAATCTACTGATTTGTGATATGGTGCATTGTTCTGCTGAAAGTGGATACCAGATAATGGCTGTACCATTGCTTTAAATACCAGGTAGGTTGCAAAATTTGAACAATATTTTATTGGTATTAATGGTCTCAATGTATGCCAAGAAAATATTCTCCTTACTATTGCACCACCACCAAGATAAAAGAAACTTGCCAGTTTTAAAATAGGTGAATTCAATCACTTTTGAATGTAATGTATGTTTTTGTTTTAATTTAATATTTTTTCTCTTGATTCTCTGCAATTTCTTCCTACCTTTGCTTACTAACTGAGGATCTGCAAACGCAGTTTGAAAGAGTTGGTATTTGAACTTATACTAAGTTAAAACTTAATTATTTTATATTCTATTTTTCTTTTTTTAAAAACACCTTAACCTTTCTTTCTCCAACATTCGTGGTTTACATAGCAACTTCTGAAGTGGGGAATGATTCCTCTTCAAAAAGTCTTCAGACATCCTACCTCTCTGTAAAACTAATCTTAACTCTTCAATCCTCTCCTCTGATTTCTTGATTCCTGGCTACCTTAGAAAGCACTCTAAAGTCCACATGCATGGTTTGGGATTTTATATCTGTGAACATCTCCCACTGCCTAGGGAACTCTCTCTTGAATCTCCAGACCATTCGTATATGTGTCTCTCTCTACTTAATTCAGTCAACTATCTCTTCTTTCTCTATTGTTCCCCTTCTTATCAAGACTGTTGCATGTTAGATAGTATTTCTGATAGTATAGACAAAGCCATCTCCCTACACCCATTTGCAAACATATTTATGTTCAGTGATTTTAAACACACTGTTACTCACCTCACTGTCATCCAAACCCTGAACATCTCAATCAAGTGATTGACTTCCTCATGCATTTCTCCAGTAACCCTGAGAGATATGCTTCTCTTTTCAATCTCTTTTTTACCTCTATCCTTTAGTCTTGTCATACTATGCAGCACTGCCCTCTTGGTAACCGATCATGCAGTAGAGTCTGTAAAAATCTCTTTCTGCTACTCGACCAGCCAAGAACCTCTTACCAACAGAATATCAACATGCAGGTTGGGACTCATTTTGTGATTTCCTTCATGATGCCCCTTGGAATGAAATTTTTAATCATCCTGTATAATAAGGTGTGTCTGAGGTCTCCTCCTGGATGAAAGCCAGCATCAATGCTTTCATTCTAGCAAGGAAATACCAAGTTAAACCACATTCATCTCCTTGGTTTTCACCTGCATGCTGCACTGCTATAGCCAATCATCTGATTGCAACAGGCATCTCTTTGTCTTTGCTCATAATGAATGCAAACATGTCTTCAATGAAACAAAGTTATTGTTTGCTGATCGAATGAAAAAGTGTATAGCATCTCACAAATTCACTTCTGGAAACTGTTAGTGACTCTGCAAAAGTGTGATGAACAATAGAAAATACTCAATACCTCCTCTATTCAATCAATTCAAAGTCCTGACATCTACAGCAGATAAGGTTGAACACTTTGTTCAGAAATTCTCTTCCAATTCAACACTCAACTCATTTGGAGTACCCACACCTGATTTCCCCATTAGAACTGAGGCTCTACTGAGTGATACATGCATAATCTCCTCACTGGTTTTGGATACCATTTCTTAATAGACTCCCATAAGGCAAGTAGAAGCGATGGGATACCAGTCATTGTCCTAAAGAAATGTTCTCCTGAGCTGGCTCCAGTTCTTGCCAAACTATTGACTCACTGCTTCCTGCCTTCCAGCTTGTTGGAAGTCCTTCTCTGTAGTCACTGTTTTTAAGAACTCTGAAGAACCGTCTAATCCCTCTATTGTCCTATTAGTCCCCAAATGCTTTTTGGCAAGATATTTAAAGTTTTAATCAATGCTGAAGTGGTTAAGTATCTTACCTTTCACGGCTTACTCTTTGACAAACAATATGGATTCTAGTTTGCCCTGTCTACTGCTGATGTGATTACAGCCATCGCTGCATATATATATATCAAGCTCTTGATAATAATGGCAAAGCTCAAACTGTAGCTCTAGATATCTCAAAGGCATTTGACAGGGTTTGGCATGCTTGTTTTTTATGTAAGCTTCAGGGCTATAGTATTACAAGATGATTGTTTGATTTAATCTAATGATTTGTGAAATGAAGTACATTCTGAATGGGCTTGCTTCCAGATCCTTTTACATGAATGTGGGTGTCTCCCAAGGCTCTATCCTGGGTCCTACACTGTTTCTGTCCTTCATTAATGATCTTCCTGATGTAATTAGTTCCCAAGTAGACATTTATGCAGATGACACTATCATTTACTCCTGTCTCAATAGCAAAAGAAAGTTGCAAGGAAAGTTGATTCATTGTGTCATGCCAGAAGGTTTTTCTCATTAGAATGCATCTTGCACATTTACAAATTTACAAATCTGTTATTCATCTGTACATTGAATACTGTTGTCATATCTGGTCTAGTGCCCCTACTTTTTATTTCAAGGTTCTTGACAAAATCCAAAGAAGGATCTGCAATGTAATTGATCCTGACATAGAATCTTGACTTCAGTTACTTTCTCTTGTATATATTCTTCACACTTGATCAATACATGTTGTTTAAATTTTAATCCTTGTTTATTCTTCCCCTTACAACCATACACTTGTTATAATATAATGCCATAAAATTCAGTAGGTCACCATGACCATATTTAAATGCCTGTATCCATTAAATTGCAGCTACGTCATTAGCTGATTAGAAATTTGTATAAAAGCGTATTTGTTCAGGGGTACTTAATATAGTGGTCATTGAGCGTATATAAATCAAATTTGCAAATAGTGAGAATTAGAGTGAATTTAGCATAAAGCATGATTTATTTCTTTTTTCTTTTTTTTAAATTACATGATGTTTTCTTTTTTTTGAGTTAGGAGGACTGCCAAGAAGAAAGTTGCAAAATAGGAATTTGAATGACGTGGAAGGTGAAATATGAAATTAAATTGACAATATCAGCATTTTTTCATTAAAAACAAGAAGAACCATTAATGCTTTATGAACTTGTATGCAGAGTTAACAGTTGCTACTTAAAAGTTCAGTGCACCTTTTCCTAATAAGTATTTAATTTCATCTGTCAGAAATATTTATTTCAGCCACATCAGCTTATTGGGAAACATTTGCACATTTTTTTATAATTATTTTTAAACTTAAAAATTTAAAATGTGTTCTAGCAAAACTTATAAGAATTTAACATAAAATTTTGGACATGAACATTTTATGTATAATCACAACAAAAATTTATTTTTAAAATTCATACTTTTAATTTGTTTCTAATAAATATAAAAATATTTTTTGTGATTCTTTGGAGTTTCCTAAAAACTACTTCTGTTTTATTAGGTTGGTGCAAAAATAATTTCGTTTTCTAACATATGTTACTATGTGAGAAAACGAAATTATTTTTGCACCAACCTAATAAAATATTGTTACTGTAACAATTTAAAATCTTGTTGCTTCATATAGCACAGTATTTGTTTCTGTTGTTTCATTAATGCAGTGATTCTCAACTGCTGTGCTGTGGCTCACTAGTGTATTGCAAAATATTTTCATGGCATATAAAAAAATACCAAGCACAGTTTCCACACTAAATAAGCTGCATAAATAGTTGAAGAGAAACATTAAAATAAAGTAAGTCCATATTTGTGTGTTTATTTTTTTAAATCTATGGTTTTTATTTCATAACATTTAAAGGTATACTATTCAAGAGGGATTATTCTGAAAGTGTATATGTTGTTGGTTTGTTTCATAACTCAAAAATTGTTGAAGTGCTATATTGGACTTTTTCTCTTTTGTGGTATTTTAGAGGACAATGGAAGTAAGATGTTTGTGCCCATCTTCCTCACCAAGTATCATAAAACAGTTACAAGTTACCAGCAACAGGAAAGAGACCCTCATCAAACTATTATGGCATGTCAGTGTCAAGACCTTAGTTAAAATATCTGGTGATGAAAGAGAGCATAGGAATAAGTGGAGTCATGTGTTTCCCAAGTCATTAACATCAAGTGAGTACAAGCAGTCTCAGTTTAAATTCTATTTTAAGATTGGTTTTAAATTAAATAACTGGAGTCATAGAAGAACTGGCTTTTATGTCTTTTGCAAAACAGCAGATAATTAATCCACTTATAGTTTTATTAAAGAGGTTAATTTAATGTCTAAAATTCATCACTAGTTATTATTTATATCAGCCAGCATGAAGTTACCATGCAAGCACAGTGCCACAAAAAAAAAAAGGTAAGGGAGATAAATCAGGTGTTAAAAATGGGTGTAGGGTGTAAATCAGATGTTAAAAATTGGATGTAGGAGGATAAATCAGATGTTAAAAGTGGGTGTAGGGAGGTAAATCAGATGCTAAATGTGCGTGTCTGTGTGTGGTGGTGATGTGGGGGGAGGTAAATCAGATGTTTTAAAGGTTCTTGATTTTATATTTTTACCAGATTCTCTTACAAAATAAATAATTATTTTTAGATCTATTATCCTATTGTAAATATTTTGTTTTATTTGAAATGTTGATTTTTTTCCTTTTCACTTGTACTTATTTTCTCTATAGAGTTTTTTTTGCAAAGAGAATATGCAAAAATTTTAAAAGCTAATGTTAAAAAAAACAAAGAAAAAAAAGAAAACACAAACAGAAAATTGAGCTTTTATGATATATTTTGAAAATTAATGACAGTAATGATTTTAGACAAATGATACATTTCTATAAATATTTTCATGGTAATCTGCAATTTTATCAACCCTGAGCTGGCATCTAGGCTACTTTTCCACTGTTGTAGCATATCTTACCTGTGCTTTTTCTATAGATGTTTTTATTGTAATTGTACTAATGAGCTTTCCTCTTTGGTACCTCAACTTTACAAATTTAAGCGCAGTACTAGATTTGCAACTAGGTCTCATCATTTTACAGTTGAAATTACTAGATGTAACCATAAGTTCTATGCTAACAGTTTCTTCTGCTGCACTTTTTACTTCTGGAACTTTCCAGCTTCTTGCTTTCCAGTCAACTTTCATGTTCAAAAATTTAAATTCAATATCAATTGTTATCTTCTGTCTTCTTAATTTTTTTCTTTTATTGTTCTTTCATTTTAATAGTTTTTTTTCTTTTTCTCATATTCTTTCATTTTTAGTACCCATCTTGTATCTTAGTGACTTTACTGCCTTGCTAGGATATATACTGATACACACACACACACACACACACACACACACACACACACACACACACACGTGTATATATATATATATATATATATATATATATATATGTGTGTGTGTGTGTAAAATTTTCAGATAGAGTATATCTGTAAAATGACAATATAAATAAAGACAAAAAGAAAACTTCTTTTAGCCGACGTGTTTCATCCACTGAGGGACTTTACAAAAATTTTTTGTATAGGAATGCTCATGAATATCCACGAGGTTAGCAGAAAAGTCAGGCAAGTTCTTGGATGTGAGGTGATTCAATTCAATGCTTAATAAACAAAAGTGAGTAGGAGATTATATATATATATATATATATATATATATATATATATATATATATATTTATATATATATGAATTAGTATTGAAATAATTTTGAAAAACCAATAACATTTTTGCTCTTGTATATAAATTCTTAAATTTGCCTTGATAAAGTCTCTCAGAGGACAAAATGCATTGGCTAAGATGTTTTTTGTCTTTATTCACTCATCATCAAAGACAAAAAGCAATCCTTAACATCAACTACAAACACAGCCATAATGTACTGACTGTGTTTGGAATTAAAATATGCCTACATTTCATCAACCTACACACCATTTACGATAGCACAACCAAAATCCCTAAAAATGGCTAATAGATTATTTGAAAACACTTAGAATGAACAATCTTTTGGAGAATTTCTGAACACATTCAGCCCCAAAAAGAAATCTCTTATTCCCACACAAGAAAAAAACAATGAAAAAAATTAACGGAAATACCTTAATTTTTAATGGCTTAACAACCACATCATGTTGAATCAGCGGTTCCTGTACGATCACCGAAGTTAAACAATGTCGAGCCTGGTCAGTACCTAGATGAATGACCGCTTAGGAATATCAGGTGCTGTAAGTTTGAATGTGTAATGGATAATGGCTTGGAATTTTTGAGAGCCAAGTTCCAATTTTGATTGGTTTGTTATATTCACTTGCACTCAAATATTCTTGGGAAAGGTATCAACCACTTCTTCTCCCCACAGCTATGGGTTAATTAGTAAGACTTGTATCCCTAAATCTCTATTATCTCCCCCCAAAAATCTTACAATCTAAAAATATTTTCTGGCTTTAAACCTGCAAAGTGTTGAAAAGCTGTAGAAAAAATCAATCCATTCTTTTCTAATGAAACATGTATAAGAGAGGTGTGTATGTATATATATATATATATATATATATATATATATATATATATACATACAGGTCTCTCTCGCTCTCTATATATATATATGTAAACAATATATAATTTTGTATAATTTCATATATCAACAAACAGTATTTAGAAAAATAGTATGATAAATTTGAAAAAAGTTTTTGTGTTGTATTTCAGTTCAATGAAATTCTAACAGATGAAATGTATCACAAAAACTTTTTTACACTTTGTCATACTATTTTATATATATATATATATATATATATATATATATATATATATATGCAATGAAAAGCAGAAATATTATAAAATACACGATTCTAGGCATCAATATTTGAGATACTGCAGTTCTGTCTCAGGTTCTCATTACCGAGAACAAAGATACCTCATTTCCAACAAAGGCTCATTTACTCATCAGTCAGTTTAATCTTTTGATTGAATGCAAAACAAATCTAGTGATAAATGATTGTTAATAATAAAAAAAACTATTATTATCATAGAATCCTAGTGAAAGTGAACTAACTCATCTTGTCTTGCAAACCATTTGTCTTATACTTTGTTTGTAGTAAGTTTATTCTCTCATTCACTGAGTATTCCATGTGGACTTGTAGCAAATTAATCAGTCTATTTCTAAAATAATTTGAAGTTAGATTTATTATCAAGAATCGTTTTAGCACAAAAGAAAAAGACAAATTTAAACAACGACAAGAAAACTTTTTCTACTCCTGAAATTTAAAATACAACCACCTTGCAGTCTTAGCAGTAGCGACATGAAGTCTGTGACTCATATGCTATCAACAGCGATAATTGCTACCATCACCACTTTCTGAGTTGTCTGCGTGTCTTTCTTTCTTTTGTTGTGGATACATTGGTAAGTAAAGAAAGCCAGTATTTGTACTAATTCACTAACTTTTACAGGACGTTTGCATAGAAGTTTGCCACTAAGTATTGTCCACCGTCAGTGTGTTTAACAGTGCACTATTTGTTTTCAATATAATATTTCTTTTTTACTTTGTTTTGTACACATGGTTTTTAGTCGCTTGCTAAATTCTGTTTGAGAAAAGTGAATTCTCGTGGGATCCTATGAGTAAAAAACTAAACAATGTTACAATACATGACTATTCTTTCGGTATTTATTTTGGTACTTAAAATCTAAAAAAAAACATGCGATACCCAAGGAAGGAAATATGTTTTTGATTTGAAATAAGTAAAACAGTGACTACAGTACACATTGTTTTTTTGGGTTTTTTTTTTTAAAAAAAAAGATGATCTGATCTGTCCGCCTAAAACAATTGCGATTTCGATGAAAACTTGTATTTACTTAACTTACAGTATGAGTAAATCTCTCAGAGAAAACATTTATTTTTTAAATAATTATATAACTTTCCGCGAAAAAAGAGAAGTGTTAATTTTTTTTTATGTATTTCATCGCTTTAAAGTTTAAAGTAGAAAACAACAAAAAATATGACAGAGAAATAAATCATAATGAAAATGAATGATGACTGGTGTGTACTGTACTTTCTCAAGACGTCAGCACTTTTAGGGAAAATAAATGAGATTTAAGCAGGGCTCAAGTCGGGTATATAGAATTGATCGAATAATAATAATAATAAACATTGTTTTTATTGTTTACTGATACCAAATGATTAATCAAAAGAATAAAAGATGTTTTGTGCTAAATTTTTAATGTTACATTTTTTCTAGCATTTTCGTTAAAAAAAACAAACAAACTTAAAACTTAAAACTAAAAGTCGGTCAAAATGTGGTAGAATTTCTTTCTTAGGAATATGAGAAACATTTCTTTAATAATTTAAAGAAATTTTCTATAAACGTTTTTTTATTCAATAAAAAAAACGTTTATAAATATAATTTTACTTTTTTAGACGTGCATTTTTAAAAGAACACGACGTTAAAGAGTTATAATTTAAAAAACGAAACAAAAAAATACTTATGTAGAAAAGTTGTTAATTTTTCAATTATTAATTCATTAACAAACTTCACATTTTGAAGAGAAAATTATTTTTTTCAGAATTGAAATTTTGTTTAAAAAAGTTTGTGGAAAAGATAAAATGATAAAAAAAAACAACCTTTTTTTAATTCATAATTAAATTAAAAACTAAAATTGTTATACATATTTTTAAAAACTTGAAAAAATTTCCATGAACAAAAAAATTACAGGCTTGTTTTTTTTTTTATACTCTTCAAGCTTGCTTCACTCTCTTATTTTATTTTTAAATTTAAATAATGCCGATTTTTATCGGAATTCTCTGCTTTCTCCAAGAGACTGATACTTCGAATTCCTATTACCAACAACACTTTGAATAAGAAGAGTGTGTTGTTGTATGACATAACTGAATTCAAATTGTGTATCATGTTTGCTGTGTAACAGTGTGTGTGTACTGTACTGTACGCAACACATCACAAATGAACATTGTTTTTGACTTTTAGTTTTGAGACTTGAAGAGTCAGTTTTACTTTTATTTTATTTGAATATTTTTATTAGAAAAAAATCCACTTAAAACTAAAACAGATGTCACTCAGCCTCATTCTTTTAAAATTAAAAAAATAATTTCTGAAAAATTTTGTTTCTTCTATGATTCTATCTCATACATAATTTTTTAAAACCATTTTTATGACACTTCAATTGTTAATGTTCAATGTTAACTTTCAGCTGAAAAATTATTTGTATATTTTTTTATTTTAAAAAAGTTATTTTAGGAGATCACTGAAATACTGAAGTAAAAATATTTAGTGTCCTATCGTTAATTCATTTAAAATTTTATACTCAAATTTAAAATGATACTATTATTCATTCATTCATTCTCTACACTTTATTTTGCTGCGATGTTACAAACTGAATGATTCTTTCTAGTAAGGAACCTTTGTCGATTTTGAAAGTTTTACACACTAAAACACAGATAAAAAAATGATATGGCGTCTTTTTTTGTTTACTAAATTAAAACAACTACTAAAACTAAAACATGATGAATAATATTTCACTGGATATCAAATTGTTTTCGCTTGTAACCTAATGCGTTCGATAAACCAAAAGGCGAAGAAATGACAACATTGTTTGCTACAAAGAACCATTTTCGCCGTAAAAATTTCTACGTTTGAAAAACCAAGGAAAAGTTATTTCTTTTAGTTTTTCAAACTATTTCAAATAAAAATACGGTAAAGACTGTGAAATAAAACTTTTTTTTTTGTTTAAAATTCATAAAAGGGATAGAATTATCATTTATTTAATTTTATACATTTTTTACTTTTTAGTAAAGTATTTTTATTTTAAGCGTTTTGTTTGGGAATGCCATGTGATTGTGATACAGATGAGTTTTAGTTTCACTTTCGAAATAAATTATATGAATATTTTTTAAAAAGACTATTTTTCAAGAAAAAAATCGAATATTGAATATTTTAAACAGTTTCTTTAGTTTTGTTTATGAAATCAGGAAGTATTTTTTAGTGCTCTTAATTTTCTATTTTTAAATTCCCGTGTTAACTAACTTAAAACACAAAAAAATTTTACTTAGCGATGTAATTTCAGTTTTTTCAACGTTTTCTTTGTTGAAGTGAAATAATTTAACGAATAAAAAAAAAAAGCAAAAATGAAAATTAACTTTTATGTTTTCTGATAGTTTTCCCTCTTACTTTGCTTTGGTCTATAAAGTTTTTACTTTTTAACAGGTAATAAATTTAATAATATTAAATTTTAAAAAATCCCACAATTTTAGACACAAACACGTTAAAAATATTTAAAACTGAATAAAATTTGTTTTTTTCACTAAGCAGAAAAATTCTTTAATCGCTAAAAAAGATAATTGATTTAAAAAATTATTTCATAGTTTATCATTTTTTTATTTGCTACTCATAATTTTTTTTAAATTAAAAAATTAAAAAAAAATTTTTTTTGACTGCTCAAACAAAGTTCATAAAAGAAATTAGTAGTGTTACTGTTGTGTTTTACAGTTTTTAGTGTTACTGTTGTTTAATTTAACTGCATTTTCCCCGAAAATATTTATAATTTTTCTGACACTGACATTTTCTTAGCTTTTTTAATTTCATTTTTCAAAGGAAAAAGAAATGTTAGTAAAAATTTAAAATTACTTCTTAAGTAAGTAAAGTAAACAATATAAACTTAAAACATTGTTGAAGTTTGAAAAGCAAACTGTCATCACTTAAGTTAAAAAAAATTGTCTAGAATCGTAACCGAAAATACTTTTTTAAAAGCCTGTTGTACTGTTGTCAATTTATCAATAGAATCGATATGAACATTTTTTTCACTAAGCTTTCGATTTTGTAAACAAAAGCGTGTGAAAACAAAGTCTAGCTTTCAAGGGAAAACGAAAGGAAAAATAGCATCTTGAATTGAATATTTATTTGAATAAAAAGTTTTGTTTTTTTTTCTATATTTTTCAGTACATTTTTTTATTTCAAACGTATCCAAACCAGATTTTAAATACTTAAAATAAAAATAAATAAATAATAATCTATATCACTGCAGACGACATTGGCTCAAAAACTCAAAAGCGATAAGTTCATCATTGACATTTTTAAATCCTTTGTTCTGCTTCTTAGTGTTGTCATTCTCTTTTTTTACTTTTTCTTCCTATGTTTATTTTTTTTTATTTCTGCGTCGGGGAAAGAAAACGTATTTTTGGAGAATATAAAAGTGTTTGAGACTGTTTAAAACCGATAGTTTATAAATTTATCCTGGACTAAAAAAGGTATGTACTTTCAAACAGTTTTTCTTTTGATTATTTTTCGTCTCTAACAGCTGGTTCTCTATGACTAGCTGCCATGAAGTAGGTTTTAACTGAACCCTCTTCTTGTATAAATAAAAATCGAAATTTCCTCTGCATATCTCCTAAAAAATTGTTGTGTTATAAAAATGGTTAAAAATCCGTTAATTATCAACGGCAATTCGATAGGTAAATTAATTACTCATTCGCAATTTGTGCTTGTACGTCTGTTTTACTTTTAAAAATAAATTTTTGTTTCACTTTTAGTTTTAAGGTTAAATTTTGAATTGGAAGTTTATGTACAAAAAGTCAAATATTTCAAATCACTTCCGTAATTTTCTTTTTTTTTTTTTTTTGTTTTATACATCTTGATTTTTTAAAAGTTATCCGATCTAAACAAAAACAAAGCCTCAAAAAGGCCATTTTTATGTTGTTTTTTTTTTTCACTGAACGTTAGTGGTTCGTTAAATAAAGTAAATAAAAAACAGCTGTTTTAACTTTTAATGTTTAATTCTTTTAGGGAATATTAACCATAAAACAGAAATGATGTTTTGAATTCCTGAAAATAAAAAAAAAGAAGGAAATCAGCTGAAAAGAATTTTATAAGTGTTTTTATAGCCAGATATTTTCTAGCATTTTTCTCTTTAAATTCTTTAAAAATTTATTATTTTTCTTACGCCAGCCTGAAGTCAATCACTGTGTTGGTAAACATGGCTGGCCAAGGTTTGAGCCTTAGAATCTTGAATGAATAAAATAAAAATATGTTGAGTTTTTATTGAATTTCTCTTGTATTGTTTTCAAATAGTTCAGTCAGTTTATCATTTACTTCTTGCAATTCAAACATTTTTCTTTTTTACGTCCATAATTCCTGAGAAGCGTAAATATTGTAAAAATGATCAAGAAAAATGCTGTCATTAATTAATTTTTTTTTGTTTGAGTTTGAATTAAAAAACACTATGGGGAGAATTAACTTTTACTTTTTAGTCTTTCATTTTTTGTGGATTGTATTTCAAAATATTTTTAAAAAACCTATTCATCAATTGGAATTTATAATAAATTCCGATATTGATGAATAGGTTTTTTATTGGATAATGAATCTTTTTCCTTTGCTGAACTAATGGTCACATAACCATATTCCTTAGATTTGTGAAATGAAATTTGTGTATGTGTTTTTTACGAATGGGAATGTTCTTTGATGCTCATAGGGCAAAATAATCTGTAAAATAAAAATCTTATTTACGATGTTTTATCAGTTTGGCAATTTCCCCTATTTGATTTTTTTAATGGATAGTTATGGATAGAAATTATAAAAAAATAAGAGATCACTCATTGATTGATTGAAATAGTAATGAAAATAAACTAGATTTCTTTTCACAAATTTCATTTTTATTAGCAAAAAAAAAAAAAATTATTCTGTTCCTGGGTTTGTTTTGAAGAAAGAAAAAGTTTGAAACATTTTTTAAAAATAAATGTATCTTTCAAAATATAACCTTGGCCAGATGGAAACCTGCCATAAAAATGTACCTGTGAAAATGTTGTCAGGAATCGAGTGTTTTGTTTTGATTGAATGATTGAAAGTCAAGAAAAGAAAAATTCATTTTTTTAGCTTTTTTACTCATTTTATGTCGATATTACCGAAGTGAAAACGGCCATTTGAACCTTGAGCTAGTTGTTTACTGGAATGTAGACAAAATTTAATGAATGCCATAAATAAGGAAGATAACATTGTTTTCATCATGCCATATAGCATTTTTTAAAATATCCCCTTCGTTGTAAACTTATCTTTCTTTGGTACCTTAAAAAAAACTAGGACACCATGTGTTTTGGTTGGTACAATTTATTGCATATTTAAAATTAAAATTTGGCAATTTGTTTTAGAGTCCTCATAGGTGATATTGCTGATGTTACTGATGATCAATAAATTTTTGTTAAAAACTTATCACCTGAAGTGAAGATTTAAAAATAATATTATTATTTTTTTTTTTTTTTTTACATTACTAATTCGAATTCACTCAATACTTCAGAGAACTACAAGGAATTTGTTAATCATTGTTTATGATACAAAAAAAATTCTGGTAGTTTATCTGCTTTATAAGCATGTCGTTTGTGATTTTTCCCGCATATCTCCAATATTCTTTCAAGTTAGTTTATCCGTTAATTTAGAGTCCCGTTGACTTAACGTTCGCAATCTCGATCATTTTAATTTTTGATTATCTCCCTTGAACTTGTAATAATATCATTTTTTTCAACTACTTGCTATATGATGCAATAAATATATGGTATCATTATTGGCCCAGTCAAATGAGTAAATGACAACTTCGAAATATTTTTTCTTCTGACATGTATTTTTTTTTTTTTTTTTTTTTTACATTAAATGTAAAATTTTGAATGATGTTTTTAAATATGTAACCGGGAATAAAATAAATTTATTCTGTATCAAATTTTCCCAGTTTATTTATCCTGTGTTCTGGAAGTGAGTTTTCATTTATTTCTTTACTAACAAAAGTTTTGATTAAATGTTCCTGAAATTAATGAACTAGAACAAGATTCTTGATCTACTAATGATTTTGATTTTTCATCCCTCCACTATTCATTGTTTCAACTGTTATTCAATTTGGTTTTTATCAAATACCCACAACAAAGTTTTAAGTGGCCGTTAACAGTAAGAAGGAACATTTTAAGTTCTAATTTTACTATTCGTTTGTCCAATATAAATAATGTAAAAAGAAAATAAAGAAAAGAAAATCCTTTATTTAAATATTGTGAAATGATTTATAAAACTTTTGATCACATTTCATTTATATTCATGTTATTGTTAGTGATGTTTTACATGTAGAAAACAAATACCAATAATTGTTACATAATGGTTTTGGTGAATGATGCAGTTATGTGAGGAATGAAAAATTGTAAGGCATCTAACGAATACAAACTAAATAGCTATCTGAATGTGAAAGACAGATTGCAAGCATTGTTCTTTTAGGTAAACTGGCTAAAATCTTTCATTTCACATTCTTAAAAAGAAAATTATATTTTTTATTTGTTAAAATTAAATAATTTCTCATTATTGCTCGTGTGTGCAATGGCAGAAAACACTCTCTATCAGATGGTAACCCCCTCTCTACCAAAATATAATGTACATATTTCTCTTCCATTTATTTCTGGTAACATTGAGTATAACCTTAACCATCACTAATCTGTTATATTTGTGTTGAAATATTAATGTTATTTTTGTAAACATTCAACTTGAAGTTTTATGGTGATGCAAAATTTCCATTTTTGTTATTCATGTATCACAATTTTTTTTCCTTATAACTCCATAGTTATTAAAGTATTTTCACTGATTTTCAATGACCTTATGTCATCTGCCATGTATACTGTGCGTTCCATCATAAATAGGTGTGAAACAAATGACTGACTGAATAAGCAACACAGAAATTAATATACTTTAAAGACACTCCTAAGTGCTCCCTTAAACTGTAGAAGTTAGCACTGGCAACTTTTGCATCTACTTAATAAATATTATAAAATTTCCTTATGAAACCTATAACAAAGGTCAGTTTGTAACAGTCTTAAAGTTACCAAAGTGCGTTGAAAATAATATCACTTCTTACTTATTTTTAACATGTGTAGTACCTCATAATTAGAATTGTTTTCTTTTGACTTATCAACAACTAAATCTTATAAATTCATCTTTTGCTATATAACATTCAAGTATTGTCAAAATTAGCTTGTATTGAAAAGTAAACATAACTCAGTAGCAAAAAGACCGGATTGAAGATTTCAGATAAAACAATGATTCATAAATTTCTTTTCTTATGTGTAACTCTAGGAGAGAAAAAATAACATAATCAAGATGTTGACATTCCACACTACTTCAAATAAAAGGTTAGGAAGGAAACACCCATCAGTACTGGAAAGAGCAATAACAGTTACTGGACTTGAGAAACTTATTATCCTGAAAAATTGTTTTAAAAGAAAGATTTTATAAATTTCTACAGACTGTAGTGCAAGCTACCTGGTCAATGAATGCCAATTGTTTCCCTATAAGGAAACAGCTAATATTACCATTACCATTTCTCATAACAATAGAAAACTCTTGTAATAAAAGTGTATGTTCAGTTGTGACTGAAAAAGTAAAGAATAAATACGAGTTGATTTCTAAAGATCAGTTACAACAAAAGCCAGTATAAGAAAGGCCAATATATTGGATGAAATATACTAAAATAGTAGATGAATTCATTAATCTGAAAACTATATGGAATAATGAAAATACTTTAGCTTAAAACTTCAGAAATCAATGCTTTTTGGACTTTGCCATAAATGATTGATGGATTAAAATCTTGATTGACTAAGTTAATGGAGAACTTCTATATTGCATTCCTTAGAACATCAAGAGAAGTTCTCCTCCAATATATGGTAATATCTCACTTAATTCATGATTCCTTCAATCACATGATATACTACTCTGTCATTTAAAGAAGAGCTGCCCTCTTACATTCCCATTTATATGCTTTACTGTGAATATGATGTTTTTGGGTCAGAGTGACAGCTACCTTTTCTTCATGTTCAAACATAGAAAATAGATTTCTGGTCAAAAATTTTTATTTTAGTTTCGTTTGACTAAAGAACATTATTTAAAAAATTACTTTATTTCTCTGTGTGTTTTTAGGTGTACTTCAGTCTCACCTCCCTGTACCTTTTAATTGTTAAAGGTAATTTTTTCTGCAAATACTTCTCTCAGCTACTTTAGTTTATTACTGTTACTTTTTGAGTAAGCAATGTTTCACCTGCTTTTTAAATCTTGAAACTTCTTTCAGTTAATCATTAGACTTTTTTTTCTGATTGCATATTCAAATACTGAATACTATTTCAACAATGGTTTCTGGTACTATTAAAGTATGTCCACTTTTGTTTCAGTGATACTGATAGAGATATTTATGTTTTCAGCAATGTTCCTATTGCTAAAACCATCATAGTATTGCTTAATTATTTCTTTTTGTATGAGCTCTACCCTTGGGAAAGGTATGAATCTATCCTTTCTTCTCTAGCTATGGGTTAAATAATAAAACTTTTGTTTGGAAAAATCATTATTATCTCCCAAAAATTGTTGATGCAATATTCACTTGCAAAAAAATAAATAAAAATTCTTACAATTCAAAAAATATATTTTGTTTTTAAATAACCCACTAAGTGTTGATAAGTCACACAAAAACAAATGTGTAGGCACTTTTTTTTAAAGCCGTAGTAACAACTTTGTGAAGTTGATCAAGTAAATGACCACTTCAATTGAAACAGACCTGTATGAAATTTCTACAGGAATATTCTCAAATTTTCTATACTGTATATTAGATTTTTAAAATTTTGCTCTACCAGACATGCTCAAAATTTGAATTGACAAACTACAAGTTTTTGCTACCTCTGGTTTTCTTACATAAACTAAAAGTTTAGGTTTTCTTGACAAGTTGTATTGCTGTTATGGGTGATGGATATGGGTGATGAATAAAATTGCCAAGAAACAAATTTTGAGTGTTAAATATGAAAATAATTTTCTGGGAATTATTAATTAGGTTGTCCTTTTGTCAAGGTTATTAATCAACAAATAAAAGTCCCATTTTATTTTCAAATCTTGTTAATAGTAAAGGTAAAATAGCTTTAGCTTTTTATTACAATTATAATAAAGAGGAAACTGATAATATCTGTCAGCAAACAGACAAGCTGTTGGCTGAGGCTAAGGTCAAATCACCTGACATGGTCTTTGGTAATTATGCATAATTCACACATTGCTAGTCTATGTAACAGATGTCTTTTTCTAGGTTGGGTGAAACCAACCTTTCAAAACAAAAAAGTTAACTATTAAATCATTTAATAGAGAAATATGGATACTTTGCTATTGTTATGGCATTCTTTTTAACCAGGCTCATCATCATCATCCTCATCTCTTTGACTTTTGTAATCGAAGGTGGGGATCTGAATGCAGATGCCACACTCAATCTCCTCTACAATGGTCTATCAATGGCAGAAATCAGCAATTCTGGCATAGTCATACTTGTCCATGGTTTGACATTGTCCAACCAGTTTTTGCATTGGTGTCCTCTCCTATATCCATCTTGAATGGTGCCTGGCATGATGGTCTTGCACAGGCTGTCATTCCTTGTAACATGTCCAAACCATGCCATTTTTCTCCATTTGACAGTGGTGAGAAGTGATTCATGGTGGCCCAAAAAACTTTCAAATCTTTTCCACACAGACTCATTGGTTTTATGTTCCCAATAGAAGATGCCAAGGAGTTTTCTCATGCATTTGTTCTCAAATGCTTGGATCTGTCTCCCTGTTTCTACCAATAGTGTCCATGTTATCTCGTGGACAAATTAGAGTTTACATATGTTTTGATTGTGATGGAAAGTTATGCATTCTTTTTTCTTATGATCCATTGTGCATGATTGACTATCATGCAGAGTACAAGAACATTTAGAATTCATGTTAGTTTTTTCCCTGAAGCATTTGTGTAATATAATACTTACCATAGATATTTAAACCATTCTGTTAGATCTACTTCTTATCATTATTTACACTATATAGAATGGGGTGCTGAAAATTTCTTAGCTTCCCAAAATTGAATAATTACTTTGTTCTCCAGTTGGTTTACACTGTTTAACTCCTCATATGAAGAAGCACTTATGCACGTTATACCTTTTATGATTAAGATTTTCTGAAGAATAGGTCTTTGATCAAAACTGGTTAGTTAAGACACAACTAAATATCACAGGTGTGTCATTTTCTTTTTGTTGTTAAACAGCAAATTCATCATGTCTTAAACATCATATTTATTACTGAGATCTAGGAATGGAGTAAAACATTAAAAGGTAATAATTGAGATTGGGTGTCAAAGATTAGGCTGGGGTTTGATGTGCAACAGTTTAAAAGTAGAGGTCATTTTCTCACATATAATAGACTGATAAATCTGATACTTTTTTAAAAGTATTAATTATGACTTGTATCTGATTTGGTAAATAAATCTAATCACATTAGTATACACATTTGGTTTAAGTTAAAACTTATCATGGGATATTTATAAACTGAAGCCCATAGCTGTATTGATTTTCAGTCCACCTTAGCCAGTAGTGACATTGACAAGAATACTATTCTCTCTTGTTCACATGTTTGCCTTTGGGAACATTCTGAGCTACACACACACACACACACACACACACACACACACACACACACACACACACACACACACACACAGAGTTATAGATATTATTATAAGAAATGACAAGAGGAAAACCTTTTGCACTAATGTTTTTTTTTCATTCCTTGAAGAACTTTATCAAGGCTAGTGTAGAAATTTTATTTAGTAACCTGAACTTATACACAGAAGTAATGTGGACAAAAACTGTTAAGCTTTCAAATTTCTGAATTTGAGAACTCTCTAAAATATTTGAAAATCTTACTGCATGAAACAAAGGTAAATCTTGAATTTTTATATATATATATATATATATATATATATATATATATATATATATATATATATATATATATACGCACACTTGTTCTTCAATGCTCAATGCAGCTTATTTGTAGCCTAATGGTAAGATAGTGGAGCAGTCTATTTACACATGGAAATAAATAAATTGGTAAAAAAATGTATTGATTAAGAATATTTAATATTTTTACATTATTATGTTTATCTTTTCCTTTATATATATATATATATATATATATATATATAATTTCTTATTTAATCAGTTCATTTTTTTATCAATTTTTTTCCATATGTACATAGACTGCTCTACTACCTTATCAGTAGGCCATAAATAAGGCAATATTGCAATAGCCAGTTTTTAATTTGTGCTTGATGATTTCTATATGCATGAAACTCAGAGTTGCATCAAACAGTGAGGAGCAAATATATATTTTTAGCATAGATTTTAACTCTTTAAATGGAGCATTGTTTTATTATTACCACCATTAACCACTGCGTATTTTGATGATGTTCACCTTGTACAAGGCTCGAGAGTCATTCAAGGTAAAGGTTTATAGAATATGTGAATATATATAGTTAATTCTAGACTTGAACAGGTTAAGATTGTAGTGATCAAGGAAGCATCCTCTTGGGAGTCTGTTCCACAAAATAGCAGTTTGTGGGAAGAAGCTGTTCGAGTAGAATTTACATCGCACCTATGGAATAAAAAGGAAATGTGGGTGATTTGCTACAAAAGATATAAAAGTTAGAACTGGTGAAAATAAGAAATGTAGTTCATTTGAACACTCCATGAAAATAGTGATAGTTAGTGAGAGGCTTGCAATGTTTCTTCTGAGAAAGTGGGTGTAAGGTGGAAAAAAATTTGTCACGAATAAGAAAGTCAAGACTGTGATTGATGATAGTTCTGGGTCCAATCGGCAGTGAAGGATGTCACTAGTTAGTTTTCAAGGCATTTAATGTGACGAGTCAGTTTCCCCCCCATTGAGCTGTTAGAGCTAGGTCAGAGAGAACAGCTACCAATATCTGGTCATCTAGAGTTTTGGGGGTGCACCCATATACTGTTGTATTATTAGCATAAATATTCACAAATGATTGGAGTATACTTTTAGGCAGATCATTTATGTAAAGTAGAAAGAAGGTTGGACTGAGAAGTGAATCCTGCATTGATCCCTAGTACCTTCAGGGACCTACTTGTTAGGAAGTACTATAATTGAAAAAACTTTTCCAGAGATTCCATAGATAGAAAGCTTGTTCAGTAATCCTTTATACCACTCCTTGTCAAAGGCTTTTGAAATATCTAATGAGGTTGTCCTTGAGATGTATATGTTGTCTAGTGCCTCACTGACTTTGTGAATAATGGCAGTTAGGATATCAACATTGGATTGGGCCAATCAAAACCCATACTGCTTGTCACTTGAGATTGTTCCTATTGAGGTGTTCAACAACCTTCTTGATTAAATCCTCAAAAAGTTTGCTAATGAGGATGAGCACTCACCTTGTTCTTGTTTCTCACTTTCTATACATATCCAACTAATTTCATGTAGAGTTAGCAAACTGTCTATGCATAATTATTGGATCCAGAAGACAGTTTTAATGTAAAAAAGAAAAATAACGAAAAACCTTTATGCTTCATGGGAAATGATGGTAGGGCTTTACATTTTTTTTCTGTTTTGCAGAAATATCTTTTAAGAGTAACAATTACCATTTGTAACTGTTCAGTCTAAGACAATAATTTCTTATTCATTATTGAAGTCTGGATAAGAAAAATATATGCTTGAAAAAGTACTTTCACAGAACAATTTGCTCTCAAATTATATGTTCTTCATGTTTTTTTCATTGGAAACTCATCAGGAATAAATGGATGGTATTTTTTCATATGATCCAAATTACTGTATTGTCCATATATGAAATTTCACATGTATGAATAATGACAATAACAAGTGTTTTTTTTAATTTGTTGACAAGTATTTTTTCCCTTATATATTGGTTTTGTTATATGGGTTTACTTTTAAGAACTAAAGAATTATTTTGATTTTATAACCACTTTGGACACCAAGATATGTTCTCTTGTACTTAGCAGAGAAAGTTAACTAAAGCAAAAGCAATTAATATGTAATTTTTTTAATAAACCTGTATCAAAGAAATTTTCATAAAATGAAATCTTGTTTTATGCTTCTCTATTAGGGATTCTCATTTTTTAAAAACTATTTACACTCTGGCAAATTAATTAATTCATTCTATAATATAAAACACAATCCAACTTATATTGGTCATACAATCTGATCTTCTCTTCTTAGTAATAATATATTCTGTTGTTGAAGTAGCAGAAGGCATTGCCCAGTGCCAATAAATGACTATATAGTGTGTTACTATAATAATGGAATAACTTATTAGAAAGTTTGGGAGATCAGGCTACTAATACATAAATTTAATTTGTTTTGTATTAGCTTTCTTTTGGGTATTTTTACTTATGATGATTTAAACTGCCAAATTCTTTCTTACATGTGATAATAGTTAACTGATAAACTAGAAAAATATAACCAAGACAATTGAAAATTTTTTTATGGTATTGGTAAACTAGTGTCAAATAAGTCTTAGTAAATGTTTCATCAGCTAGAATTAGTTCAAATACCTTTCTCTTAGTGAATATTTTAAAAACAAATATTTCCCATTTTTAAGAAGCTTCATTACTTCAACTGGCTGAGTTTAGCATAAGCAGGTTGATCTATTACAAGTGTTTTGTTTATGTCTTATTTCAAGAATTGTCAGTAACAGAGAAGAGTTTTCTGTCTTCACTAATTTGTTCAGCTGAGGAAAGCAGAGTAAATAACTATTTATTGAGTTGAACTATCAAAGATTATTTTCAGCATTGAAAATAATCATATATGCTTCATTGGTATCATTGATTTTTTTTCTACAAATAAAATACTGCTGGATGATGAGTACTTTGTTCAGATTTGTACATGTTTGTATGTATCAAGTTTTTTCACAACTTGCCTCCTTGGATGGAACCTCAGGCTCTTGCTTTAACATTGTCATTTAATAGGAGTAGTTAGGTTTGTCTATCATCCAGTTTACACTCCTCCCTGGTCTTTTGAACAGGAGTAGAGGTTTATTCCTTGATTTTTGTTTAGGATTGTGTTTCTTATTCATTCTAAAGTCCTCTCATCCTCTTTCACTCCCAGTAGCTCTTTGCATCTTAGTGACATTATTGCTTTGCTTGGGGGTGAATTGATTTAGAAAAAATAGGAAAAGAAAAAATATCCTGGAAGGTCACACTAATAAAGATAATCTTATCATAACTAAGTGAATATTCAGATTAATGCAAGGATTATTTTCATTCATAATCCTCCAGCTTATGCATCTTTGACAGGTCTTTCATGCTTATTTCCACAATACATAAATAAACGTAATACTATAATATTCTTTCTATTGAAGTTGCATCTTTGGAAAAAGTAAAACATGCAGATCTAAATAGATTAGACAATATATTTGTTCACACAAGAAATGTAACTACTGATATTTCACTCAGCTGTAATTAACCAATAAAACTCCCTGAAGAACTAGTTCTCAGCAATAGAAACTGTTGATGGTTGATTAATGTGTTGTTGGTTTTAGCCTAAAGGCTCAATTTAAGGTTTAAACATAACAGGGGAGGGGGGATTCATTAAAGAATCAATAATGGGTTAAATTGGTAACTATGAAAAATAAAATAAGATTACTAAATATAGATGTAATTTCCAATAGTCCTGTTTTAAAAGATGAGTGTTTTTTTCTATATTGATATCTTAATAGGTTTGATGCAAGGTTAGTATTATTTTACTTTAGATTAAAAACTTGTTTTTAATCATAAGCTTTACCCTTAGGCATCTAGAATGTTGATAAATCTTTCATACCCCATATCTATATACATCTAAAATATACCAGGCTATGATAGTATAAATATTTAAGTGCCATTACATGCTGCATTATATATATATATATATATATATATATATATATATATATATATATATATATATATATATATATATATATGTATGTATGTATGTGCATATATAAATAAAAAGAAAGAACAGTAAGATATATAATCCTGTGTTCTTATGGATAATTTTATTTTTACAAAATAGTGCTTAATGTAAATTTACAGGGCATTAATATTATAAATTAATTGATTTAAAATATACCATATTTTAAATCAATTAATTTATAATATAAAATAGATGTAATATTTTATCACCTGCTTTATTTAGTTGGTAATTATGCAGAACTAATAAAGATCAGGATATTAGTTAAGACGCTTGTGGTTTAACCATATACTTAAAAAAAAGTATCAGCTCTTTTATCAGTTATCTGAATCATTGTTTTCTCTTTATATTGTACAGATCTGCTGGTAAAATTGTTCTTCTATTAATAACAGATTTTCAGCATTATTTGCTCATTCATTAGAGATTAAAAATTTCCAATGTTATGAAGTTGATGTAAAATTTCCCAGCATCATCTTTTACAGTATTACAGATATTTTATGTCTTTGAAGTTTTTTTTACTTGTTCAAGCATACTCTTTAAGAATTGTTTATAGAAAGTGATAATTTTGCATTTGGTGAAAATCATGCCTGAATATAAAATGCACTATTGAAACTTTTATGATTAATCTCAGGGAGAAAAGTACCACAAAAACTAGACAGTGGATCATGGAACATTATGGTAATGCTGTAGCAGGTGTAAGCATATATTTGGAATGGTTTGCAAAGTTTAAAATGGGAGGAACAAAAGAATACTCTGGAAAATATCAGAAGTTAAACTGATGAACTTTTGATAGAAGCAAAATAAACATGACATAAAATTGCAAACAAAAATTCAGTCATCATATGTCATTAAGTCTTAAGAAAATGGATTCTCTATGAAATTAGAGAAATAAACATAGGTGAGCATTTAAACATTGGTCTTTCTACATTTTTATGACAGTAAATGTCATTTTGGAGTAAGATAGTCACTGGTGATGAAAAATTGTTTTATTACAAGAATCCACTACAGGACAGTTTTCAACATCTCAATCTGAATGGCATCTACTAAGTAGATTAAAAATATCTTTTTGTTTGGTGGCATTCAAACAAGACAAATGACTGAATGCTAAACTGACTGTTATTTCAATGAGCAATTGGCTCATAAATGCTGCATTGAAAAGAGGAGTTGTTTTTCTGAGCAAAAGTTGACCTGTGACTGTGATAACACCATGTGACAAAGGATTATAATTTAGAATAGGAAGTTCATAAAACCTGTCACTTTCTATCATTTGTTTCACTTCATGCAACTTTCTCTGGTCAGTGGTTCCAACAAGTTCAATAACATCTAGTTGATCCTCAGATCTGTAGACATTTCTGAGATGTGCATGAATCCTTTACAGACAGCTATAGATCATGACTATTTTATTGAATATGGGATTAGTTGTTATTTGCCTCTCTCATATTAATATAATCCAGAACTAGCATTTACATGTGAGCAATAAACAGCAAATAAAAATTTATCTTTACTTCTGAATGTTTATACTTTAACTGAACAGCATAATAAAGTTTACCACTATTCTGAATGTTATATCACTTCAAGGGGAAAATTGTTCTAGAACGACATTTAGGGCCTTTTTTATGTTACTTCTGGAGATTGAGTATGTATTTGATTTTCATATGAATAATGTTTTTTTCTCTTCTGTTTATAAGTGCTCAAGTCTTCAATTTTTTTAAAGTATAGTTGCACCTGATTACTTTTTTACATTGCTACACATTTTAATATCTATATTTAATATTAACTTTAAAATTTACTCAAAGCCATTACATAACTATTTTTACTTAAATTAATATCAGTTTATCCATTCATTTCAAAGCAAGAAGATTTAAAATATATGCAAGTTGATAATTTTATTATTGGCTAATAGTTAATCCTTTGAAATGAAAATTTAAAGTTATAGTTAATAATGTTGTATTGAGATTAAATTTAATTTAAGAATAACAACTACTCTGTTGCTAGGAGCTGATTAAATAGATTGATGCCAAATAAAACAACAAAAACATGAAAATGTAAAAACAAGATATGAATAAAAATATTGATATTAGAAATTCTTTGAAATTTGAAAAATTTAATTATTGCCTTTCAAATATTCCACTGATTGAAAACATTATACACTTGTAGAAAGTGATATGTGCTCATGCAGAAAGCTTTGTGCACGTAAAAATCAAGACAAATCTTTCCTGTATAAAGTTTCACCCACATAAATCTCTCTCCCACACACTATTGATTTCCTAGGTGCCATCTGCATCTGTAAAGTTAAATTCCTATTGATTAAAATAAAATAAAGAAGATTAATTTGAATTAGTCTTTTTTTAACACTTGGTTATATATGATCCGTTCCATTCCACCTGGGTAAAGTATTAAAGATCTGACTTGGACTTTTGCATGTTGCATAATAATGTACTTTGGGGCTTAAAGTGATAAAACAAAATAAAATTGATTTTGAAAAAAATAAGAGGATATGTTTTTATTTTAAATCATCTAATACATAAAAGATAGTATATGTAAAAACTTGTTAGAAAAAAATTGATAACTCATGAGAAAAGGAAAAGAGAAACAGGAATTTGTTTGACAGTACAGAATAGAGGTTATTCATTTTTATGATATCACCTGGTTATAGTGCAGTGATTACTGTGCTTTAAAAGTCCTTTGTAATGAGTCTGAATTACACTAAGAGCTCCAAAAATAGATTGAATAAATGCTTTTCAATTTTTATTTTATTTATAAATTTAAAAATAAATTCTCTGAAAAATGTCTTCATATTAGTAAAAGCAAAAAATAAAGTTATCATCAAAAATAGGTACAAAGCTCTCAAAACCATTTTATTTAGAATTACCATCTGAAACTATCAGTAAAACATTTATAGAAATAACTTAAGTATTGCTACAATGAAGCTATGACAACTGCATTGAACACAGGTTATAACAGACACTAGTCATCTCTTAAACCAACTAGTTATGTCATTAGGTCTTGAATAAGGGCTACACTAACTTATATATACAGAAATAGATGAGGAAACCTTAGTATTCATAGAAACAGTTTTTATTTCTTGTTCTAAATTTACTGTTATATAATTTTGTAACTATGATCCTTTTTATAAAAGGTTTCTTTCAACCTATTTCACATTCACCCCATGATAGATATAAAAGTAGCAAAAATAGTGTGAGAGTAAAGGAAAAAAGGAATGAATGAATTGTTTACATAAGCCAGTAGGAATTTGAAGATGAAATGACTACCATCATCATAATCATCATAGCGGATTTCTGATGTGTAATACGGAATGCTGGTTACTAGGTTACTTTCCAAATAGTGCATGAAGTATCTGTTTTGAAAGTCAATATTTCTATAAAAAAAGTATACATGAGCAGCACCTGAGGTTGACCTCAAAGATAGATATGTGTTTTTGGGGTGTTTTTTTTTTTTTTTTTTTTTTTTTTTTTGAATTATTGTAGACAACCTGAGTAATTTCTTCATCTTTTTTCTATTATAAGAATCCAATTGTAGATTTATGCACTAATATTAAAATACATGTGCACTTTTCCAGATGTTTGTGTGCATGCATACATATATATATATGTGTGTGTGTGTGTGTATAATTTTGTTTTATTTACTCATTTTTAGCTCTGTTTCACTCTTATGTACATAAGGAATATATACAAATTATATAAATAATGCTCACAAACTCTGATATAATTGTAAGAACAAAAAATGAAAAATATATCTAAAATGTATCTTTTTATTCTTTTTTTAGTTATGATTCCACAAGTGTTTATACCATCAGCTCAGGAATGAGATAAAACAACTGAGCATTTGTTTCATTTAGGAAAGTTTTTGTTTGAAACTTATTTGAGATATTTTTCTTTTTCATTTACATGATGCCTATTGGATTCAATTAGAATTACTAAAATTTCCAGTCCTCAAATGGGGAGTTTCCAGCTCCCCTTAAGCTTCAGGACTTTCACACAAGAAGAGCTAATATCACTGTGATAAATCCCTCAAACTAGGACACTTTTGGTCAAATGAGAACATTACTATTAATTTGTTTCACAGGTGTAGTGTTTCACATATACTAAAAACTGTATTCACTCATATAAATATTTTACATTTATATTTACAAATAGACTAAAAAAATTTAACTTATCTTCTCTAGTAACTCCAATTTAAATTCTAACCCTAAACCAGATATCTAAAAAAAATAAATAAAATAAAAGTTCTTAAATATTATTTGACATTAGTACTAAAAGAAAAAAGTAAAGATCTAATCTGTCTTAGCTCTTTTCTACCTAACACACAGAAAAAAATAGTATTCAAAGAAACTTCCAGTTTCTCTTAACATCCATTCTAGTAATATAATTGATATAATTTTTGATAAGAAAATTACATTGTGATCTTTTTTTCCTTAATTGAACTATTAATGAGACTGGCTGCTTTCATATGCAGTTATTTGTTGAGAATCTTGTAACTATCCAACCTTAATACAGACATTTCAAGGACAAACTCCACTTTATTGTTCTTCCTATTCCTCTTGACTAATAAAGAATTAGCTCAGAAGCATCTTTTATTATGTTTCAATATTATTGAATCTTATAAATTGCTTGTTTTATGTTTTCATGACTTGTGGATGATTGTTGGGACAGCCCTAATGAGCTATCACCAATAAGGTGTTTAAACATAATTGCATCACCTTTCTTCTCTCTTAATCTTTTATTCATTCCAAAATAAGTGGTCTCTGAGTAAAACGCTAAAATTGTTTTGAAACTGGAATTTATATTTTTTAAGGTTATTCATGATTAACAAGTTTTAATTATCTCAAATCATTTATTCTTGGTCTCTGCTGAAACTTATAGAAAGAGTGGTTGGTTTTTAAAAAATTTAATATTTAGTCCCTATAAAATAGCTGAACCAATTTTTTATCAGTGTAAATTTTGACCAAAATACTTTAATCTTGCCACTCTGGCTTATTAGGTAAATTTTCAGTATTGCAAAAACAAGTTTTTTTTTTAAAAAAAAAACATAGTTTTATGTATAGCCAGACTATCATAAAATGTATGATTCAATGACTTGCTTACACTATAAATATTTTGGTTTATCAGCTACTATTTAATAGGATTTGTATGAATCCTTTAAACAAATTTAAAGTTCATGTTTATTTAGGTTTACCATATATTTTGGTCTGAGGAGTTTGTCCAGGTGATAGAAGCTATCAGTACTTGTTTTTTTTTTTTATTCTTGTTTTTTTTTATCTATCTCATCTTTGAAGATTAAAAGGTGTTCTGTCATGAAAAAAAAAATATATAAAAAAATTTAAAAATTGTTGTAGTTTGAGATGTTAAATTTATGGTAAACATATATATATATATAACATCTTTTGTTCAAAAATGTCCCAAAAGATTTTGAAATTCAAAATTTTGGAAACTAATTTGGTTATATATACATATATACTATGGATGGCCTTAAGGTTTAAGCTGGTATCCTACAGATAATATTCCCACAGAGGCATATGACTAGTAAGCTGAACAGATACAAATAATACTTTTTATCTGTATAGTGAACATTAATTTAAACTTTACACAAAATAATTTTGTGCATGTCTAATATGAAAAAATAGGATATCTTATAGTCTGTTATTTTTAACTGTTTTAGAATTGATTGTGTAAATGTACTATATAACTAATGACTATCCACATTGACAGACTGCATTTTGAAAATCATTTTTGCACATAATGTAAATGTATAAATCTATGACCTATACAGACAAAGCACTTAAACTGTAAATAAGTAATGACAAATACAATATTTTCTAAATAATGTAACTGTCAGGTTATAAACTGACCATAACACTAGTTATTATAAAATATCAGTATTAATAAGTTTTTGGCAGTTCTTCTCTGAGTTATTAAAATAGATTTGTTGCTTTGCTTGTGAAATGCATTCTTTAGCCCACCCACTTTGTTTGATTTTATATTTTCTTACTTTTCGTGTTCATCGGTTAATTTCCATAACTCTTTCAACCCTTACCTCAACTGGACAAAAAGTCATTTGGATCATCTGATGGATTGCTGCACTTATTAGCTATGGCAGTTGTGCTTTTTGTTGGCTTATGAGAGATTAACCTAATTCTCTTATCTCGACTGATGGTAACTGATGATTCTTGTTTCATCTCACTCCAACTCTGGCTTCTCACTCTTTTGCTCTCCCTACTTCATTCTCTCTTTTTTCTCTCTTCCCATCCTATTTTCCTTTGTCCTAAATTACTTGTCTTTCACTAAATTTACATTTCTTTTTCTGATCTATATTGCCTTTGATAAAATTCACTGATGTTTTGTTTTATTATCAGATATATATTTAATAGTTAGTTTTAAAAAAACAAAACCCCCTTCTTTCTATTGTTCAGTGTATGGATTTGTTTGAAGACTTCAGTATGACTAATCAAGATATATAAACAAGTTTTTATATACCTTTGTATTTGAGATGTTGCTGATATGATTATTCATTGTCTGGCAAGTCTGTTATTTTGATTGTTATATATATCTTTGCTGTTTTACTAGTACACAGTACCCAATTTAATATAGTAACTTTCTGATTATTTTAGGCTATAAAAATACTTTTGAATAATTATGGTTGAAGGGCTTTCATATATAACAGACAAATTAAAATAGTCATTTAGTCATCTCACTAGTGGATAATTTGTTCATTGATGTTAAGTATTCAGTTATTGTATTTTTATATTACTTGTGTTTTGTTTATGATCAAGTGAAGTTTATAATTAATAGCTGGCTAGAATAGGGCTAACTTTGCAAATTTAACATGAATGGCCTGGAAGACTGATTTTAAGTAATTTAAATTTTGCAAGTACACTAAAAATACCTTGAGGTTGTCTAGTTTGTATGAAATCTTTATTTTGAACTAAGGTTGGAAAGAAGAGGAGAAAAATAAAATCTCGAGATAACCTGGAATTGGGGAAAACTCAAGTTGGCTTGTTAATAGAAGTCAGAAGATAATATTTGTAGTTGCTGAGCACAGAGAGACATCTGCTGATTATGGATACAGATACATTTTGTTTGAGAAATTTATGCTTACTGAATCCTCTAACCTTAAGAAAAGTTTGGAAAGTGCATTTGAACTTAATGGGAAAACTGATTGGGAAATGAAAATATCTTTGGGCCATATGTTAAATGAAGCTGTAAAACCCTGACAGAGGCTTCATTATGAGTGCATGAATGATTACTGTTTTACAATAATTCATTTTTGCTCATGGGGTAAAGAAGTAGTTTATAGAAAATGATTCAAGGATTTTATTACAGGACACAATAAAGATAATGCTAACTCTGGAAAATTATGATTTTCACCAAAACCTTTATTGGCAAAAGGAGAGTTACTTGAGGATGTAACAAATGTGGTCCCACCTGGATGGTAGTAGTGAGAGGGGCCTGAACTAATTAAATTGCAGAGTAGCAATGTTGGAGCTAGACAGGGAAATGAGCAAGCCAAATTTGGAAGATATGGGAAGTGATTGATTGGGACATGCATCAGTAATCAGTTATTCTAGACCTCAACCACCATGAGGTTACCTTTGTTTGACATCATATTCCATATGATTTTGGTCCTAGAGAAGAATTCAAAGAATTTGCTATAGAGACAACAGTTATCATTGAAATAAGACAGGCAATGTGACCACCAACCTACTTCTTCAGTCATTCTTAGGCTAAAAATATTAGAACAATGTTTTACCTTCATGCCCCACAAAAGAACAGTGTGTCAAAAGGATGTTTTTTTTCTTGGCACCACTATTATTTTAACCACCTTCACTCTTTGGTAATGTTTATTTTTTTAAAAGGCAATGATTAAAATTGTAATAAAACCTAAACATATGTTGAAAGTGAAGTTATATATTTTCTTTGTTCTTGAAAAGTTGCAACAAAAATATTAAATACCATTCATTTATTAGATTGTTTATTTACAAGAATAATTTTATATTTACAACAAAAAATATGAAAACCAACTATAATTCTATGTTTATCATTTACCAATTGATAAAGAAATAAATATTTTTTATCATTTACCAATTTATAAAGAAATAAAATATTTTTTATTCATAAATTTATAAACATTTACTAAATTATTAAAATATGTGAACCAAATATAATGAAATCCTTATTATTTACGATTTTATATAATATCCTGCAAATCATTTTTTCTCAAGACTGATTTAACTACCAGTGTCTGCAGATCAAAAATAAACACATTATATTTGGGTTAAGTTATGAATGGTAAAAACTCATCATAACTTAACCCAAATTTTTAATCTTAAAGAATTAACAATCAGTTGCAACTGTTCATATATGAAATGATACAAATTTTCCATTTTATTGTAAATTCCTTGAATCTTATTGTGGTGATATGCAAATGAGGTTGTATATAAATAGGAAGATTTCTACACTTGGGAGGTAGTTATCTTTCCTTGACTACACTGCGTACTTGTGAAAAGAAATGCACGGCACAACGTGGCATTGCCAATTGGATATCTAACCTCATTAGAGGATCCTGAGCTGGTTGACACCTAAATTAAATGTTTTGCGGAATTGGCAAGAGTCAAGAAATTGTGCGATAGCAAAGATAGAGGAAGGGTAAATGAAGTAACAGATTTATTTCTAGCATCAGCCA
The DNA here is from genome assembly GCA_963932145.1 of Acanthosepion lycidas. Classification (NCBI taxonomy): domain Eukaryota; kingdom Metazoa; phylum Mollusca; class Cephalopoda; order Sepiida; family Sepiidae; genus Acanthosepion; species Acanthosepion lycidas. The sequence goes on from OZ010578.1 coordinate 76,344,016, forward strand.
GCTGTGAGGCCGTAAAAAAGATCTCCATAATGATCTATCCACAGATGCTAGAAGATTTGACGTTTGAAGAAATTACCAACATTGTACAAGCAAATGTACATCCAAAAATGAATCTGTTCATAGCTTAGAGGATGAAGTTTCTTGAAATCAGGCAAAACTGGGATGAAACCATTAGACAGTATGTTCACAGGTTAAAAGAAGCATTGGGGTACTGTGAATTCAAAAAGTTGGGTATAGGACTGATGTCTATTGAAGAACTGTATGAGGTCTTGAATAAGTACAAAATTTTGGAACAGCTTCAAGTCCAGAACATGAATATTGAAATGAGTTTTGAATTTTTATAGCAGCCAGAGTTAATTCAGAGATTTAATATCCCTAATATTAACATGAAGACCTACACTACTATAGAGAGTTTACATAAATAACATAAATTAACAAGTATATATGCCCGGCTTTTGGAATGATGTGTTTTAAGTGCAAGAAGAAAAACCATTTCCTGTTAGTGTGTAAATGTAAAAAAAACAAATAGAAGTGGAGAAAATAGATCCTCCAATGAAAAACACTGAAATTTATGAAGACGCAAGATAAGAATAGAGAAAAGGTAAAAATATGGAATAACTGTATTAATGCAAGTGGATAGAGATCGTGATTTAAGCTTAATACCCAAGAAGTTTTAGGAGAAAATTGGAAAATCAAAATTATGGAGGATCTAACTGCAATTGAAACAATTTGATGGATCAGTTATTAAAACACTTGGATGCTTTAAGGGGGTGTTTGAGATAGAGACTTGATTTGCAGTAATACCAATCATAATTGTAGAGTGCATAAAAGATCATGGTTTCCTGGGGGTTGACGTATTAAGAATAGACACCTCAAAGTTAATTAATTGCATGATATTAAAAGAACCCGATATTGGACTTTTAAAGGATTATGAGGCGAGTGTTCAGCTCAAAGAGTATAGCCAATTGGTATATTTTCAGTCTCGTAAAGTTCTAGTTCACCTTCTGCATGTGGTTATTGTGAAGTTTAATAAAACGATTGAACAAGGAATATTGGAGAAGGTCAGCCTGGGAGGTAGCAATTGAGCTTCTCCAATTCTAGCCATATGCAAAACAAATGGAGATTTAAGGATTTGTGGTGACTGCAAAGTTGGTGTAAACCAGATATGTTTGGACTCCTTCCCATTGCCAAATATTGAAATGGTCTGTCATGAGTTTGCTGGAATAAAAGTTTTTGCCAAGATTAATCTGGAATCTGCATATAATCAGAGTAAAATTGAAAATCATTTTCAAGAAGTCATCATGATAAACATTCCTATATGTCTTCTAAGGTGGACTCATCTGCTATTTGGAATTAAAACATCCAGCTACATATTCCAAAAAATTTTGGAAGGAGTAAAAAACTTCATTGATCATCAGGATGACATAGGTATTGGTGCTCGTACTGAGGAGGAGCTAAAGAATAAAATAGAACAGGTTCTGAGCAGATTGAGTAATGCAGGCATGACAATTGAGATAAGTCGTAAATTTAATTACGAGAAAATTTCATACTTAGGATATCAAATATCTAAAGATGAGATCTCACCAGATGACAGACTTATTAGCAAAATAGCAGAAATAAGTACACCAAAAAATAAAAAGAGTTAGTCTTTCTTGGGTTTGACTAACTTTTATAATAACTATATACCTTATTATAGTGACATGGTTAAACCCTTTGCAAGCTTGAGAAAGAAGAATAATGAATTTCAGTAGACGAAAAGACAGGAGGTGGCCTTCAAGAAGCTAAAGGAAGCACTTAGGAACAAGCCAGTAGTTAAGGTATTTGACTCGACAAACTTACACTAACTACTGATGCTAAAAAATGTGCAATAGCAGCGATCTTATCACAAGAGGGACATCCTATTATGTATTTGTCCAGAAAGTTGATGGCAGTGGAGACAAATTATTCGAACATTAAAAAAGAAGTGCTAGCAAATGTCTAGAGTACTGAAAGGAAGTGCAATTTGTTACTGGGTAAAAAAAATTCTACTAAAGCCCTTAAGACTTTATTTTCATCCCAAAGAAAGAGTTTCCTAAAGTCATGTCGTCCAGAATTTTGAGGTGGGCAATTAAGCTTTTGGCATTCAATTTCAATATTATGTATAGTAAAGGAAATGCCCTTCCACATGTAGACACATTGTCAAGATTGGATTTTAATACCTAGAATGTTGAAACAAAAGACAGTTGTGTGGACAAAATTTTGCACTGGGTAGAGACAGATGTTATCCTTCAGGCAGCTCAAGTTTGAAACTGAGCAGAATCCTATATTAAAAATAGTGCTGAATAGGATATGGAATAACATATAGAGCAATTGCTCTATAGTGGAAAGGCCTTTGAAAGAAACCAGACACAGATTAACAATTGAAAGAGAAGTCATATGTAGTGGAGATGTTATTGTACCACCAAAATCATTAAGAAAAGAGGTTATTAAAGTGATATACAACATACATGGTGATGTATTGAACACACAATTAAGGTAGAAACTACAAACCTGGTGGCTGAGGTATACACAAGATATGCCAGAAAATGCCCTAAATGTCAAAGATAAAGAACTTTAAGCAAACCAAGATTCATTCATGGCCAAAAGAGAAGCCGCCATGGATAAGCGTACACATGGATCATGCATACATTAAAGATGTAGGCCTATTCCTCATACTAGTACATGCATATTCAGGTTGGCCTGAAGTGGTTAATGTTTTGGACAAAAAAGTAACTACTGTACAACAGGTGTTAAGGGTTGTATTTTCAAGGAACAGAGTACTTAAGACATTGGTGTTGGATAATGCACTAGAGTTTGCTGAAGAAAGCTTGTGTACATGGTTAATACAAATTGGAACTAGGCCATACCATCCTCCTTCAAATGGAATTGCGGAGAGGTTGGTCCAGATGATAAAAGTGGGACTGAAAGCATTCTCACCAGACAATTGTAGCTTAGAAAGTTATCTACCAAGGTTGCTTTTAAGTTACAGGACCATCCTACATGTGGGCAGAACTCAAAGCCCCTCAGCATTGATAGAAGGCAAATTAGAGCCCCAATAACCATTTCCTTCTCAACAAATGAGAATGTATGGTACAAAAGGAATAAGGATTTGAATTCTGAGAAAGCACAATTTGTAGTGCAAAAAGGATTTAATACAGCAATATTAACAAAAAATGGACAGGGATTGTTAGCTCATGAAGACCAGTTTAGATTGCAAAGACAACCAGAAGATATTGCAATGGATGAAGAGCCGACTGCAGAAGGGAGGGATCAGGATTATCACCAAGAATTGGAGAGTGAAGGGGAAGAGAGAATGAGTGTGTTTAGTGATAATGAGGAATGTGGGGAAGATTGAAATGAAGAAAATATTGTAAGACAGAGATCCCCCATAAAGAGGAATCTAGGCAATCATCCTGAGACAATCGGTACATCTCCTGGAATGGTTCATAGAAGTAGCAGATCTACCAAGGGCTTAAAGCCTCTAAGGTTGTGGGAGATGTGGTGATATGCAAATGAGGTTGTATATGTGGAAAGATTTCTATACTCAGGACTACACTGTGTACTTGTGAAAACAAATATATCACAACACATATGAATGAGAATTTTTTTATGTCTCTTTTAGAATTATCCAGTCAATTTTTCCTCTTCATCAAATCCATCTTAGTCTTAATTAGTGACCTAATTTATTCAAAGAATCACACTTGTGTTGTGCAGATAGTGTTTGAATTTAAGAATAATTACACTAAAATAAATACTAATGATCATATTACATTTCCATCATCTCTTTTCTTTAAAATATCTGTTGCTTCATTTTAATGAGAAAAATTGTGGGTAGCAGGAAAATACTGCCTACTTATTTTTCTCTAAATAAAGTAACATCAATCTTAATAATTGATCCTTTTAGACAAGCAATAAATGACAATTACAGCATGATTCATGTTAATGTTTTCTTTTCTTTTTCTTAAACATGTTACTCAAATGTTATTCTGGAACTGTTTCTGCTCATAAGTTGGGCTGTGGTTATGGTTTGTCTGATTCTTTTAAAATCTTTTGTATCCTTCTCTCTTTAGAAATTTATAATATTTCTCTGATTGAAATAACTTTTGATCTTATGGTTTAACCATAACTGACCTATCAGGAATTAATTTAAGAGAATGAATTAGTACTTTAAGACTTAAAATGATAAGTTTAAAATACAAGAAGTGAACATACACTAAGGAGATGAGCATTATTTCTAGGCTTTAGTCTTTTTTACCTTTTATGAATAGTTTACTCTATTTGTAGATAAGAGAAGGTAAATTGATTATCGCTTAGATTGAAAGGAATATGCTTGCATTTCTTTTCTTTATTAGAGCATTTTCAAAACTTTTTTAGTTAGGTACCAAATTTCACTGTTAGATCAAAAGTACTGCTAACATTAACCTACATATAAAAGTCTATTGACATTAACAAAAATCTGATTAATCCTTCTTGATTTAATAATGTAACACTAGTGTAAAGGTAACCCTCCACCAGGCTTGATGTTAAAAGGTTAAAACTATTTCAGTAAATGAGAAATCAGGATTGCTGAATTAAACAATATAGCAACAATGCTATCTGTATAGCTATTACTTTTTTCTTCTAATAATTTTTAATCAAAATTTTATTTTAAAACAATACTACATTTTAATTTTATATAGGTTCATAATGGGTTTATTTCGTTTACTATTTTGATTTAGGCTAATTTTGTTTATAAATTCTAAAACTTCTAACATAGGATGGGGGAAAAGCAATAAGGATAAAAACCCTGTACATTCATACACCTACAGAGATGCAATATAACACTATATGCATATGTGGTGGAGAGGACAAAAATTATCCAGGTTCTTCACTTCCCATTGAGATACCACAAACATCAGGGAATAGCTCTGACCTTTCCATTGTGCAATGGCAATAAGCCCTTAAATCAGAGTTATACTTATTGTAACCCCAACCAAACACTACATTCTGGCAACACCAAGTAAGGTGTATAAGATAATGTAAAACTTCTTTTTGGTCTGTATTTTCTCTTGATAATATATTTTGTCTTAATACTGTAATAATTGCAATATATACATATATAAAGTAGTGCTCTGAAACTAATGTCTCCTATTTTATTATGTTGTCTTACAATGTCAGTGGTGAATGTCGATGGTATAGCAGTAATGGTTGAAACTTCCTGCCAATAAATCATAATTTTTTATTTTACCTTGTTATAAGTACACATCTGGCACAATGAATTGTGCCATGAAAGTGCATACAAAGCAGAAGTGTATCAGTGAATTCCTCCATGTGGAAAAATTGTAACGGTTGACATTCATTGACACTTGTTGAATGTTCATGCAATCCAAACAGTGAATATGAGCACAGGCAGTTAGTGAGTAATGTGTTTCAGCATTAGCAACAGCAGTGTATGTGACAGACAATGTTCTGCACAGGCCCTGCACAACTGTCAATGAAATGAAGAATGCCTTGAAAATACATAGCCAACAGTAGTGACAATGTGAAAATTGTGTTTTGTAACTGAAAATTTGCTCTATCCAACAGTGTTATTGTGCTCACTGATTCTGTTTTAGTTTCTATAGAAATAAATAGGCCCCATTACTTAAGGAGTGTGTGTGTGTATATATATATATATATATATATATATATATAGGAGATATTGAAAAGTTCTTGCTCAACCAAAAGGCCTTTCTAAAACATGCTGTTTGGTCAGATTTTGTGAAGTGAGTGTGGCCAATAATTTTTCAGCACTCAGTTGTATAGAATTTGAATAAATATATGGAAATTGAAATTCTATATGAAGAAATGTTCAAAATTTATCAGTTCAACCCTTTTCCCAAAATCTGACCAAATATCAGAAGTTTGGGGGAAGTGCTTCTTTGTCCAGCCAACTTCTCACCACTCCTTCATCTAGATTAGATGCAATATACAGATAAAATATATTGAATTATGAAAGCTAATTTCACTTAAACAACATTGATTCCTCATAAAAGAAAAAATTGACAAATTTAAACATATTTTTTTTTTATATACACAATATAGTTTTGTTAGCCAAAATGCCATTGTCTGCCAATGAATCTATAATTTGTACACTGTTATAAACTTACCTGATGATCCTAAAAATGAATATAAAATCTTTGTAGATATAAAATAAAACAAAAAAGGGAATAGTAATCCAAACTCACAAAAAGTATAAAACTTCTGTGTGTGCTTTATTATTATTTATAGATCCAGTTTAAAAGGCTATTTTTCTTCAAATACATTAGTCTACTAAATCAACCTACCTATCTTCTTAAATACCTATTTATGTATTTTGCTAGATTTTGTCTAATTTAGTGAAAGCAGCCAGTCTTTAAATCACTGTTATTTTAGAAATAGTCTTTCAGTTGTTTCCAACTCAGTAATACAAACATCCAAGTGTACATTTCTGAAAACTAACCACCCACCACACTGACATATCTGTAGATAGAGTAATCCTGTCAAATTCAGGACACATTAAAATATCAATGATCTCTTGTTACATAGATTGCATGTATGTATTTATGTATGTATGTATGCATGTCATACTTAAAATAGAAATAATTTACAGTTTATGCTGCACAGATGAAAACTGTAGCTTATTGTGTGCAAATATTTGCTATTTCTGTTTGAAAATTAATATAGATACTTTTGTTATTTGTAACAGGTAGGAATGACTTATTTTAAAACAAATGTATGTATTTGTAATAACATTTCATAAGGATTTTGTTTTTTGTGTTAGCTTCAGAAAGAAATAAAATTGCAACATTAGAATAGAGTAAAGCAGAAATATTTGCAAAACTGTTTAATTATTCACATGGTTGAATATTTTTGTTCAGAAATTATCCAAGCTTTATTCAAGTGATACTGACATGAAACATTATAACTTCTTGTCACCATAATTTTCCATCCTGTTATCTACAAATCTTAATACAAAATCCATGAAATTGTATGATTCTATACTTGTGTATGTATACTTGTAGCTATGTGTGTACATGAATATGAAAATGTATGCATTATATTGTCACATGGATTGTCACACATCCCTTTGTCTTGTCTACATTTAATGAAAGTTAAGTAAATGGTTTCCTTTATAAATGTGAAATGAAATTGTTTGTATGTGGCACAAAATTTGTCCAATTGCTACAACTTCTATTTATGAATGATAATATGATGGAATGCGAATATATAATACTATCAATTTATGAAAACTAATAAAAACTGATAAATATATGCTTATTTCATAAAACATTTGAGGGAAATGAGTTTGCATGATAACATGATGTGCTCTGAAAAGTTGTTTTGTTGAAGGTACATGTGTCTAGGGTTAGGATTGGTTTAGGGCAGATTGTCCAGAGAAAAGGAAAATGAAATGACAAAAAAGCAGCTATTTGGGTAGCCCTTCAGAAGCAAGGGACACTCAAAAAGAGGAATGAAGAGCAGCAGGTATGAAACTTCAGTTTACCATTCACATATTTTAGTACATTTTCTATCTGTCATACAAAGAAATAAATTCAACAAACCATTGACATGCAAATGATGTTTTATTTGGTGCTGTAAACATTGCATCTGTTTTCTATGTTATGTTGTACTGTACAACATTATAACAGGGACCTAAAATGGAAAGCAAACTTGGATTCAACCTTGTGACAATTTTAATGTTTTAAACTTAAGATAAATATTTATATACAGCAACTTGTATATACTTCAATCTTATTGAAATTTAGTTAATCCTATTAAAGTTGTGGTTGATTTTTTTTCTGCAGTTATATAGAAGGGGGACAATGAAAAGTTACTGATCCAACCAACTTCCCAAAATCTGACCAAATTTCATATATATATATATATACATACACACACACACACACATATACATACATATATATATTAAAATAATAATTATTTATAATTATTTTCTTTTTTAAAAATATGATTCCATCGCAACACAGAAATTTATATGTTTCAAAACTGAAACTAAAGTTGTAAATTTAATTATAAAAATTAAACTTAAAAACCAGAGTTTCATTCCATTGTCAAGTGATCTTAGGAATAACATTGTAAGAAATATTACTTAATTTATAAGTGCAGACAATCTTAATATTTTGAGTTGTTAAGGTTAAAAAAAATTCAATCAATTTTGATTAGAGGTGGTTGGGTTTTAATTTCCCTAGACAACTTATGTATCAAATATATGTTGCTTACAAAGTCAGGTTTAGGTGGGGTGCTGCATGGGCTGACCACACAAAGGTAAAGATATGAGAACTAACTCCCAGTAGACAGACACATATACACAATTACAAATACATATTATTGTCCAATGCCCACTTAGACATACAAGAATCTTCATAAACTTACATACACATAAAATTATCTATGGTTTTAATGCCAATGACATGTGTCTGACCAATGAAAACTGACCCAAGCATAATTGAAAATACCAGTGTTTCTGTCTTTTTGTATGTTTTCTTTCAACTTTGACAAAGCCTTAATCAAAGTGAAATATGTTAGTGTGGCGAATAAAGAAAACAGCAACCAGCGAGTAAATTCAAGCTCACCCAGCTGGTATTTCAACCTTGAGTCGTTCCTTCTTGAGTTCTGTCTCAAAATCGCACTAATGGGCTGTTCTTGCCGGCAACCATGAACGTCACTCAAAGAACTCCCAGCACTGGGAAAAAGTAGTTGCTTTTATATTTGTCCATATACCCATAATCCCTTGCGTCTTCATATGATCCTATAATTCATTGTGTCCATGTCCCATAATGCATTGCATCTTTATTGCATAAAAATGCAATGCAAGTCCCCCCTCATTCTTTTACGATATCTGGCTGAGGACGGATTACGGCAGAGCGGTAAGTGCTTTTTTCTCCCTCATTTCAACTGCAGTAGCTTTGCATGCTAAGCAAATACAGGCTCTTTTTTGGTGGGGACAAGGCAAGTCACGACCAGTTGTGCTCGTCCCAGGTTCTGTCTCATGTCTGCCACAGTTAGACTGATATATGTTTCCTGTTTGTTCTTTATTTTATCATATATATATACACACATATATACATATATATATATATATATATATATATATATATATATATATATATACACACACTGGTAAATGCTTATATTTTTTCTGGTATTTTCGTATATGCCACTTTTTATTTCTAAGATTTCAATCATGTTGAGTAAAAGCTAAAATCTCATCATTGCAGTCATAGGTAAAAATCTAACTGTATCATTTGGAAGTTCACCAGCATTCTCATGATATTCTTTTAGTTTATCACCTGTTAAACTGGGATAATAGTATTTGGAATGGCTTATTCCAAAAGAGGGTTGATGGTGTGAACTTTCAAGAATACCTGAAATATACTTTTTTTTGCATAGTAGAAATAGAGTAGGGTTTTTGAAGAAAGCTAGTTTCATTCAATGGGGCAAGAGAAATAATAAGATATAAAACCAATTTAAAAATTAATTTTATTCAGTAAATGATACTAGTATTTGGAAACTTGGATTTGAACTCAGAAATAACTAAGTTTGGACATTCAAGCCAACTCATACCTTCCCACACACTAATCTCAAGGAGCTGACAGATACAGGACTAGTTGGTGTGTCTGGAAAAAGAATTAATTCCCCAAAACAACAAAAATTTGATCACATTCTAAATACTATCCCACAAATTGGTTGCTTTTCCCTAAGTAAATCTACATCACAAAGCATTCAAAATAGATCACCAAGAATGAGTCATGGTCAAGCACATGAAAATTTAAGTCATATGATTTTAGAGATCAGTGTGAAATATGATAACTGAATGCATCAATTCTTCTTATATAAATAAGTGTAACAGCACAAGTTGGGCCTTCAGACAGAGCAGCAGAGAATATCATGTTTTTGAATTGTGTAATGACTGTCTCTTGGAAAATCACAGCTAAATGTTGCAAACTAAAGAATTAGTTAAATGTGGAAATAATCTAACCAAGATGATACAAGCAAAGTATTTGAATTTGGTGACAAAATATTTGAATTTTACCAGCAACAAATTCTAGAGAAGATTCCACTCCCACACACACAACTATTTAAGGCTAGGAGAAAGAGAAACCATTTTGTTAGGAAGAAAGTGTAGTCCAACTGCTAAAAACAACATTCTTCTCACAAAAGAATGCAACATTGGACCAATAGTGTACAAGGAAGTGATTGCGTTAATCTGTAGGTTGTTCAATAAGCAAATGATAAAAATGACAAAAGAAATCTCTTTGGGCTAAATCAAGATGACATAGTAGCCTCTGAATTATAGAGATAAAAGCAGTGAACTGATTTATAGCAATTCATTTACCTTACCTAAACAACCAATACAAAATATTGATCTTGATAATCATCCCTCAGTTAAGCCAATGTATAATTTAGGGCAAGGTCAGGTATATGACCATTATTGAGGTAAAATAAAATGAACATTTCAGTTGCAGTTAAATCAGGTTTATTTTTAGTAATTTTGCTAGTGAGAAAGAACAATTTGCCCAATGGCTGACAACTACTATTCATTATTTATGTCCTCATCTTTGTTATCACAATATTCTAGCCATTGTGCCCTCTGGCCTTCATCAGATACTTGTCAGTCTGGATATCTTTCAGGGAATTTTTTTAACTGAACCCTTTATTTGATCTAGTGGGTAAATTGTTCTTGTTCCACTGTTCGTGTCTATGGATATTTTGTTTAGTTCTTATTTAGTACTGCTCAGTTACCACTTGCTATGTTTCTAAATCTGCACTACCCAACCTTGGGATTGAACTTACATTTACTGTCACTAAATTTAAACAGGAACTACAATTCTTGTGATCCCTATTTTGGTGAAATCTGGGAGGAATTGCAGACAGCTCATGTGATATCACTTCGATTGGAAATTTTGGAATGTATTCCAAAGACAAGGGCAAAGAACCTTCTTCAAATCTTTAAATGCATGAATGAACAAGAGGATTTTAGCTGTTTATTGATTGAACATCAAACAACACAAATGATTCAAGAATTTGACACATCTTGATAAACTGGGCCTCATTATCATCTTATTACAGTAAATCAAATATTTCTTTATTATTTTATATAAATAAAGGTTCATTTTCTATTTTATTCATATCACTAGCATTGCTGGGCTTTTTAAATAAATTTATTGGGTATACTTACCCATGTGTCTTTCAATGCATAACAGTGTCTAAACCCAAGCAAACAACCTTCTTGCTTCTGAACAACATCTACAGGTTTTATGTTTTTGTGTTTTGAATGGCTAATTTTATGAAATTTAACATTAATAGAATTGATGTACAGCATCAGAATTAATTTCTTGCTTGGACTTGTTTTGTTGTAATTTGGATTTAATACATTTACATAAATGAGGAAAGAACTGATGTAACAAAAGTAAGGATGTTGGCTTAAATAGAGATCCTTGTGTTTTAAGCCATATATTCTTTATCTTGATAGAATGTCAGCATTTTATCCATCTGTCCCATGTGGTTAATCTTAATGAGTTGGAAATTTGTCTTTTGGCATAGTTTTTTTTATCAATATTGATTTTAGTTTTATTGAATCCATTAAACATGATAAAAAATACTGTAAAATATTTCTTTTCTAAGATGATTTTTGACATGTTGGTTTCTTAAAGTTTATATTGGTTATGTTGAAAATATTGACATCTCATTCATATTGTCTATTTTGACACTATATAAAGTACATAATCACAAATTTATAAAATGTTTACATTTTGTTTGTCACTGTTGACAATAATAATTCATTTATCTAATAATTTATTCATAAAATCTCACCCACTTTTTTTTATTAATCATTTCATCCCAAGCAAGGCAATAAGGTGGAAGACAGATTCTGGCAGAAAAAATTGTCTCACACAATAAAGTGAATTAAATTTTCTAGCAGCAGACCTAGCATTTAATTAAATATAATCTTTCCAGAGTAGGTAAATGTGTCATTCTACTGGAGGTTAGCATCAGTCATGTTGATGAAAGACAAAAAAGATTCTCTAAGACAATTAAGAGAGAAGTTTTATTTTGGAGGTGTTAAAATTAACTAGGCATTTCTTGTCTCAGTTATCAACAGATTGTAGGTCATTTTTGAAATTCAATTTGACATTAGCTGCTAATTTGACTTTATCAAACCTAACAGGCTTACCATTAAGACAGGAGTAAATAGTTATGTCATCAGCATAAATACAGGGTTGAGAACTGGTGACATCAGAAAGATCCTTGATAAAAATTAGGAACAACATAGGTCCAAAGATAGAGCCTTGGGGAACATCTGCAAATGCAAAAAAGATCTAGAAGAATGGCCACTCAAACAACTTTCATTTCATGATTTGATAAAAAATTTGTTAAAAAATTAATTCAGAAATACTATAACTTTTCGACTTATAAAGATCAGCATGCCAAATCCTGTCAAATGTCTTCACAATATCCAAAGCAACAGCCCAAGATTCACCATTCTCATCTAAAGCTTGATGGACTCTTTCAGCAATAATCATTAATACCATATTGTTTATCAGAAAGAATATTCTGTGAGGTAAGATGTTTAACCAATTTATAGTGGATTAGAGCCTGTAATATTTTGCCAAAAAGAGGTAGAATGCTAATACGCTGATAAAATATTAGAGTTTGCTCAAGTTCTTAAAGACAGCAACTACAGAAGATGATTTTCAAAAAAAAAAAAGCAGCAAGGCATTTATTGTAGAATTTCAAGAGAAAAGGAGCCATTTCAGGGGCACATTTTCAGGTCCACATGCTTTGTAAGGATCCAGTTTAGAGATGATAGCAGAAACTATGGATGGAGTTATATGCATATTACTTAAAAGAGACTCAATTCTAAATGGAAAGTCAAGTAAAGATACTTCAGATGAGTCAAGAGTAGAATGGGAAGAGAACTTATTAGTAAAACATTCTGCTTTATCAGCAGATAACACCTCAAATTGAGTGACAAAAGGAAGGATAGAAGACTTACTCTTCTTAAGATACTATTATAGAAGTGCCAATAGTCAATTCTATGCATGTTGTTTTCATTGACATGTGCGCATCTCACCCAAAAGTTATATAATATAAATCTTATGAAGCAAGATGTAAATGGAGAAATTGTTTTGAAAATTTAAAGCAAGCTATTGAATGAAATTTTATATTTTTAGTAAATGTGTTTTTTATAAGACAAAATATAATTGGATGATTTTTCTCTTCCCTTTCATAATTGTCATATTATTTCACTCAAGGGAAAGTTAATATATCTTTGAAAAATTTAATATAACAATACAAAGCCTATTTAATGGTAGAATAATGGGTAGCTCTAATGTCATATACACATGCTATGTTTGTATAATAATTGAATTTTTTTTTTAATTTTAATAAATTATCTCAAAAGTTTGGCCAATAGAATTTTTATAAAGTTATTTAATTCAGTAACAAATTTTGATTGATGCTATTCAAAAATAATGACTTGAAGCACTCTTACATCAGATGTATATTTCTGTAGATAATTTTTACAGTGAAATTCAAACAACCATTAAGTAAGAGGGTTAAGAGGAACATGATATCTTACATAGTAAATTAATGAGACTTATTACATGCTTACATATTTCATATTGAGTTCATATTGAAGAAAAAAACATTTTTAGCAATCAATTTAGTATTTGTTAAATACTTAATATTTAAATGTATATTTTCCTGTGATACTAATTTGTGTTGGATCACTAGTATTGATAAGTCTTTCTCTTTGGTCAATGTAAGATTGCTGAAGAGTTTTTGCAAACCATTTATTGAAGGCATAAAAGACAGATAGATTCAGCTGTTCAATCATTTTTTTTAACTGTCAAATGAAATATGAAATTAAAGACATTTTAATTATAGTCTTTCTTTGACTTTTGTGTTTTTTAAAAATTCATTCTAGTATTACAAACACTGATCGATATCAACTGCAACAATGATACTTTTTTTTGCTTTTATCACTGTATGGTATGTTAGCAAATTCTTATTATAGTTGAGATAAAAATTACTGTTATTTTTGGAAAATATAAACATTTAAAGTGACATTTCTAAAACTTTTTTGCTCCATACACTCACAAGAAACATTTTTGCTTTATACACTCACTAGAAAAATAATTAGTCAAAAGAAGAAAAGAACATTGAAACATTTTTATTATTATCCATATGCACAGATTCTCAAATATGTAATAAAGTATCGATAATGAATATATTTTTTAAAATGTTATAGTAGAATATAACAAAAATAGATATCAGTAAAAACCATAGTTTAAATCATTGTTAATAAAAAGTAATGAAAAATCACTAATGTGCAAAGTATTTATAAATTTTAAAAAAATATACAAAAAGACAATAATTAGTACAGTAAAAAAAACTTTTTTGTAGACATTTGTATAAAATGAAAATTTAATATTTGTTCTTTGTTAATATTGCTATATGAATTGCAATTTTCAAAATGTTTCCTAGTTTTACAGCATCTAAAAAGTTACCAATATTTTTCTAATAAAAGACTAATGGTGATAGTATAATTTTACAAAAAATATCCCAGCAATTTTTAGTATTTTTGACAGAAAATGTATTTTATGTATATTTACAAAGAATGCTCTTCAAAATTTTAAAAAAAAATTAAATTGTCATTTGGTCCAATTTTTAGAAGTGAGTTGGTTGAGAATTTTTTGACATTCTCTTGTAAGATCTATTTGTGTTTGTATACAAATACAAGTGCAAACATGTGCACACACACACATTTTTAGCTATGAGTTTGGTTCATGATATATGCAGGTACATATATCTGTAAATAATTCAGAAATATATAACTTTATATGCTAATAGACATAAAGAGAATCACATATGTATTACTTAGTTCTTTTTGTAATGAGATATTTCATTTTGTCTGGCCTGTCTGAAGAATGTCAAGTTTCAAATAACACTCAGATCTTATGACTTTTTGGAAGAGGGTGATTTTTATTGCTTTTGCATCTGCTTATGTTAATACATATAAGTATACTTTTGTAATGTATCCAGCATTCTAGCTTGACCTCCTGTCAGTGTAACACAACAGTGTTAAAAACAGGGTCCAATGAAAGCAAAGGAAGTTCTCTGGTCACATAATTTGAGTATACAGAATTTTGTTTAAACATGTTTAGTCAAAATAATTGTAAATGTGTCTTCAAAGTCTTCGTTTACTTATAGAATGAGGTAGCATATAGCCTCTAACAAGTTTGGTTCTCATGACTACTGGTGTCTCTGTAATAGTGTCTTAAATAAAAGTAAGTTTTCTATTCCTCCTCTCTTCACTCAAATTGAGGTGTTAACACCTTCGTCTGATAAAGCAGAATGTTTTGCTCATAAGTTATCTTCCAATTCTACACTTCACTCATCTGGAGTATCTTTGCCTGACATTACACTTAAAACTGAGTCTCTATTGAGTGATATACATATAACTCCATCCATGATTTCTGTTATCATCTCTAAACTGGATCCTCACAAAGCATGTGGACCTGAAAATTTTGCACTTGAAATGGCTACATGTAACGATAAGTTCTAATGTTTCTACAGTTGTTGATGCACATATAGATACCCAACAGCTACACATCTGTTTTGTGAAGCATGTCTATAACCTTATCTTGTATGTGCTCTTAAGTTTGAACTTTGTCAGCTCAGTCTTGATGATAATCTTTATATTTTTCCAAAAGATAATACCAGATGTCATTTCAGTACTACTTGATACAATTTAAAAGTGGTTGTGAAGTGGTTAGGCAGTTGTTTGTTTTCTCATCCAAGAGTAAACATTGTTTTGTTTTGCTTGTTGTGTTTTTGCAAATAGGTTGGATGGTTTGAGCTAGCCAAAAATTGTCAAACTTCTATTAATAGTATATTGAAAAGGAACTTCTTCTTTTAAAGGTGAAATTCACAAAAAAAGATAGACAACATCTAACTTGTCTGGCCTTGTAACATCAGCAAAGAAATAGAGAAAAAAAAAGCATGATTATGGCTTGTATTATAGATACAGTCCTTTATTTGAGTAAACAGTTATTAGCATTTTGTAGTCGTTACAAGTGTCAAGGTTTAGGTTTCTTGACTACAAATCTAAGGTAATTTTTCAAAACTTATTAAGATGGTTGCCAAAAATGATATGTTGTTGGAACAACATTTACTAATGAATGACTGTAATGTAACATACAAAATGATCCAATACAGTCTTTATCAGTTCAGATTTTATTGAAGATAATTGCTAAAATCAAGGTTGCTAAGTCTTTTTGTGGTAATTGTAGACACTGCTATCAATATCAGTAGAACTGATCATTTTTCTTTATCCTTGTAATATGTTGGGATGAACAGTGGTCTAGTAGAAAGATACACACAATTTAGCAAAATATCTGAAATCAGGGCTGAAGATTTGTTTTCAACATTCTTCTTCCAGTAATCAAAAACTTAGAACACTCAATAACTACATGTCAATCTTACAATAATGCAAGCACAATGTTAGGTGAAATAACTGGCCTGCAAAGAAAGATCTGGGTAGTTGCTCCAAATGCACTCTTTACTCACTGCTGAGTAAATTTGTTTTTTCTTGATGCAGTCTTTTCTATTGACTTGATACTAAATTGGCATATTGAAAGTTACTAATAGAGGTAGTTTTGTAGAATTTATTTGCATTAGATGTTGCTCCATGAAGAATTCTGAATGGTAAAATAAACTATGCTCTCAAACAAGTCACTGTTTAAAATAGTAGTTCCCAAACTTTTTTCTCTGGGCCACATTTTCAGAATTAAAATTTGCTTGCCAAATTTTATGTGATAAAAGTACATTTAAAAATAAAATACAGAGAGAGAGTTAAAAGGAGATAACCATAGATTCAAAGTCAGATCATTGATAACTCTCTCCTCCAATTTGCAGAGTCTAGTTACTATAATCTTAATACTTAATATAATGCAAAAATATCACAATGATAAAATCACACAATAATTCATACTATGCCTCATGCATGCAATTACAAGTAATCCGAAATATTTTAAATTTTGAAATCATATTTATTCTTGGCATATAAATTTTTTAAACTGTTTTTAAATCTTTGATTATCTTTCAATCATTCCACCTTACCTGCTATCCTCTTTTGATGTACCTATGAGGTGCACCACACTGTTTGGGAACTACTGGTTAAAGAGTATACTGAAAATACTCAGTACATACAAATTCTTAGTTACTATATTTTAGAGTACAGGATAAAGTTTTCAATTTATTCATATATTTTCAGAAAGGTAGTCTTGATCTGGTAAGGGTTTACCTTTTGATTTAGTTTTTAAAAAAGATTTGAAAATTAGTATGAATCTCAATTCAAAGGGATAGAGGATAAAGCAACAAAGTTCACATGAAAATGTGATATTAATATGAAAGGCAAGCAGTAAAGAGAACCAAAAAATTCCATAATGAAATTGAAGAAGATAAAGGAATATTTGATACTTGAAAGAAATTTATACATGACTCTTAATATCTTTAGGTTCTATTATAGATAATAAAGGCAAGAGATTTGAGCATTTTAAAAATGCTGCATCCAAATTTAGTACTTTAGAACACAAACATTTTGAAAATGTAGATAATGTAAACAAATTAGAAATGAGTCAAAAGAAACACTGATAAGAAATTCTTATCATTGAAAGACATGTACAAAGAGATATGAGCTCTGACAGTATAACATATTCAAGTGTTGAGAAACTGAGCACTAACAATACTTATAATCATGAATTCCTATAATATATTTCATTTATCTGAATCTGTGTACATTGTGCCATATTTTTCTTACACCACCAATGACTGGTGCTATTTGGAACAACCTTTTAACTGGCTCAAGCCTATAAAGTCATTCTACAATGGGTGAAGATAGATTGTCTGGGTTAGCTTTGTTATCTATTGAAAGGCAGTTGGTTACTTAGACTATGATTAAAAAATTTTTCATTGCTTCATTTTGTTTACTTTTTTATGTTTAAAATTTAAAATGACAGATGTGTTTTATTATGTACAGTATTTACATTATTCAGACTATTGTCCTCATCTTTGTCGCCATATTTATCCCAACGTTTCGGCCGTTGTACGCTCCGGCCTTCGTCAGGTGGTTGGAATTTCGAACTGAACCCTTTATTTTGATCACTGGGGTAGACTGTTCTAGTTCCACGTGCCATGTTTTGATGGATGTCAGTTATCAGTTATCTCCTGTTAATTTTCCCTCTGAAAGTTCTCCACTGCCATAACCGGGTATTGAACTCACACTCTTTGGGTCTGTCACTGGATCTAACCAATGCCTTTATCCACTGTGCCATGTATCCTTGAGGACATGGCACAGTGCATGATAAATTCTGCCCTTTCTGGATTTGCTTCTTTGTTCTTTTTGTACCGCATTTTTTCATTTGTGGAATACAACATCGTTAGCGTAACTCTAATTTGTCTTCCCATTAAAGCTGATGGGCTTTCTAGTCTTCCAGCATGTGGTATTGTGTGATAGCTTAAAAGCAGCCTCAGTAGAAAAACTTCTACTTTTTCTTTTTGCTGAGAGCATGCTTTTAGTCCCGTTTTTACAGTCTGCACCATTCTTTCCGCTAACCCATTTGACTGCAGGTGATATGGGGTTGTCTTATACGGTTTTACATCCTATTTTTTCTAAACATAAATTAAGATCTTCATCACAAAATTCTGGTGCATTGTCAGATACCAGGGTTTTGTTATACCGTTTCTGGAAAATATGACCCTTAGAATCTGTTTTATCGTAGAACTTTCCTTGTCCAGCACCCAGATTATTTCAGGCCAGCCTGAAAAAGAGTCTACTAGAATTAATAAGAGTCCCACTCCATTAATATATGCATGATCCATATGCACCTGACTCCATGGCTCCACTCCTCTGGGCCACGAATGTAAAGTAGTCTGTGTAAAGTTTCTTAATTCTTTACATTTTTTGCACCTTTTTATATATTCTTCAACATCTCTTGAATATCCCGGCCAGCATGTTTCTAATTTTATCCTTTTTTGTGTGGCCGCTACTCCACAGTGTATATCATCATGTACACTTTTTATTACCAATTTTCTTTGTGTTTCTGGGGGAATTACCAGATCCCCATTACAAATCACTCCATGTTCTATCGTTAATTTCTTTCTTATTTCTTTATAGGGTATTTCCACCCTAGAACAATTTCTCCATGAGTTTTTTCTTATTCTCAATATTATCCTACTTAGTACTGGATCATGTCTAGTTTCTGCAGCCATTCTATCTAAAAACAAAACATCAGTCTCTACCCAATGTCAGAATGCATCTTCAAATTCTTCTTCTGTTTTATCTTTTGGCTCCTTGTAAAATCGCAATCTTGATAGTGCATCTACATGTGGAATTGAATTTCCTTTGACATATTCTATATCAAAGTCAAATGCCATTAATCTTATTGCCCATCTTAGTATCCTCGATGTCGTGACTTTGGGTAATTCTTTCCTTGGGTTAAATATAAACTCTAATGGTCTATGATCACTTCTTAACAGGAATTTTTTCCCAATTAAAAATTGTTGGGCTTTATCTAGTAGTTGTTCACACAATAGCCAATGCTTCTTTCTCTATATTTGAATAATTAAATTTGGTGTTCGTTAGTCTTCTTGATAAATACATTATTGGATGTCCTTCTTGTGATAATATTCCCGATATCGAATGTTCATTTGCATCTGTGGTTAACGTAATGTCCTTTTTTGGATCAAACATTTTCACTACTGGTTTCTTTGCCATAATTACTTTTAATCTATCAAAAGCTTTTTGTTGTTCCTCTGACCAAATAAATTCAACATTCTTTTTTCTTAAATTAGTAAATAGTTCAGTCAAGTCTGTGTATTTTGGTAAATATCGCCTGTAAAAATTCACCAATCCCAAAAAAGACTCCAGTTCTTTTTTATTTGTAGGTGTACCTACTTTTAGTATTTTCTCTATCAAGGCTTGGTCTGGTGATATACCTTCTTTATTCTTTTATCTTTAAAGATATTTTAATAAAATTGCTTACACATTTTTTCTTATTTATTGTCATTCCAGCATTTCTTAATCTATTCAAGATTATGTTGGTTTTCTTTTTTAATTCATTTTCATTAGTAGCTCCTATGCATATATCGTCTTGGTAACAAATCATATTTTTCATATTTTCTAAAACCTGTTCAATGGCCCTTTGAAATATAGCGCTTGCAGTTTTTATTCCATATGGCATCCTTTTCCATCTTAGTAACCCTATTGGCGTATTTATTGTGGTTACTTCTTTGAAGTTATTGTCTATTGGTATTTGGTGGTATGCCATTTTTAAATGTATTTTCGTAAAAACGCTCATTCCTGCCAGTCCATGTAATGCAACTTCAACATTCGGTATAGGATATGAATCCGAACAAACTTTGTGATTTATGCCTATTTTGTAATCTCCACAAATACATAAATCACCATCTGTCTTCCTCAAAACTACAATGGGTGATGCCCACTTGCTACCCCTAGGGGGAACATGTTCAAGAAGGTCTTGTTCTATTAACCTTCGTAGTCTTGTTACAATGGCAACAAATGTACTGGTAATTTTTGTACCTCATAATAAGAGGGGGAGATATTTTCTTTTAATTTTAAACTCACTTTATAGTTTTTTAACTTTCTGTTTTTTTCCATTTTTATCTCATTAATTAATTTGGTAGAATTTATGTTAAGCACGTCGTTTCCAAGAAGTCCGTGGTTCTTTTTACAACTTGTGACAATTATAGGTATTACTTCAAATTTATCTTCTAACTCCAAGAAACCTTCAAAGTATCCTAAAGTTTTTATGACCGACCCATCAAATTGGCGGAGTTGTAAACTGCTCTTTCATAAAGGTGGCTTTCCAATGTGTTCCCAAAAATTTTTGGTATCAGCGTTACTTCACTCCCAGTATCAATTTGCATATCTAAATTGCAGTTGTTGATTTTAACCTTTAGTATAATATCTTTTTTCTTTTGTTCAATTTTTTCTATATTCTTATTTTTTAATGTGAAGACTTCCATATTGGTTTCATTTTCTTCAACTCTTTCAACGTTTTTCTTTTTGAATTTGCATACTGCTTGAAAGTGGTTCTTTTTTAAGCAATTTGTACAGGTTTTTCCAAATGCTGGGCATTTTTCCCTTTTTATTTCGTGTTCATGTCCACAATATGAACATTTTCTTATCTTTTTTAACATGTACGTATCAGCGAATATTTGTTTGCTGGGTTGACTTTTATGATGGTTGTATTTCTGTATTAATTCTTGTTGCTATATAAAGTCAATGCATGTATTTAAAGACATATTTCCTATTTGTAGTTGTTCCATTATTTTATATCGGTGTGATGCATTGCACATACCTTCAATTAACCTTAATTGAATCAAGTCCTCTTCAATAGTCTGTTCATCTTGTCTGAGTTTTTCAAATTCGCAATATCTACTTGCATTTCGTAGACGGTGTAGATATTTTATAATTGGTTCATCAATTTCTAGTCTCATTGACATGGACTTCGTTCTTTCTGTCACTATCAGCCTTTTCTTGGGTCTCATATTTCTCCTTATAATCTGACTTATTTTTTCAAAAGTCAGGTCTTCCAAGTTTGTGGGATATGCCATGGTGGAGACATTCATTATCGCCTCGCATCCAGCTGCAGCCAAAAATAAATCCGTAATTTCATTTTTGCTTCCCTTCTCCTTGTTGTCTTTCAGCTTTTTACTTCTCGCACTGGCAGAAAAACAGCGAATCCATGCATCCACGTTATCTGAATCTTCTAGAGACAAATGGAATCCTGTTGGTGACGCCATTGATGTGAAGTCGAAGTTTAGCACTAGTCAGTCACTAAGCTTGTCTTCGTCCCACGTTATTCTCAGTAACAAGTTATATAGGCTTTCTCTTGCACTTATGCAAATTAGGTATATTAATTTGCCAGTGTCAATACACCAATATTCTCATTTCAAAACTTACCAGGATGCCATGGACATTCTGGATGGAATTTTTGTGAAGAGATGAAACATAATCTTTGCTTGGCATGTATTAACAGCTACCCCCCAATCCCCTGAGAAGGTGTTAGAACAGTACCTTCAGCACTTAAAAATCTTAAGTTGAGACTGTAACTTTAAAGCGATGACAGCAGATCAGGAAAAAGATGAATTTAGCAGAGATTCCTTTATAAATGGATAAATGGATTGAACTATATCAGCCAAAGATTGCTGGAAAATAAACAACTAGATTTAGTTACTGTTTGCGAGCAGGCACTTACCTTGGAGATGGTAGAAAAGCAATCTTGTTCATACCTACAAACAAGTGCTGAAGAGGCTGCACTAAGTACTCATGCTACTACTAGTCCACCAGTTCAAAGGTCCCAAACAGGAAAAAAAAACAGTCCTCTACGACAGACTTCCTCATTTCTGCACGCCTTCACCAGTTCAAAATCTTCTCTCTCTGAAAGACATTGCAAACACTGCTAGTGCTGCAGCCAGATGAAAATGTTATTTTCGTGTTCTCAAACTACACCCTAAGTCATGTTTTCCAGTCAAGGAAACTAAATGCCACAAGTACAGAAAGAAGGGACATTTCTCTAAGGTTTGTTCATCATGCTTTTTTTTTTCACCTGGTTCAAATGCTTCTATTTTGACTAGTATCATATCTATTGCAAACCCTAAATGTCTTTTAAAGGCTATATTAAGGGTAAAAATAAACAGGGTAGAAATGAATGCTCTAGTCAACACAAGAAGCTCAGAGAGTTTTATTAGCACTGATATTGCAAAAAGAAACCGATTTAAAATTGTACATTGTAATAGTCAGGTGGCTATGGTGAACACTTCACTATCTTTGCAGGTTAGAGAATATATTTTGGCTAGCCTAGACGTTAAATCAAACTAACTACACTAACACCAAATCTGTGCTGCAATGTCGTACTGGGCCCCAACTTCCTCAAACAAACTTCTAGTATTAATCTCCCTTTTAGGGGCCCCAAAACTGGCATTGAACATCTGTGGCTTGGCTTCTATAAATGTACAATACCCTTCTTTTTTTGAAAACTTAACCAAAAACTGTAAACTAGTGGCCACCAAATCTTGAAAATATTCTCTTGGAGACAAAACATTTATTCAAGCAGAAGTAACAAGAATGTTAAGAGAAGGAATACTTAAAGAAAGCAGATCACCATGGTGGGCACAAGTATTAATAACATCCTCTGATAATAATAAAAAAGGATGGTCATAGACTACTGCCAAACTATAAATAGGTATTGATGAGATGATAAACAAGATTGCCAAATACAGAATATTTAGCATGTTAGATCTAAGGAGTGATTACCGCCAAGTAGCTATAGATGCTAAAGATAAGTCTTATATAGTTTTTGAAGCCTGCATACAACTTTATCAGTTCTGATGGATTCTGTTTGGGGTCACTAACAGGGTTTCCAGTTTTCAAAGGGTCCTTGATAAAATAATTCTTGAAGAAAAGCTACAAGCCATCTTTGCCTACATAGATAATGTGATAGTGTATGGTCATGACTAGGATGATCACAATCATGAGCTAAAACAGTTTTTGGTGACTGTCAAGAAATATAATCTTGTATTCAACCATGACAAAAGTTCTTATGGGTTGACAACCATCAGATTACTCACAATTCCCTTTTGCCTTTCCCTGTACAGATGTAAGTGCAACAACAGTCATATGCTGTCTTTGCTCAATGTTCTCAATATTTGGGGTACCAGATTGTGGGACCTCTTTTATGTAAGACTCCTATTGGTACAGGGAGTGGCCATAAGGCAGACTACCCCATACAATCCTCAAGGAAATAGACAGTGCGAGAGATACAGTGACATAATATGAAAGACTGTGCAGTTAGCACTTGAAAACCAAAACCTTCCAATTAGACACTGGGGAGATGTAATAACCAAAGTTCTGTATGCTATAAGATTTAATGCAACACCTCACAAAAGGTTTTTAAAATTTGAAAGGTGAAATTAGTCCAGGATCTTCCTCCCTTTGTGACTCTTACAGCCAGGTAGTGTTTTATTTAAAAACCATGTTCGACAAAGCCAGTATAATTCTCCTGTGAGTAAAGTGGAACTGTTCGAAGCAAACTTACTCTATGTGCACATCCAGCACCCTGATAGGAGACAAATGTTTCCCTCAGAGATTTGGCCCCTGTCAGCAAGGGAGGAGCAACTCTCTCTCCTGAAGTAATATCTCTTCCTCTTGATAGTAATGATGACACAATGACATTGAATTCTCCTGAGGAACAAGGCCCTGATAGTGACAATTCAGTGATCAAAATGAGAGCATACTTTCACAGACTCTTATAATCAGCTTTCAGAATCAGTACATCCCACTACAAGAAGACAAAAACAAAATGTGACAAAATACTTTCATCTGAATGTTCCTGTAACATATGAAAGCCCAAATCAGCTGCCACTGAGGCAATCCCAGACAAAACCAAGGAGAAGGTGGTAAGACAACCCAATTACCTCCTCTGCCTTATGATTTGCATAGATAAGTCATGCCGTCTCAGCCAAAATGGCAAGACTCTTCAGTTATGTTCAATAAAGGCACATTAAGCCAAACTAGACTCCGAGTTTTCATTACATATGCCAAAAGCATAATTTAGATTGCAATATGGCAGTCTATAAAAAAGGTTAAAAAAACATGCTGGTAGGTATCATGTACATTTATTTAATAATATTCACTATGAAAATTTATTATGCAATTTTATTATGAAAATATTTTTTATAATAAAATTTGTATTAGTTAACTGATATTAGAAATTATTTTGGAATATATGTATGTGACAAATTTTAGATTATAATATCTGTTTTATTAAAAGTATTCTACAACAATGTATTTAGTGATGTGAAATTGTATTACGCAACTTGAAGGTTGGTCATCATATTATAAATAAATATAGATAATGGAATAGTTATTTATATTTTTTTTTTCTTTATTTTATGAGACATAAGAAATTTTATATATGTGAAAGGAAAGCTATAATCTCAAAAAAAAGATATTGTAAAATAAACATCACAAAGAGAAATATCTAAGTCAGGCAAAGAAGTAAATGAAAACGGATTTCTCAACAGTAATTATTAGTTATGATTGAATAGGTATATTGAATGAACCTGATGACTGGGCTAGACATTGGTTTTTTTCTTGGAAACAGTCAGTCAACACAACTCAAAAGATAACAGAGTAGTGGTGGGGGTGTAATGTTTTGGGTTAGTATTATAGGCTGTAAAATTATAGGTTCCTTCAAACTTAATGATGGCTCATGATAAATGTTATAGTAATTTACCCACACATGCATGGACTCTCCCAGCTATAAATAGGAGCAGGTACTGCCTTTTGGAGAGGGAAGTTTCCTGCAGTCAGCTCTGACAGTTGGACTGAACATTCTTGCTGTAACACTCTTGTTTGTATGTGTTTGTATTACTGTTTCTGTTAATATTAGGTTGGTGCAAAAATAATTTCGTTTTCTAACATATGTTACTATGTGAGAAAACGAAATTATTTTTGCACCAACCTAATATATTTGTTTAACTCAATTCCTTTCTTTGTGTCTTTATTTCTGGTCCTAACATGGCTACAATAATAAATATACACAATTATTGTAAGTTCTTAAAGAAGAGATTTTTGAATGGTCCTGCTCACAACAAAGAAGTTTTAACTTAAAGAGTATATTCATTCAAAGTAATGCTCCTTTATTTAATTCAAAGCTGAATATTACTTACCTTGCTAAAAAGGTTTCAAAGAGATCAAATTAATGAAATAGAACTAAGCCTCTCCAGATATTTATTTTTAAAAAAATGTAGCCCTTCATTAATATATATGTAGATAACAAAATCAGTGAATATAAGACTTATGAAAGTTATAGAATGTCAAGGAGCTTATATAACCAACAAAATAATAATAATTATTTATTCAGTTATATATGATATTGTGTTAAATATGTTCATATGACATATCCTTTTGATCTATTTATAAATAAAAAATATCTGTTACACTTAGTTTGGACTGTCAGGTTTTATTATGTAAACAAAGTTATCAATATTTTTGATAAGTTTAAATATTCTAAGCTGAAACTTACATTATATTTTGCACATATAAATAAGTATATCCTTAAATCATTTTCAGTTGGTTAATATTGATTTTATTATGGTAACATTGACTTGTATCATTTATATTCCAACTAAAGTCTCCTTTGACAGCTTAGGAAGCATTTTAAATGATCCACAAGTTACTTAAATCATGTTTCTTATCATCTGTTGCATATCCATAAAGATACTTAAAGAATTCAGTTTCTATTGTTTGACTCAAGAACAAAGGTAAATCTTTTAGTTTTCTTTTTACATATGACCAATTTGGGGAATTAGTTCTGTCATCTTGCATTGTAAGCTCTACTATGGAGATAGAATTTCTTATCAGGAAGTTCTTTAAATGAGCAACAGCATAACTTGTAGCAGATTGACTTGAATCATCAAACCATGATTCATGTGGTTCATGATTGTTATCTGTTACAAAGTAGCAATAGAAATGGAAATTAGGTGAAATATTGCTTCTTCAAAGTATTTTTCATTATCAGTACTTGTATTCCAATTGAATATATTTTGATAGTCAAGAAATGATTTATTTTTTTTACAGCTTATCAACCTTTTGCAGGTTATTTAATACCAGCAGATAGTTTGAGATTGTAAGAATCTTTATTTTTTTATTTATTATTTTTTTTTTGAGATAATACTGATTTATTGATACAAGTCCTCCTAATTAACCATTGCTGGGAGGAGAAGATGGTGTTTTCACATAAGTGTATATAATGAACCTGACTGCAATTGGAACTCTACTCTCCAGTTCTCAAATGTTACCCACTACACTACTGGCACATCCAAGCTTACAGCACCTGGTATTCCCAAACAGTCACCTATTTAGGTACTGGCTAGGCTCAACGTTGCTTAACTTCAGTGATTGTATGAGAGCTGGCATTTCAACTTGATATGACTGTAAGTTGATAGTCAAGAAGTCTACTTAGTTCATTAATCATCCTTGTGTAGAGCCAGCTTAGAAAGTAAACATAAGCATTTTAGATGTCATGATTGCAACAAAAATCCTACTAATTATTTAATTTGACATAGTCACACTATTGTTACATATTTTTTATGTTGTATTTTTCACTGCAAATGTTTCTTACAGTACAATCCTTATAATTGATGTTGAATTAAAATATTTAGATGTCATAATTTTAATGTTTTTATTTTAAGTTTTTACTTTCCTAAGTATATTCTGTACTTCTACAAGGAAATGAACATTGTCAAATTATGAGCAATGTCCTATTTGGATTCTTTCAAAAAGCATTTATACTGAAGTGTTTAAAAATCTCAAATAAAGTAGCTATGAAAAGAAAATGCTGCTTAAAAATTACAATTTCTTCAGCATGCAATAAGCATGCTATATTTAGATGTCACATTGCACTATTCTTTGTAACATCAATGTTTACTTCATAATATCTGTTGCTTATTTTGAGACATTATTCTGGTGGTTGTTGGGAAAGAGGAGACCATTTGCAAGGAGATGTCTTTGTCTTAATGCACATATGCAAAACTTACTGCCCAAATGGCAATTGGATATTATGGATAGGAAATGGAAAACTATAATTACATATGTGTATTTTTGTACAGGCTTGTATTTGTATGTCCATATTTTATATCACATGAAAACCTGATATTATGCAAAATCTCTAAAAGAACTTGAACTTAAATCATTTACAGTTAACAAGATTAAGATATTTATAATTTATGAGAAATCAATTGAATAGTCCTAGGATTTAATAGGAGCAGCTTATGACTTAAACAATTGTAAATAATCATATATTATTCATGAAGTTTTTCATTGCTTTTATAATCTCATTCTCAATTTTAGAAAAATTGCTCACTACTAACCATTATTAAATGAAAACAGACCCCATTTATAGAGTACCATATATATTCATGTATAAGCCAACTTCATTTATCTGTCTATATTTCAATCGGTCACTGAAAATGCATGATTTTTAACCTTTTCAAAAAAAATTACCTGTGTATAGTGTGACACCCTCCCATATTTTTTTTAATAAAAAACTGATCATAAAAACTCGTATTATACTCAAGTACATACAGTAAATGCAAAAATGAAGCCGCAAATCCTTTTATAATTGAAAATATCCATATGATGAACAGACTGACATTTTAAAATATTCTACTCAAAAGCAGAAATAACCTACTTTTGCAAAAGCTCCTAGTAGGTCTACCTTTAAAATTTCAAGAAAAATGACCCAGTAGTTTCAATCGTTCTATTTATTAAATGTTTTGTGTATTTTTTATTTAGTGTGCATAATAATGATTTAAAATATTTGCTTATATACTTTTATATATATATTTTCTTATATATAGGTCTTTGGCATTTCTTCCTACTTGCTGGCCCTAGATGGTAAGTAATGATTTCCATTATATCTTTCTTCCAAATGCATCAACAGTTTGATTTTGCTTTTAAGGGGGTATTGCATTGCAGTTTTTCAATAACTGATAAAAAATGATTGACATGTTTGATTATAAAATAGCATTAGGTAAAAAGTAAACACTTCTATATGAGTAAGGTAAGGTTTCACAGTAAATTTGGTGAATAAATATTTAGTGATATGGTGCTTTTTAATAAAAGCTCTTAAAATAGTGCATCCATTCAGGTTTATTTATATTCAGCTTGGTATTCCCTAATTTGCTCCATACTTGTTTCTCTGACAGATTTATCTAGAAAATAATGTAAAATTACATTTAATATATGTCATCTATGCTCACTGTGTATCTAGTTATTACAAATATTACTCCATTCTCTTTTTGTGTATTTATATTCATATATATACTTTAACTGTTAACAAGCAAATAAAGTCAGTCAAATAAATAAGCACTCAAATATAGATTTGCAGCCTTTTGCTCTTGTCCAGTCTTAATACAAATAGCAGTTTTACATATATAACGATTAGTTATCTCTGGCAAAAAATAATTCCAAAATTGGTACTTTGTTACTGAGTGACTGAACCCCAAAATGTGAAGTGGATTTTTTATCATAATATTCACTACTTAACCAACCACTTGACCACTAAAGTAGCAGAAGATCCTTTCTTATAGCAATAATTACAAAATGACTGATACTAAGCCACCATTTAGCAGTATCAGGGTAGATAACTGCTTATAAATAACCTGATTAACCACTTGACTAATACTGACCTCTACAATAATAGGAACTTCTTTATCATTGACCATAACCTGACTGTAAAATGTTTTTTAAATGCCTAGCCATTACTTAAATAATTCTGCTTGTATTCATAGCAATAATTGCATAATAATGAAATTGTATCTTTGGAGTAGTACAAAATGAGTGTTATACCACTGTTGGTAATGGCTGGCCACTAGTATCCAATATGCGTGACTGCTAGGACATCTAGCCAACCCTGTTGCAGACACCTACTCATGTGTGTTTGTTCAACACCTACAGAACCTACCCATGGTTTATATTGCAACAATGTTGAGAAGACCTTAGTTATAGTTTCTGGGAGAGAGTACATCATCTAGTGTGATCAAAAGTTTAAACAAGGCCAGAGATGCTCAAACTCTCGGTCACAATGACTTGTGACTTCATGCTAGCACAAGCATCGACAAACAATTCCATCTACCCAATTTCACTTATATGGCTTAGGTCAACTCATGGCCTGGTTTTCAAACACTTTTCAAGGGTGCTGCATGCTGAGATCACCTCCTCAGGACAATAATATCAAGAACTCACTTTCCTGACAAATCAACCCTGGTGAGATTTGAACCCAGGTTTCATGGTTGGAAAGTGAATATTCTAATCACTCAGCCATGTGCCCACTATTGATAAATATAACAAAAATTACTTAATAAAAAATTTACTCAAGTAATACTAGTGTGAGGATAAAATTGTTATTTTTATGTATGTCCATTTATATAGACATTAATGTTTACAAGAGTAAATGAAAAACATTTCTTTTGCTTTTGGTATAATACATAATCTTTGAAAATATTTCTGTTGGTCTACCTGTCTTAGTGGATTGAATTGTCTTTTAAGTAAAATTTTATTAGTAAAATTATCTCATTCTATTTGCGTTTTGTGCTGCTTTCAGCTTAAATTGATGACTATAAATGTGTCACTGATCATTAGTTGTCCAAACACAGAAAGTGCAACTTCCCTTCTTATTATGTTGCTGGTAATGACTTACTCAAAGTTATTTATCAGGTCATATATATTGATGTGAAAGAACCGAGGGATTTGATAAAATATACCATTCTTTAAAACTTAGATCTTGTGAGTTTTTGATATTTAAATTTCTAAAATGGATCTTGCTAAATTTTCTCAATCATTAACAAATATTTTTGTAACAAGACAGACGATTATATAACTAATAAGTCAAATCAAAACAGTGAATGAAGATATTTAAGTATTTATTCATTAGAAAAATTTGAAAGGATGAACTAGACATTGTTACCATATGAAAACGAATAAATTATGACAGATTGACAGCTTTTAATAACCAAGCTGACTGCAGAAACTTCAGTTAGCCATTCAGGTGTGCATAAGACATAAATTGCATGTCAATATTTTGAGCAGATGTAGGAATGCTTGGCCTCTCTATTTTTGTAGATATAAATATGTAGTATGCAAAAACAAAATGATGGTACCATATACTGACATATACGCACCTTCAGATATTATTATACAAGTTAGTATTTTCATAATAAAATTGATATTTGCTAATCAATATTAGTAACATTTTCAGGATATACTTATTTACAAGGAACATAGCAAATGAGTTTCAATGTAGAATATCTATCCTTATTTAAAAAATAAGAATGCTAAATTGTTTTACTGTATCGGGTTTTGTTATGCAAACTGCATATTTATGAATAAACCCAAAAGATATATGCCATAGAAAAATATTGTTTCATGCAATATCCCATATATCTGAATACCTTATTATTATTATTATTTTACTTGTTAATATATGCTCCTTAACATTCTATAACTTTCATAGGGTCTTATATTCATTGATTTTGTTAACTTATCTACATATATATATTAATGAAGAGCTACATTTTTTTTCATAAAGAGGCTTAGTTCTATTTCATTAATTTGATCTCTTTGAAACCTTTTTAGCAAGGTAAGTAATATTCAGCTTTGAAGTAAATAAAGGAGCATTACTTTGAATGAATATACTCTTTAAGTTAAAACTTCTTTGTTGTGAGCAGGACCATTCAAAAAATTTCTTCTTAAAGAACTTACAATAATTGTGTATGTTTATCATGAGCCATCATTAACTTTGAAGGGACCTATAATTTTACAGCCTATAATACTGACCCAAAACATTACACCCCTACCACTACTCAGTTATCTTTTGAGTTGTGTTGACTGACTGTTTCCAAGAAAAAACCAATGTCTAGCCCATTTTCAGGTTCATTCAATATACCTATTTAATCATAACTAATAATTACTGTTGAGAAATCCGTTTTCATTTACTTCTTTGCTTGACTTAGATATTTCTCTTTGGATGTTTATTTAAACGTGATAGTATGATTGTTTTCAAGTTTTTAGCCAATATTCAAAATATTGTACAACTTTTCTTTTTGTTTATATTTGCGATACCAACTTCAAATCCATTCTTGTTATTCCCCTTCTTTCACATTCTTAAAGCCAGTTTTGTTTTTGAATTCCTATTTTGCCAATGTTTTTCATTTCTTTTTTGACTGTCAATTTTATATTTATATCATTCAGTAAATTTACAATATCTTGTTTCTTCTTTTTTGAGTTTGTGGCAATCTTTATATATATATGAAATTAAAAAATAAATATCAATAACTATACCATTATAATAACCAACTATCAAGTTGCATAAGATCTTATACAGCCAAATAAGTTAATGTGAAATATTTTTAATAACAACACATATTATATGCTGACATTTACAAAGAATATTTATCACATGAACATAAATATATTCTGAATATTTTACCAACATTTGTTGCTTAATACTAATTTTGAAAATATTGGTTTGTATACTGTTGTAGCATACTTACGGATGTTAACGGGCATGTCCCCATTCACATAAATACAGTATTAAATACTGTATGTTGGTCTGCAGTTGAAGATTCATTGTGGAATTCACTTGACTCACTTCTAGCAGTTGACTACTACTTCTACATGCCACTGGCAAATCTTATATGTGTTGTTCATGTCCTAAGTATTATCATTCATTCCCAACCGTCATTTTATTATTCTCTTCAGTAACCTTCCCTAGGTTACAACATATACTAAAATTTGATATAGAGTACACCTACACACTTGTATTTTAAAACCATGCTAAAATATTAATGTTGCACCTGTATTTCCAGTCATATTGAAAAAGACAATGATAATGTTTTTGGTACTGTTTACTTTTTCTTTTTTTACTTACTTGCATACACATTAATTCCCATTGTTTTTTCTCTGCCATTTATACAATGCAATTGACCATTTCATGTTGTCAGAAATAAGTTTCCCATTGCTTATGTGACAGTAAACGTCAGCAATCTGAAGCCTGGTCTGTTTTCAGAAGCTCTCTTTTACTGTAATTAGAAGCTTTAACAGAAAGTATAGAGGATTAAGTTAACAGACTATGTTACTACTGTAATGATTCTCCTGGTTTGAGAGTTGTACAAGGGTTACTCTGAAAGTAATGATTCCTATTTATTTCCATGGAAACAACAGACACAAGGAGAGCAATAAAATTGTTGGATAGAGTAAATTTTCATCTACAAAACATTCTTTTTCCACATGGTTATAACCATTGGTTATGCATTTTCACTAGCTCAACTTGAACCACCCACCTCATCACACATGTATCATTAACTACATTAAGATAATATTTTAAAAATTACCACCTCATTTATGAAAGATAAAGATAAGAGCCTGCACACTGACCTCATTAAAAAACTGAAGCCCATTACTTGCCACCTGTGTTAATATCTAGTGTTTAGTCTTTGTAAATGTTCAGCAATAATCAAGGCATACAGTTTTTTTCCACATAGAGTAATTCAATGACACAACCCTACTTTGTACATTCTTTTGTCAGATGTCATTTTGAAATACTGCTGCTTAACCCCTATTTGTAATGAGACATAGGTGTCTATTTATGCTTTAGAACCATAGGTAAAGTTTTTGATCTAAGACATTTTAATGCAAAAACCTTCTGAAAGACCTTTCAAACTCTCATTCATAAGCTTCTCTATGTCGTCATTTCTCATACTGAGGAAGATAAGCAAGTAATTATGAATCTGAAGTATGCTTTGCTTTTAGGCTTAGATCAGGTTCATAAAAATCATGGTCATGTATACTCTCCCTCCAGGTTGCCCCTATATTTAACCCAACATCTTCAAAGAACAAGATTGCATGCAATGGATATTTGACTTTGAAATACAGCTAAGGATTGAGAAAGCTGACAAAGCCTTTAGAAAACTGAGTGTGCTGAAATACAAGTAAATAATCAGCACTAAACTCAGCATATACAAAACATGTTTCCACACTTTTGTACTCCTCTGAGACTCAGATTATGTAGTTATCACATTTTGGGGAGATTCTACAAAGTGCCTTAGTAGAATCTTGAGCATCATGTGTATCAGTTCTTTACACTTGACACTGTTGTTCTTCAGTGAGCCGATTTATTTACTATCAAAAAGATCCTCAGCTGTAACCAAATAAAACAAGCAAGACAACTTACTAGAATGGGACATTACTTAAGCGGTTATTTTATGGAGAGTTACTATATGGTAAAAGTTTCAAATATAAACAAAAATATTTTAAGAATTTTGTTAAAAATAATGTTAAAACTCTTGGTATCAATTATGGGGGCTGGGAAATGTTGGAAAATATCAAGAAAATGGTAAAAAATGGTTGTAAGATGTTCAAGGAAAAATGAGTTGATTGTACAATCTTAAAATGAGTTCTTAGAAAGCAGAACATGACCTCAGTCCCAGATAATCTTAAGCCTTAGCATACATTTAATATCTGTATTATAGGGTCTTCTTTCCAAATCAGGACTTGCTCATCATTAGCAATACCAAGCAACTATGTTGACAGCCTTCCACAACAACTTACAATAAATTTATGTCAGTTTTATGACAAAGAATATGAGTTAACAGCAGGTTTGAAGAGTTGCATTAAAGTGCATAAAAACTGAATAAACTCTAAGACCATACACTAGACTTTCATCTGCTATATATACAGGTAAGCCAACAGAAGTAGGCTTTTTGAATCATGTACTTACTGCAACTCAATCCAAAATTAAAGAGATGGCCTTCTTCTGCTCAGAAGTGGCAGTCACTATATATATATATATATATATATATATATATATATATATATATATTTCTTGGTGTGTATTTTAGAAGAGAAAAAAATGTAGTTTCAAAAGTTTTTTATGTAATGAAAGTTAAATTTGTCACAATATTTATATAACCTTTATATTTAATTAATCATAGCACACGTGCAAGCATATGTTTGTGCTTGTGTATATAAACAAATGTGGATGTTTGTTTTATTGTCATAGCCTATGTAAGTTTAATTATTCATATATAAATGTGTATGCATATTTGTTTCTTTAGATTTGTTGTTGTGCATGTGAATACACTTGAAATGCCATATGTCAGGCCAAATATTCTTGTATATGTTTACTATGCATTTGTTTCTGTGCTTATTATAAACCTACAAAGATTGTTTTCCTCACTATCCCCATGCACAAACCTTATCCAGCAGCTGTTGGTAGCCTACCAAATTTTATGCTGTCTGCTAGAATCTCAGGGAAGGTGCAAACTAAATATATCATCTGTACTAATGCACAGAGAACATGTTGACAATAATGACATTGATAAATCTGAATGATAGGTTGGGAGCGGGCTGTCTTCTTTATAATGAGAGTAGCATCTTCCCAT
This sequence comes from Acanthosepion lycidas, assembly GCA_963932145.1. Taxonomy (NCBI): domain Eukaryota; kingdom Metazoa; phylum Mollusca; class Cephalopoda; order Sepiida; family Sepiidae; genus Acanthosepion; species Acanthosepion lycidas. The sequence continues at coordinate 76,379,092 of OZ010578.1, forward strand.
GTCCTTGCAAAATATGAAAGCATAAAGAATTGTATCTTTTCTGGTTGTTACAATGTTCCAGTTCTCAAGCCAAGACATATTTTGAGTTTTATTATATGTTTAGTTTTCTTTTATAATAAAGTGTTTTCCTGACACAGCACATCTTAAGCTTCAGGGCTGACACACACAAAAATAATAATAAAATGAATACCAATAGCTTATATCAATAGTAAATTTCTGTATTTGCTGTCTGTATTTGATTTTCTTGAAAAAATATTAATTCTGGCAAATGGAGACAGTACCTACAGAAAAGTGCTAAATAATGTCTTTTCAAATTCGATAAGAAAACAACAAAAGAAATTGTAAACATAACCTTAAAATTGATTAGAAATGTCATATGAATGTTATTTTAGCAATAAATTATTATACTATATTCTGCCAAAAAGCATGTACACTTTCAATACACAAAAAATCAGCTATCAACTGATTTTAAAATTAACCAAATATTGTGGAATTATCAGATTTTATTAAAATTTTCAGCATTCATTAATTATTATTAATTTATATTGAATCATTTTTTTTAAGTTTTGTGGAAGTATTTTTTCAGGTCACTTACACCCATCCTTTACTTAACTCCTGGTTAATCTGTACTAGTGAATTTTGGCTGTTCCTGATTTTTTTTTATAAAGATAGATCCCCAAATGTGCTATATCATTAGAATATATATTAGAATATATGAACACATTTAAATATGGTCTGAAATCTTAAAGGAATTCAATAAAACTCAAAAATTATTTTTGAAGAATTGCTGATACTGATTTTAATAAAATATAATTTTGGTTTTCCCAGGAAAATAAAAAATTCTTATGTATATTTGTTTGTGAAAAAGTGACTTGTATTTTTACAGTACAATTTTAAAACTCTTTCAGATCTTTGTTGTTAAAAAAAAAACTTGCTCCTGTATGTGTAACACCATGGATATGCATATGAGGGGGACTGTTAGACTTTTTTTGTCTTGGTAAGAGCCACCAAATGTAACACTATGACTGGGTCAATCCCTATCATGCTCACAAAATGTAATACTAAAGGTGATGGACAGACTCAAGTTTCAGTTACTGGTCTGGTGACTCTTCCGCATATATTGGGTCTAAAAGATTTGAAGGTTCTAAGCTCAGGGTTGAAAAATTATAAGCCTGAGCTGCCTACATGTCACAAAAAACTTTTATAGGTTCTTGAGATTGACCGAAGTCTTGGAATAATAATAAAGAAAACTATAATACAAGATATTAATAGGATATAGTTTATTCTTGTTGTTGAATATATAGATGTTTCAAACTAGTGTCTTTGTTTCTTAATTCTACTGTTTAATAACAGTATGCAGGGATTTGAACATTGAATTTCTCATTTGTGACTATGATAATGACAGAACCATAGTCTGTGTTAGCAGTTTGTCTTTACATGAAATAAATTTAGGCTTACTACATTGATCTAGCCTTCCCATGTCACTGCCAAATCTGATACATGGCTCTTCTTTCTGACAGACTGGAGGCTTCTGACTTTGAACACCTATTGGAACTCAAACTCACTCCAGACCGTTGTGTGTGTGTATATATATATATATATATATATATATATATATGAATAATCTATTGCTAAAGATGCTGGAATAATAGTCAGTTCCCTGTAACACTCCAATAAATATGTGACTCCTCTTACTATGTTCTATTTTTACAAGAGCCAGATCAGAGCAAAAATGGAGTATTGTTCCTATATTTGGGCTGAAGCTTCCCACTCATCACTTGCCAGTCTTGATACAGTTAAAAAAATATCTATGCAGCCTTATGGGTGATGAATTATTTTTCACCATACAATTCTACAGATGAAATTTCATAAGCATCTTCTTACAACAAAATGCTTTCATAGCAAATGTTTGACAAGCTACATTCCTTAGTTTCACCAGTTTTGACCTTCACAGCTAAGATCCACTATACTGCATACACTGGGAAGAATCATCCTTATTCCCTTCGTATTCCATTGGTAAGAAGGAAATTCCACTTAACCAGCTTCTTCCCAAGAACTGCTACTTTGTACCCACTATGAAATTTAGTACTAAAACTTTATTTGGAATATCAAATCCTGGGGTCAGTAAACAACAAATAAAATGTTCTAGTTAAATCAAAGAATTCTAATGCTATGAAAGATTTCATTGTTAAAAAGAAAGCAAAACAATCACTATATAAACATATATATACATATATATGTTTTGAACAATAAAAAATATTAAAAAATCAAAATTTTCAGACACACTGGGTTGTATATTAATATTTTTTTGTTTTATTATTTCAATTAGGTTCCTCAATTAGTTTCAGCCAGCATGGACATCATCAGGGGAAAAAATCTGCTTGTTAATAGCACTGAACTACAGGAGTGAAGAAAATGAACTTTATCTGTAGTTTTCATTTGTTTTTTTTATCATTAATTTTGGTCAGTCCTTGTGTTAGTTTTTAAGATAGAGGCTGGGAAGATTCATGGATCACAGAATTCCCTTCTTGGTCATTTTGACAGTTTTATTGGTTGCTGGGAGGGAAGTGTGTGTGTTTTGTTATCTTTTAATTCTTTGGGAGTGTGTATGATGTGTGTAAGTCTATATATTGGTATGAGTGTGTGTATAAGTGTAAGACCTCAACACCCCTGCAAGCATATCTGTTTTGTGAAGGTGAGAAATGTGGGTAGGGCTTGATTTATGGGGTTATATATTAATTCTATCTACGTTGTTAAATTTGTGATTAAGCCTGTCAGGATGAAGTTTTTTTGAGGCGCAAAATCCATTTGTCCTCATGTTCTAATATTTTTCGAAGCTTATTTTTCCTGTCTGTTTCTATTTTTTCAATTATAGTGAATTTGGCATGGCTTTTAAAATCATGTTTTTCTAGTTGAAAATTTTGTTCTACAGGTAATAATCTTTTGTGAGGAGCTGACTTGATCCAATTCTGATAATTATTAATTCTGTAGTGAAAGGGCCATTCAGATTTTCCCACATTTTGTTTCTGGCATAGTGTGCATTCTAATAGGTAAATTATGTTATGACTTCTACAGTTAGAGTTGTGATAGATTTTGAAAGTAGATTTAGTGACTGAACTAGTATGTCTAATGTGGTTAAAACATAAACCGCTTTTGTTGATACATGGTTGGGAAAATCCTGTTGTTTTTATTTTTGGTCTATTATGGGTTACCTTATCATCTGAAATTTGGTTACTACCTATAATTTCCTTAAGGTTCTTAGGTCTATGATATGCTAGAAGATCGTTTGAGATGTAGTATTTCCCAGCAACTTTTGATTTCATATATATATATATATATATATATATATATATATATAAAGCTAAACTTAATACTACAAAGAGGTAATGAAAAGCTTTCAATCCAAACCACTATTTATCTTTTTTTTAAATGGCTTCTTGGTCAGAAAGAATTTTTGGCACCCACTCAGAAATAAACTCATTACACTGAGAAAAATAACCAAAAATGTATGAAAAATTCTATATTGCTTACTTAGCTCCTTTTTTTCCCCAGTTTGAGAATAAACCAGTTTTTCTTTCATTGGTATTTTCATATTATCATCATTAAAATATATTAGCTTACATGATTGATAAAATGAGAAGCATTATTATTTGACATAATCACAATTTATACCATTACCTAATTTATATATCATTAAAGTCATTCTCCTATTTGTCGGTTTCTTAGCAGAATTTAAAATAAATAGTATTTTGTATATTAGGTATTAAAACAGTTTGTGAATATTAATTATCATTTAATATATTTTGTTTAACTAGAAATTCTCAGCTACAGACTGTATTTTAATGGTATATTTATTGGTTTAGTATATCCATTTATCATTGTAACTGTTTATTTTCAGATAAATCTGCAACTGAAGCAGATCATTACTTTCTTGATAGCTTGAAATGTTAATTTTATTTTTTGTGTTTAGAAAATGCCATCTTGAAATGTTTGCAAAATCAAAATTTTAGAATTATGAAAGTGTAACAAATAACCTTATTAAGACTGAGACAGCAACCTCTACAATTGAAACAAAGCCAGACATTTTTTTAAGGTAGTTGATAGAACAAATTTCCTGATCAGAAGAATCTTATTACTAACTCCAGTGACTTTAACACTTGGAAAAATTTCAAACATCTCATTTTCTTATGCATCCACTCTTCTCATTGGGTTTTATTGTAAATATTTGTTTTGTCTAGAGAAAAGTTGGTTACAGAGAAGACAGCTTCTCTTGTTTAGATAGTTTTTCTATGCAAATAATGAACTTTCACCAGAGCTCTTAATAAAGCAATATACACTGAAGAAAGTGTGAGTAGATGCTAATAAGAATTGTATTCTTTGCCAAAACTAATTTCAGTTTACTAATATCATATTAGAAAAATAAACTTTAAACTTTCACACTATAACATTGTTACACTCTTGTGCACAAAGTTCTTACTAAACAAGATATTACAGTGTTGTTCCCCACCATGACAACTTACTTATTAAACACAGTAGGATGAATTTCTGCATTTACTGGATCTTTCTATATGGACATATGAGCAATAATATAGTCTTGTCCACAAGAAACAGGAAAAAGACTTAATTAGTATTAGTTTTTATTGTTGAAAAAAACAGAAATTAGAAATATTTTAACACTATAAACACCAATATGCCAGAAATTTCAATTTATTTAATATTCTGTAGGCATAAGTTATCCCATTATCTTCCAAAATATCTGGGTACGCATTTTTATCTTAAACTGCATACATCCTGTAAAGAAAATATCAATGTTTACCTAATTTGTTTTCTTTCTAAATACCAAATGTAACATTTTATTTAGCTCATTTAACCGAAAAATACTGATATCAAAGGCAAATTTTCTCATGGTCCTAGTTTAGTTAACTGTTTGTTAAGATATATCTTGAAATTCATAAAAATGTAAGCTTTGAAATGGAATACTAAATGTATTTTTCTTTTGGACAATTTTTACTTATAAAAATTATAAAACCTGAATGTCAAGTATCCATATTTTAGAATACATTTTAGAAATAATGAAGTGTCAAACATGTTTTTGTTTTCTGAATGTTAATAATAGCCTTAATCCAGGACTTTTCATTTCTTTGGTCTTTCAGCTTGCATGATTAATCTGTTATCTCATCAAGAACAATTTGTTTTCTTTCTTTATTTTTGTAAATCTGTTTGTTTTCATTAACAATACTTTAAATCTGCTGTTAATGATTACATCTCATCTCATAGATTGTTGGGCATATCCCTGCTTTGTTAGGACATGTTACAAAGCTAACATTTTTTTCTTTCCTCCAAGGACATAACAATCTTTCATTAACTAACTGACTGTAAAATCTTTTTGTTACTTTCTCAGGTATTGTTTGGCAACAATTACTAGAAATTAATCAAAATCACTATTTTCTAACAGGTTTGACTGAGTATAATATTAGAGACAGTATTAAGATTTTGGCAATGCTTAACCTTTATGCCCACAAAAAAAATTGTGTGTCACCAAGACATTTTTTTTCTCTTGGCACCACTATTATTTTAACTATCTTCACTTCTCAGCAATGTTTATTGTTTTAAAAAGCAATGATTAGAATTGTAGTAAAACCTAAACATATAAGTGAATTTATACATTTTTTTTGTTCTTGAGAATTTACAACAAAAATAATAAATACTTTTTATTTATTAAATTGTTTAATTACAAGAATATAATTTTATATTTACAACATTCTAAAAACAAATACAAAGTAATGCAAATCAATATTTATCATTTATCAATTTATAAAGAAATAAATATGAAAAACTTTTTTACTCATAAATTTATAAACATTTACTCAATTATTAAAATATGTGAACTTACTGTTAGGAAATATTTATCTCCATTTTATAAAATTCAAATTGATTAGCCAATGTTTTAGCAATCATTCTTATAAACAATATAATCAATAAATAAATAAATAGTATAAATAAACAATATAATAATTAAATAGTGTTTAATATTTTTGTTGTAAATTCTCAAGAACAAGAAAATATAAAAATTTACTTTCATGTTATGTTTAGGTTTTATTAAAATTCTTATCATTGCTTTTTAAAACTATAAACATTGCCAAGGAGTAAAGGTAGTTAAAATAAATTAAAATAAGAGAAAAACTTTCCTTTTGACACTGTTTTTTTTCTGTGGGCATGAAAGTTAAATATTGTCAATAGTTTTATCCCAAGCTTTCTTGATATATTTTGTGTCTCTTGAGATATTTAATTTGGTTTTGATATTAGTCAAAAATATTAATGGTTTCTTCACTCTCTGGATAGAATTCATAATCTTATTTTTTTACTGTTTGCAAGTTTCTTTCTTAACACTGATTTCTTGTGCTCTTGTTAATTCTTTGATGCCCCTATCAAAACTATACTTTCTACTATGTGAAGTAAATTGTGTTGTCCACTATCGTCTATCTCTTTATTAGAGGTAAAGACTGATGAATGTATACCATACATGAATCCCATCAGCTAGTGAGTCTGTTTTACAGTAGCTGAACACCTTCTTCAATATACTTAAACCCAAAGTAATAATACCTCAAAATTTAATTAATAAGATAGTTTCTTGTAAAGTGCCAATATTGGACATATTGTGTCTTAATAGAATAGCTGTATTTCCAATTAATGTTACAAAACTGTTAGAAAGCAACTCAGCATATAAAATATGGAACTGCCTGTATCACATGTATTATTATGACGTTTGCCATAATAGGTTGATCCAATGACTATATTTGCCACTATTTCTTTTGACAACAATATTGGTAGATACTCCTGGCTCTTTCTATACAAATTGGATACCCGAAGAAGGCAGTATAAATGATCATCCAAAAACAATGTAGCAACAGCAAATACAATAAAAAGAATGTAACCAATAAACAACTCTTGGAATAATAATGACTTATCTCAAAATGACAGTGTTCTCTCATTTTGTTTATTCTAAGAAACTGAAATGAAAATGGCACCAAAGGGAACAATTTGGTTCTATTAATTAGGATGTCAGTTTCTTAAGTATCACTCTTGTTTGGCTTGAATTTAGTCTAAAAATAAACTGAAACAATTTTTAATGCTTTAATTTAACTAAAAATACATTCAGTTTTAAAATTACCTGTATGTGTATGAAAATAGAAGTGTTGAAAAGTGTTTGATCTGCAGAGAGACTTAAAAAATATCTAATATTTGGTCATATTTTAGGGAATGGGTTTAATCAAAGATTTCTCAGCACCCACTTATATTGGTCAAAGCAAAAATTGAAAGCTTAAAACTGTAGATATTAATCTTTCATTTTCATTAAAAATTAAGATCAATTTATAATCATGTTGATGTTAGGCATCTCTGAGTGTTGGTGTTTATTATAATGAATTTCTCAAGTATTTTGTATTGAAATGCCAGCATAAGCTTTAGAGCTCTGCTCCAAAGAGTACAAAAAAGAGCATTGGGAAAAATAAAAATATAATATATCAAGAAAGCATCAAGTCATATTTTCAGCAAACACTAGAGAAAAGTTGGTATTCAGAATACTATGTTAACACATTACACATGCATGAACTTCACTTACCTATTTGGAATAAGTGTATATACTTTCAATATCTTGATCTATTTATATCCATAGTTTCTGCCATTCATTTGAATAAATAAACCTTACATGTACATTATGCATTTAATGTTTCATTTCCAACTATTTTGCCTTGATTACTAGTTTTATTTTAGATCCATTCATTTGGCTAATAACTTCCAAAAGAACCAGTTTCAGTACAGAATTGAGAGCATCTCCATAGTTTGCAAATGAAAAATGATTGGTAGAGACTCTGAAAGTGTTTGTGTGCATGTCCAAGTGGACCTAAGAAAAGGATTGTGGGGAAAGGGAGTATTGTAAACTTTTTAGTAGAAAATTAATAATTGACTTTCCATTGACTCAAGATTTCAATTTAATTGGTTTGCATTTCAATCCTTTTCATATGTATGCATTTTGTCTTTTTCATATTTTTCTACTTCACTTAATTTTCCGTCTGATTCTTTTTGTTAACATTTTTTAAACATTTTCCTTGACTTTTTTTATGCTTCAAACTAACATTAAGCTTTCTCTATTTTTACTCATCTATTTTTCATTTTTAGATGTTTTCTACTTTATTTGAACATTCCTTTGTCTTCTTTCTCTTTCTCTCTTCCCATTTTCTACTTTGTCTTTTTGTTCCTTTTGATTTTATCCATTCCATTACTCTCTCTTTTAAATCTTTCAATTTTTTCTTTTAATTGAGCATTTAAATATTTAATTTCTCTAAGGTTCAATGTTTTTCCTTTGCCTATATGCACTCATATCACTTTCTCCCATCACCCAAAACTCTGTCTACTTGAAGGAAAGAGTGCTGTACATGCACCTATTATCCAAAAATAATGCATTATGTAATTAACCTTTCAAATCTCTGTTGAAATAATCATCTGATAAGCAAGCTCTTTTAAAGAACAAAAAGAATGTTTTTGTTGTTCTCCTCAAAATAAAAAAACTGCAATCTTCTCTCTTTTAAATTGAAACAAATTTAAAACTGCAGGATTTCAAATTTTTTTTATAAAATTAGAATCTTAAATACCAGCTCAAAGAATGTTTGTAGAATCTTAAAATTTTAAACTATTGGATTATAATTTTATCACAGGAATTTTTAAAAAATGCCATTAAAATATGTTGAGCTGATCAAATTTGACAAAATACTTTTTATAGAAATAATTTTTCAAAAATCTTTTAATATTACTGCCACATCTTGCCTGGTGCTCCTGCTATATATTTAGAGATTCTTGATAAAATCTAAAGAAGAATCTGCATTGTTGTTGGTCCTGATCTGGTAGCTCAGCTTCAGTCCCTTTCCCACTGCTCTAATTTAGCCTATCTATGTCTTTTATATAAATACTTTCATAGTGATTGTTCTGATGAACTTTCCACTATGGTACCTAAACTTTAAGAACTTAAGCACAGTACTAGAGTGGCTGCAAGGTCTTATCATTTTACAGTTGAAATGGCTAAGATGTAACCATAAATTCTATGCTAACAGTTTCTTCTGTTGGACTTCTTATTTATGGAATTCTCTTCTGGCGTCTTGTTTCCCAGTCAACTTGAACTTCTAAAATTTAAATACAATGTCAATCATTATCTTCAGTCTATTTAATTCTTGTTCTTTTATTGTCCTCTCTCCTTAATAGTAGTTTTTCTCATATTCTTTAACACTCAGTAACCCCTTGCATCTTCATAGATTTATTGCCTTGCTTGGGATGAAATGTGAAAGTTATTGAAACTTGAACTCAAAGGAAACCTTATGTATAGAATCCAGTCTAATTTGGATGTATTTGATAGAATACAACTGAATTTAAATATTGTAGGTTATTTTTTTGTTATGACTGATTGTATTGTAGCCCAATTGTTAAGTTGTTGGTATGTCTAAGTTTGGTTGCTTTTTACGAAAAAAAGTTGTACTGGAAGTTAATCCAGATAGGAAGGAAAACCTTCAACCAGTGCTAAAAAGAATAAGCTTTGATTGATTTGTTTCTAAAACAAATTTCTGTTAAACAGTAAAATTTAATATTCTTGAAAGACAATTGCATCTTGAAATTTATGTTTATTGTCATGTATATTTGTTGAAGTATGCACCATGTATGTAAGATATCAGTTATTATTTCTGTTCTTACCATATTCTTAACTCCTTTTATTATCAGGTGACATGGTATAGGTGATTATCATAATTGCTAGCAATTTTTTTAATAAAAGTATTAATTTTATCTTTACTTAAAATATTTGGTAAATTAAACAGAAGGATTGACTCTTACAGTTTTGTGGTTTTGATTTTTCTCAACTGTGATTGCAATATGATTAAACTGGGATTTCACTGTTCATTGTTTTGAGATTTACTATAACCTGTGGACAGGCACAGTAGCTGGCCCCAATCAATAAAGCACATGCCTGCATTCCACCTGGGACAGGCAACAGCAGACAGCCTATGCAGTGACACTTAAGCAGATGGATGCAGCTGTTAGACATTTACATCTGAGCAGATGGTTATTAAACAAGTCTTTGCTTGACCCTACATATATAAAAATGATGTAAGTTTTCAATAAACTATTTTTTAAACTGATCACATTATGAATTATTAATTTTTAACTAGAATTTCTTTCATCTTAACTTTTGGTTGCTTTTCATCATTAGTAATTTATATTTTAATCATTTCACTCCAAGCAAAGGAATAAAGCCACTAAGTCACAAGGTGTTGCTGAGAGTGAAATAATCTTAGAAAAATTTATTCATCATAAATTATCTAGAAGAATCATTAAACCATTTTTTATATCAAAATTCTATTTGAAAAAGTCCTTTTTTCAAATATTTCCTTTTCTATCTAAGATAAGAAAATAATATTAAAATAGATACTGGTTAAACATCTTAATTAATTTTACTTTTCTTAACATCTAAACAATATATAATCCTAAATTATATTTTTAATCATAAGTATTCACTATTTTCTTTGGCTTTATGCTCTTTATTTTTCTCACCATAATTTTCATTTATTTATTTTTATTTTCATATATCTAATTACACTATTTATATTTTATTTTAACATATTTCCAATATACAAATCTCATTGATTTTTTTCGCGTATATATTTTAAAATTTTATTAACTATTAACATTTTTCAAATTGACCACACCATTTTTATGTAGTATGCTTGCCATGATAACAACTTTTTCGTAGATTTTTTTAGTTATAGTTTGATAATGCTCATATAAAATGAGCAAAATATCAACAAGAAAATAAATTTTCAACATCCAACCTATTTTCACATATTCCATCTTACATACTTTGTTTGAACATTTCATATCAATCATGTACCATACTTAAGTATTTAAAAATATCATTTCTAATTAATTTCATATTCCATACCCTACAACCTTTTATTTTTAAACAAAATTTCAGTTTTATTTCATAGCTTCAAATATTAAAAAACATTAGTATTAATGAAATCTGGTTGTTAGTATCACAAACATAAGTCAGTTTTATTTTATACTTGAAAATATAAAACTTGACATGAGTGCTATAATTGATGTTAAGCATAACAATGTCAGTTTATGTAATCATTACTTTTATCAACTGATTTGATAATATAAAATTTTCTTAGGCTTTTCTCTAATAGATTTACTCTTCTCCTTCATTTTCAAATGCTATTACATAACCAACCAACAAGACTGCATGCAAAGTTTAACCCACTTCTAAAGAAAACATCATTTCACCTCATGACTTTAGCTGCTCTGAGACTTGAAATGTGCAGGGGTCTTTGGAGATATACAAAACAACTTCATTTTGTTTGAATCCACTGTTGTACACATCATCTGTTCTTGACACACATTGGCAAGCAAAACATCACTTTGTATGAGTGAATGTACTTATATATTCTATTCAAGTTCATATACATGCAAAGGAATGGGGTGGCAAAATATTCTTTCACTATTTTGTGTAAAGGTTTCCATGTGTTAACAAAAGAACAGTCTTTGTTAGTTATTGTTTACTACTTCTGCAAAGTCAGAATGTCAAAGTAGATGTCACAACTTTAGGAAAATTGCCTATTTGCCCTCTGACTATTGCTATCAATTGTTTGTTGGTGACAAAATAAAAAGGTGATTTCTCTTTTGATTTTTTCAGTACAGTGGTTCCATGTTGTCAAAATTGTTTAAAACTCAATTTTTAACCTGACTGTCAACAAAGATTAATATAATTACACTTGGTCCTTGACTTACATCTTTGAGACTTATAAACTTTGAGACCTATTAAAAATGTTCTATATACTTTTTACTTTAATCTTAAGAATATTATTTTACATTCAGGTGGTTAAACAATGCAAATTAAAACAAGCATTATCCTCCAGGGTGTTGCATGTATTATAAATGCTTTGTTATAAATGCTTTGTTAAACTATTTGTTTGTACAAATATATATACCACAAACTGAGATTTTAATACTGTTAAGATATATATTTCTAAAACCTAAGTTAAAAAATATATTTATGATATTGTTTTATGAAATTGTTTATACTTTCTTATCTGCATTAACTATTTTTTAAATTGTAAACTAATTAATGAATGGCCATATTTTGTATGGACTTTATTTTCTACTTAGATAATGTAGTAATCAGTATGATCATCTATGTGTTTTTAGTTAATAATATTGTGCTTTGTATTGAGAAAAAAATTTCATTTATGTCTGTACCTTAAAAATAAAGGCACATATTTTTTTTATATATCTTAAAATCTATTTGGACAGACTTCAAGAAAATTGTAATTATTTAGTTACCTCTCAATTTTCCTGTAATTGAAGAGTTTCAGAAAGTTTAAATGACCTAAGAAGCAAGAAAATATTTTTTTAATCATAAACAAAACTCTGGTATGATTACTGCATTATTATACAAGCTTTTATTTATCAAGAATTTATCATCTAAATCTTACTGATATCACCTGATTATTTTTTTAAAGTAATCTGATATATCAACAACTCTTTAGGAATTTTGGCTAATATTTTTTTACCCTAAAGCTTGAACTGTTATGAGAACCCTTTCACAACCAGCAATGAGAGAGCAACATCATAGAAAGTTCAAAGGGCCTTGTTGCCTTTGCACAAACATTAAGATCCAGTATTGGATGATTCCTTAAAAATGGTCCATACAGTGACCTGCTTTCAACCAGTCACTAAGTCTGGATAACCACTGTTATCTTGTTGAATGGGGTTGTTCTGTGATAGATTACCACAAATCTTTTAAAAATTAACCCCTAAATTACTGATTTTGATTAAAATTGCTGTACTGGCTTATCTCATATGTGAAATTCATTTCTTTGAATACAAAAATGGAGAAACATTATTTACATGCATGATACATCATAGTACAGACCAGAGTTAATACACTCTTGTATTTTAGACACCTTTACCAACTTGTAGTATAAATTCTTTGCATCTCATTCATATTCAGGCTTTTTTTGATTTTTGTAAAATATCTTTGAAAGTTTGTAAAATACTTTATATCCATTTTTAATTGCCAACTTTGCTTCTTAGTATAAAGACCATCTAATTACACTTAAACTCTTTAAAGAATATCTTGATTACTGTGTGTATAAATATTCTTAGTGGAGATTCAGAAAAGAAAATATATAACTCCTCCAATATGCCAACATAGCCAACAACTTCAGTTACATGAAATGACATCTTTTCTTCAACAAGATTGAATGAATGAGTTGCATATGGTACATAGTCTGTATACTTGTTAAAAAGTTCTTGCAGCCCTTTCTCTGAGCCCTTCATGTTAAATGTATTATTGTAGGACTGACCTTGGATATTTTTGATGTCAGTTTATGTAATCATTAAGTGAGAGTTTATGTTCACTCATGACCTATTGTATTTTGTTAAACAAGGTTATGGATGAATGATTTTCTGTTGGTAAAAATGTTAGTAATCTCTCCTAGGTTTTTCCATTATATCAATACTGAACCTCAATTACCAGCTAGTCAATATAGGTCAGGTTTAGAGACAATAATAATAAATTACAATTTGGTGTCTTAAGTTGTTGATATTATTCATAATTTCATTTTATACACGCTTTTCTATGATTTCTATCAATTCCTCATACAAGGTTTTTGATACAGGTATGTAACATTTTTTTTAAATTTCTCGAGATGTTCATATAAAAATAAGCTCTGCAATAAGTCCAATGACACTTCTATGAAGTTTTTATATTTTGGTGAGTCCCATTTCTCCTCAAGACCTCTAAATATCAATCCTCTTTCAATTAAAAGCTTTATAACAACTACAACTTTTTTCACTACTTCAAAATAGTATGGAATGTTTTTTCTCATTTGTTCATCTATTCCCTGATTAAGTATCCCTTATTCTTTCTATGTTTCTTATGATAATTATTAGAGCCAATTGCTCATGAATGGGATTGATAAGTAAAATCAGGGAATTCAATGAAAAAGACAGCATAAAGAGTAATATAGATAAAATTTTGGTGTTACTTAAGAAAAAGTTGCATTTTAAAGGTCTGTTGTTATAAAAACATTATTTTATTTCTTTGCTAATGTCCTCAGAAATTTGTCCCATAATTTTGTGGTTCTCTCTGATATAAGAGTAATTATTTGTATCTATTTATTTTCAAGCTTTACTAAAATGAATTTATCTCAAGAAATTCAATAAGAAATTTGCTGAAGTCTAAAGTTTTATATACACTTATGTGAACATGAATAGCTAAAAGAAATATTTTTTTATGCTATGTATGAACATAAAAATTGAAAATCTTGAAAAAATTCATTACAATGAATTAAATTCTATTAAAATCTTTATATTGCTGAAGGAAGCCTGATTTCAAACATAAGCAAAAGTATCCTTCCTCTAATTTGTCAGCATTTGCTGTAGATAATAGAAAAGTTATGAAGTTCACTGCAGGTTATGTAGTCGTTTTCCAACTTCCTGATGGCTTATGAAATTGTAAAATTAACAATAAATACCTTCTGAGAAAATGATACAAGAAGGATCTTGTTTTAGATTAAAGACACGAGTTATACGAGTGACATTGTCTTTCTTTGTCTTAGCAACAATGCCAGATTAATTCTCCTTTTCTTGTTGCTGCTGCTGCTATTTTAATCACTTTACTGAGTGCCCATTTTCTTTCTGTCATTAACAACACTTGTTTTCACTGTTCACTGTTGTTCTTTCAAAGCACATTGATCTTCTCTCCTGTTCCTCTTACCTCCTCTAAATTCATGTATAAACCATAGGATACTTTAAACAAATTGTAAAACTAAAAGTCAATAAGAGCAGCAAAAGTTCTTGTCTAACTTCTAAAGAATACTATCTTTCGTTTTTATTTTAACTAAGTTCTATAAGTGGATTTTCGCGGCATGCAGAATCTGAATTATGGGTAAATATATTCTTGATATTTTTTGTTATTAATAATAATGAGTAATATAGTATTTGCAAATATGCTCACTGTAGCTAATATAATTGTTTTTTATCATTGATTTTATCACATGTTCTCTGATCATCTTAGAGGGATGCTTCCTCATGCCTTCCCACATTTAATTGAAGACAAATATATTAGTTTGAAAGGTCACAGGTTGACATATGTTGTATGAAATTTAAATCTTAAGTAAATTAATTTCTTGATTATCAAACATTAAAAAGAAAAATTTCTGAAATAGTTAAGATTAGTAATTAATATATTTGGTTATATCAAATATTCCAATCTTCAGTTTTGTTTTTTTTTAATTTTTTATCAGGAGTTGGTTATTTAAAACATTACAAAAATTCATTTTGCATTCTATTGTTATCTCCTATAGGTACTTACTTTTCAAAAGTCTTGTTATTTTTCAAAAATAACTTGTCATTATCAGGCATATAACAGGAATGTCATGTTGCTCTATAATTATAATAGGTAAGCTAAAAGTATTTGATAATAATAACTTGAATTATTCCAAAATTACTATTGCTATCTAAAACTGGTTATTTTCCAAGAAAGGTTGATTTAAGTGTGTATGTATAAAAATGTCAATAAGAAAATAATTTTTTTAAAATTTGGAATAGTGAGGATTAAAACTGGATTCTTTTATCTAAATAATTTATCAAATTTTCATTTGCAAACTTTTAATTTAAAAGATATATGTGCACTTATGTACTTGGGCTCACTGTGTGAAATTAAATTTCCATTTGTAAAACAATATTAATAACCTTTTATTTGGTAACAATTAATTTCACAAATGTTTATTCTAATTAATTTTTGTGTCTATCTATATTGACTTCTGTCTTAGAATCATTAATTTCTATTGACATTCTGTAAATTTCCCTTGCAACATTTTTTGCTCTATTTTCTCTCTTTTGAATGCTCAGTCTCTTTTTAAATAAATGGACTATTATAATCTAACTGCAGACTTTTGTGACATTACATACTTTCTTCTCTACAAGTATTTTTCTGTGACATTATGATTATATATAGAAGGGATGTCTAAAAAGTAAGGTACTAACATTTACTAATCCAACATGTTTATTACTATACAAATGAAACATTGTGTATATGTTATCCATACTACTTTTTTAACATGGTCACTAATGAAATTGATGCACTTACCCCATAACTGCATTAGTGAATAAAGACCCTCCTCTAAAAAAAGTAACATCAAATGACTGGAGCTACTCTTGCACATCTGCAACAACAGCATCATCTGTGTGAAGTCACTTCTCAAATTTTGTTTGAGTGGCTGAAATAGATTATATAAAGGAGCCAAGGATTGACTCCATGACATGAAAGCATCAATTGTCAACTTCCCAAATATCAAACAATCAACAAAGAAATTGATGGCAACTCAGTTTTGAAATGTAAAAGGTGTACTGCTTTTGGCATTTATTCTACAAGGTAAGTCAGTTAATGCGGTTGGATACTGTGAAATGCTGGACAGACTGAGGGAAAGCCATTCATCAAAAGAGACTAGGATATTTGCATATCTAATCTGGCAAAAAATAAGTTTGGGATGTTTTATCACATCCACCATATAGTCTTGATTGGACTCTTTCAGATTATCATCTGTTTGAGCCTTTCAAATGACATTCATCTGGGAAAATTTCCACACAGATGACACTTGTTACAGAAGTGCATGGGTGGTTCCAGTCACTTGATGCCACATTCTTTAATATTTATAAACCACTGGAACAAGTGCATCAATCTTGATGATGATGACTTGGAAAAGTAGCATAGTGATACTAGTAACATAGACTAAATGTTTTATTTGTATAGTAATAAAAATGTTGGATTAGTAAATGTTTGTATTTTACTTTTCAGACAACATGTGTATGTGTGTGTTGTAACCAAATGGTTAGAACATTAGCGTTCTGACCATGAGACCTCACCATAGTCACTTTGCCATGGAAGTGACTTCTTGATAATATCTAGTCTGGGGAAACAATCCCAGCCTGTGGCACTGTTGGGAAGTGCCTGAAAACCATTCCATGGCCTGACCTTAGCATTGTAATTAAAATTGGGTTCAGAAGCCATTTATAGTTGTGTTAGCATGAAGTCATAAGTCATCATGACCAAAGATTTGAGCATACTGGCCTTGATCATGCCAGATTATGTGCTCTCTCCCAGAAACTGTAACTAAGATCTGTTTATCATAGTAGGAGTATAAAGTACAGGTTGGCTCCATGGGTGTTGAACAAACAGAAATGTTCTTGAATATACATCTGAAACAAAGATTAGCTAGCCACCTTGGATGTCAGGCATACACAGATATGGTCATATTGTTTATCTGAAAGGAGGTCATGCAAAGTAAGATGCTTAACCAATTTGGTTAATACCTCTAATACCTTTCTAAAAAGAAGTAAGAGACAAATAGGGTGATAATTCAAGTAGTCAGATGTTTCCCCCAAAGTTCTTATTGGCAGGAACTACAGAGGGGAACTTTCAACAAGTTGGAAAGCAAAAAGTAGCGAAGATGAATCAAGAGTGGAGTTAGAAGAGAATTTCCAGGCAAAGCCCTCTGCCTTATCTCCAGTACATAATAACACTGAATTGGTTGAAGAGAGGAGGAACTGAGGATTTGCTTTTGTTCAATACAATCTTGCAGAGCCACCAGTCATCTCTAGAAACAAACTTTTGAGAGGTTATACAATATCTCATTCTATCAGCAATTAGTGAATTTGCCTCTTTGAGGACACATGCTTACATTCTTTAGGAGTGGTAATAAAAAGATGTATAGACATCTCTTTATTACCAACTCCCCTAATGAATGGACCTTTTGCTCTGGTATTAGCTAGAAGAAGTGATTCCTGTAGGCTATTGTGGCTGGACAGGCAAGAGAGAATTAAAGAGAAGATTGTGGTTTCATTTGATATTTTGCTGGCCCAAAAGCTTTGATGCTGGCTTTCACCCAGGAAGATAACCTCAGTTGCACATTTCTCAGCAGGATGATTAAAAATATCAATCTAAGGGGCATCACAAAGGAAATTACAAAATGAGTAGTCTCAATCGGTGCATTGATAGCAGAAAAATATTCTGTTAATAGGGGGATTCTTGCCTGATGGGAGAGTAGAAAGAGATATCTATAGCCATTACTATGTGGACAGAGTTGCCAAGAGGACAGAGATGCATTCTAGTATGCAGTTCATAATGTTCACCATATGTTGCCTGAATCTCTCATATATAGCTTCATTTTAAATAAAATGTTTTAGATTTAGATAATGAAAAATAAAATGAATTTAGTCCATTTTTGACACTCTGATCAGTTTAACCAGAATGAAACTTGAGTAAAATGAAGCTCTAAAGCTGTTTGTGTGTGTGTGTGCGTTGTGCATTTTCTTTATCTTCTGTCAATCAACTTATCAATTGTAATCTTCTTCACTTAAGATGATGAACCAGCATTCACACCTTATGATTAAAGGAATTGATCTCTAACTTACTGTCGATTTTCACTTACCATCAAAAATGCTAGTCATTATCTCAGGTAATCTGAAAAAGTACTGAGTAGAAAATTGAACATGTTACCCTATTGTCTTGTATGGAATTTAGTAAAAAAAAATATTTTGATATAGTTATTATTTATTAATACCATTATCTTCATTTATTTACTTTGAGGAAGCATTTTTCTTCATATGTTTAAAAACCATAAAAATCAGATATTTTTAATATTCAACTTCATCTAGTTCATAACAAATTAGGATATTTTATTTTATATATTAAAGGGCTACTATTCTTGCCAAATGTAAAGAATATGTCAAGAAGCACTGTAAGGGAATGGAGGACAGAACTGAACTCTTTGTTAATTGAGAGAACCAAGACTAAGAAAAATCTTGAATATAATCTTTCATAAATGTAGATTATATTGTTTACATTGCAATGATTACAGTGAAAAAGATTAAGAATCTAAAATAGAGAATATGAGAATTTGAAATTTAATAATAATATTTATTGGTTATAGTATTTATAAGTAATGTCTTAAGCAAGAGTAACATATGCAAAAGAATAGCATAAAACAATAAAATTAGTGAAAAACGTATAATCACATATTAGGCAAAATTTTCTTTAAAAGTTAAGAAGATCCCTTGAAAAATACTGAAAGTGAATGGATTTCAATAAATATCCTTATCAGAAGAGTTTTTTTCTCTCTTGAAGCACACACATATACAAGTTATTAATAAACATGTCTAATTTTTAACTCAAAATATTTTACTAGTGTCCAGTGCAGTGAATGTACAAAAAGATTATAAAGAATTTGAAAAGATTGACCCCTAATGGTTATCAATAGGCAAAGCCTAGACAATAAGATTTTTATTTACAGCATGCTAGTGATAGAGGGGAATGTAGTTTATGTTTGGGTTTAAATACTAGAGGTGACATCATTCTTTCCAATAGCAATATCAGTTGTAAAACAAGAAGGTTAATTTGTTTTTCATTTTCTTGCTGACCCCACACACTTTAAACTAGATAGACCATGTAGTTGAATAGGGTACAACATTGTACATGAAATTTTGTAAAGTTAATAGCATTAGTACAATAAAGTTATTACTTTTTAATATTATCTTTGTTTTCGATTATTTACCTTGAGAAAACACTTTTGTTTATATGCTTATAAATCACAATAAAATGGTATTTTAATATCTTATTTCATCTAGTCTGCTTGAAAACAATTCATAGCAAATAACTGGCTGAATTTATGTATTCACACAGTAATTTTCATTTTTAAATTGATGATCCTTTTATCTTTTACATTCTCTGCTGAACATTGTTTCTTTTTTCCTTTTATTTAAGACCTATAACTGTGCTAATTGCTTAAGCATTTTATTAGATATTGATTTTGTTTTGATTCCTTGTTTTTTGTTATTTTGAAATGTTTATAAACCAACTCAAGTTATTTTAGTGTCCTATTAGCTAGCTCATAACTTGATCAGCCAGCTATGTTATCTAAAGTACAACAATGAAATATAAACAAAAAGCTGATTGTCTAGAAGCTATTAAAGTTCTTTCTATTACATAGATATTTTTCATAGTATATATTTAGTAGTTATATAAGTTTACATATCAATAATAGAACAACTCTTGGAATTATATCAAAGCTAAATCAAACTATACTATAAGCTTATTTATCATGATAGTTTCCACTATCTCTCAAAGTCATAGATCGCTTTCAAGTCAATCAACAAATGAATTGTGAAAGAGTAACAACGAGTTACTGTATTTCATATACAATTGTAGAAAGTAAGTTAAATAACCATCTATGAAATAAATTTGCAGGTCCAATATTATGCATATTTAATTAATATATTTGTACCTATATTGTTTGAATTTTTTCTGTTGGCTTTACTGTTAAATCACCTATATTCTTCAGTTTGATTCTGTATTACATTTACAAGCTCCTTTTATCCTATTTGAGGTTATATTATTAGAACTATGATTTTATTACTTTATTTTTTATTATTTAGTTTATTGTTTAGCAATTCTTATACTATGCAAATTGATTTGACATATATGCAAAACCAAGAATAGATAATGACAGAAATTTTATTTAGAATAAAATCAGAATTACTTGGTTTCTGGATTATGCATTTATCAATCATTTCCTGAAAGTCATATATAATGATTTTCTGGCATACTGATATTCATATTGAGTTGCGATATATTCTGATATTTATATTGTGGTTTATCCATACATAGCTTTGCCAATTTTGACAAGTTGTTAGGAGGTGCTGTTAAGCACACATAAAAGCGGAACACTTCCTGTCCTCTCTCTCTCTCTTCTCCATCCAACTTGCTGTAGCAATGATATATAGTGATGATATCCACAGGACTTTGTTCCTGAGTATGGAAATATCTTCCCCCTTATTAACTTAACTTTTTCCCACACACACACACATACATGTATCACCCACAAAGTTCCTAACTTTCAATATTTTTCATTTGCATGCATATTTGCTCTTTTTTTACTGAGTTATATAAAACAAAAATATAAAATGTTGCCTTGTTGAAATTGTCTTTCATTTTCTTATACCCATCATTTGCATGTGTAAAATATTGTTGCCACTGCTTTTACTCAAACTAGAAATAGTGCTGCAATAGCATTAAGCAATATTTTAAATTGTTTAAACTCTTATTATATAGTGAATATAATTGGTCTTTTAAAAGGTCTTGTACTTTCTGTCAGCATTGAGACTAAGCAAAAACTGTATTCTTGCAATTATCTCTATAAATTTTTGGGAGGAAATGTAGTATGTAATCAGTATGTAGTTGTAATATTATCTTTAACTGTAATGTGGTAAAAAGTCTCTTGAAAGGTATACTTCAATCAGATTTGCCCCAAATCACTTTATCTATCAAGATTTCACTTTACATGACCACCTTTCTATTAGGAAGATTTTGAACTGATTCTTCAGGTTTTTTAGCTGGTATTATAAAAACTACTTTGTTAAATAGATTGTAAAATTCAAAAACCTACTTGTAAATGAACTCTATGAAAACATAGTTAGCAAATATATTGTGTAATATAATCAGTTTGTATTTGCATATGTTTACATATTAAGCTAAACATGTTCTTTTTGTATTGCCCTAATGAGCAATAATATACAGTCAAAAGTAACTTTTAAAATTCTTAAACTCTCAATATATATTGCTAAACTGAATCTTGTTAATATGATCAAGAACTCTGCAATTTTTCCAGGTATATTTCAGTATTTGATAAAATTCACATCCGTTGGTTTATGCATGATTGGCCAGTTTCTATGATTTGCTCACTGGAAATCAGTCAGAATAAGCAGGAAAATAGCTGCTTATTGCTAAATTTATAAGCAGTGTATCATTTTCACTCTCCCACTAAACAGTCTCTTGAAATACCTATATCTTTTCTCTGTTCTTCAGTAACTGAGAGTTGGTGTCCACCTCTTTATGTCTTATCTCTTACTTTTAATAATTTTGTTAGTACTTGAAATTTAGATACATAAATGAAGTACTGAAACCATATTTTCTCCCTCTGAAGTCAACTTCTCATTTCAGTATCTTTACTTTTAGATATATCAAGCCAAGCTTTATCATACTTATATTGATTAATCTCTTCTTACGGATATTTTAATTTATCACTTTTTACATTGAGGAGCTTGAAACTCTTTTGTGATAAAATAAGGCAATGTTTTATTTTTTACATTAATTTATTGAACAAAATATTTACCAAAATTGCAAATATTTATCTTTGGCCAGTTTCAGGTAACTTCATAATTCTATCTTCCCAGATCTTTTTTTTATCATAAAGAGAATTCTGTAAAAACAAGAATAAATAGTAATCTAAAAAGGAAATATTTAGTGAATATGGTGTATGAGTGAAAGTTTACTAGCCAAACTCTAACAATTTTTCACTGGTTACCAAAGAAACATGTGGTCTAGAATTATCCTGATAGAATATTATACTTTTTCTATTAGCTAATCACAGATGCTTTTCATCAGCTGCTACCTTCAATTGATTTAGCTTGGAGCAGTATCTGTTTAAATAAATCATTTGAGACCTTAGTAAAGGAATTCTTTTGAACATGTTATAACTGTCACAAACAAAAAAGTAATCTTTTTTAATGTAGTCAAAGCTAAACACTATTAATAACATCTTAGTGTTTAGTAAAGTGAAAAAACTACAAACCACAACAACAATGAACTTTTTGTCAACCTCATGCAATACCTATTGATATATGGTATTTTTTTCCAGGAATATATGCTTTGTATGGTGAAAATGAGCATAGCACTTGCTATTGATATAACTAGTAGCCATCATTTAGATAATAATGTAATAATAAATTGATTTAGAGAATTAATCTCTGAATTAAATTGAATAGGTCCCTTAACCAGAATATTACTGTTTAAACAATAAATTTATCAAGTTCATATTAACAGAATCAGTTTGCTATGTCAAGAATACTAATCTGTTTGTATATTTCCAATTCATAAACTTTTCAAATTCATACTATATGCTCAACCACATGCTAATCAGTATACATTTTGTAAACATTGTTCATTTGTGTGTGCTTGTTACATAATCAGATTTTCTAATCTGAACTTTGAGCAAGCCTTTTGTCCTATTTATCATCCACACACTATTTAATTGTTATAATTGCAAAATCTGTGAATAAAAGTTTCAAACTTCTTTGTGCTAGGAGCATTTTTTCATGCTTCAAATTTACTATAATCATCACAATTGTGTGCTTGTAAAATGAATCTATAATACCTATATGACACAAGGATGTCACTATAGACCAAGTTTGCAAAAAGTTTACTTATGTTTAGCCCTAAGAAAAGATTCCAAAGCTTTAAAGTTATTCATAGTTTATGTCGATTATAGTTAATAAATATAAAAATATATTTCAAATGAGTATTACTTATTTTCTACATAAATTGTTTTTCAGAAAAAGAATAAATTGGGAAATATCTGTTGATCTGAAAAGTTTACATTTTTAATTAGTTAATTGTTTATTATACCTTGAATCCAAGGAAAACAATAGCATAATCCATATTTAACTCAATTCCACTGTTTTGTCCACTCAAGGAAATCCAACAGACTTTTATTCAGTTTTGGATGCAATAGTTTAATAAACATCTTCAACCTCTAGTTGAATGCCTATTTTGTTTTTAAACCTATGTACAGTACTTGAATATTTTTGATTTTACAAACACACATAATGACTATTTAGAAGGAGGTCCATTATGACTATTTCAATTTTTTAAGTTTTCTTCTAGATAAGTAATGTATTAATAAGTTTCATCAAACCAGTGCTGAAGATGAAAATTCAACCTTCTATCCTACAAATGAATTCCATCAAAAGTACAAAGAGTACTATAATACCAACTTTTTTGTAGGAATTTGGTTAAACTTTCTCCTTTTTAGTAGTTAATTAGATCAAAGGAAGAATATAATAGATATACAGATGAATGATAAACAAATAGGTGTGTACTTGAATAAAAATAGATGCAGTGCCAAAGTTTTCATTATTTGTTTTGATCTATAAGTTTAACAGTTGGTTTTATATAGTTTGTTCATATAACTTATAGATAAGAATATTTAATAAAGCTTGTAGTTAATCATAATGTAATCCAGATAATGTAATTAAAAAATCTGGACTATTTCCCTTGGGTTACAAAGAATTTTTGTATTTTTCTTGTTTTTACTCTTTTATTGAAACATTTGTAATAATTTCTTTTAATGCACAAAAATTTTATTCACCCCTTTAACAATATTCTTTGATATTGTTCTCATTATTCTATACGTGATCACTAATTGACCAGTTACGTTAATAATGCTGATGTAAATGTTTTGCCTCATTAACTTAGATTGTTCTTGCTGCTCAATTACTTGATTAATGAAGTAAATTTTATAATCTATAAAATGGATGAAAATGTAATTTTTTGTTTATATTATGTGAGATAAAATTACTCATGCATAACTTTTATCTGAAACCTCTTTTTACATGTTTTAAGGGGGTCATTTTTGCATTGGGAGCAATCTTAAGTTGAAGTTAACTTTGGTAATTTATTTTTTCTTTTTAATTATAGAAAAAATTAGTTGATTAAAATGTAAATAAAGATCTTAAAATATCTATATCAAAGGATCTTATTTAAGATGATGTTTATTTTTTTCTGAAAAAATGAATAATGGAGAATATCAATTACCTTAGATAAGTGCCAATCTGGAAATATAAGATAACTCATGTGTACATTAAAGGAAAATATTAGGGAAAATGCTTGTAATAAGTATTATATGTTGGTGTTTTAGACTATTAGGTGCCTTGCCACTAAATCAACTTTGTCTCAGAGGCTGTAGAATTCTGAGTTCATTGGTACTGGATTGTTTTTATTTGAATGGCATGAATATCTTTTTAACACAATTAACTTCTTTTATTTCTAGTTCTTTGAGAACAGCTTAGTTAGATCAGATAATTAATATAGACTTGTGGAGTAAAAATATCATTCTTTGGAAAACAAAGCTGTGGAAAATTTTACCTGGGAGCGTATTGGGAAAGTATTTATTTTCTTTTGGTAGTACCCTATACTTATAATCATAAAATGATTCTCATATATTCTTATATATTTCTTAAGTGAATGAACTACATTAGATGATGAATAGATTTTGGTCCATTGAATATTAAAATTTGTCTTGCTTTACTTAGAATATAAATTGTAAATGTCTATTGTTGATTGGCTTATAAGTTTGGAAAAAAATATTTTTACTAGCTTTCTGTATCAATTTGTGCTGATGAAGTTTTACCTATATTTTCTAATGGCTTGATAAAAAGCAATAGATATTATCATGAAAATACTAGTTAAAAATGAATAATTGACAATTTTTTTTCATTTAATAATAATAAAATTCAAGATAACCTTTGACTTCATGAAAGCCTGTTTAGTGTTGAAATACCTGTACATAAGCATTTACATGTATGTAGGTACATCAATAACTCTATAACCTTGTGATGAAAAATCATAATCCCCTTCCTTGTTTCTTTAATTCACTGTTGAATATTAATCATATAGATCAAACATTATACAGTGAACATTTCAGATCAGAATTCAGCTCATAACTGTGTGCCAGGCTTCAGGATTACTGATTCACTCTCATATATGCACAACAGTAGATACATTCAGATAATGTATTACATACACACACACTTTCTCTATCCTTAAACAAATATATGTAGAAAGGAAAGTTAATGTCCGGAAATAGTCATTTAGTAATTTTCCACTCATTTGAGTGAACAGCAATGTTTTTTTGGAAAGAAAGAATAAATGGTTCCATGGTGGTGATATGGGAGATTAGTGGTAGTTAAGGTTAAATCAAAAATAATGTCACTCACAGCTAATATGTATTATTAGTAATAATAGCCAGAGAAAGATCTAAGAAATGTAGAACTGTAGGTCACAGAACTAGTGACACTTATATAAATCCTCATTTGTGTTTATCAGGAGAAAACTAAATATTAAACAGACACAATTCATCTCCTCAGTATCCTTCTCTTTCAGTTTTTCCTCTTCATCTTTTGTTATTGTATATTGTGCAGAATTATCTTTTGTTTTGTTTACTGACCGACTTTAAGAACTGAACTAGGTAACCTACTTGTGGTTGTTGACTACACAGGCTTCTTCCTTGCTCCCACCATAATCACATGCTAACTTCCTCACTATCTTTTCTCTCTATTACATCCAGCCCTTAGTCCTTTAGCTCTTTTCCAGCTGTCATTACTTCATCAGTTCTTGTCTTCGATAAATTCACTACTGCTTCTAAAATTGTCTGCCATATTATCAATCCAATCTATTTGACTTTAGAAGTAAGTTCATGAAAAGAGGTGAAAAAATCACTTGAAGATTTCTCAGTTTTTTTGCTTGCAAAGTCCATTAATTTGATTGCAGGTTGATCATGTGAGAAATATGTGGAGATATTCTCAAGTGCACCTTGTTTTGATTTTATAAAATTTGTTGTATATTTGTTGGTTGTCTAGGTGATTGTATATTCACATGTGTGGATTTAGAGTGTTTTCAATGTGATTATGTAGTCAAGTGTATATAATGAGATACATGCACATTGAAGGAAAACAGGCCTGTTGTATGTATATGTGTACATCATGAGGTTGCATTTTTTGTATACTAGGATTTAAAATTAGGAATATATATACCTTTTAAAATGTTTATTTGTAGCAAAAATACCTTGAATGCAGCAAAGTAAAATCATATTTTATCAGGTTGTGCAATATGAAATTACTGATTTATTTAAAGTTGAGAGTTTATAAATGCATTCAATCATATTACTTCTCCGTCTCTGTACATTTACCAGATTGGTAGCAGGTTGTCAATTCACCATATCAAGGATTCTTTATTCAAAGAACTTATAAATGTATTAAACATTCTTCAATTTGATTGTAATAGAAATTCTTCCTGTAAGGATAATGATCTATATGCTTGAAAAAATGGTGATCTATAAGATAGGAGTTGAGTGAACATGAAGGATACAATAAAATTTCCATCTGATTCAACTTTAATATGTTATGAGGCAACAGAATAACAATGTTTCTATTCATCAAATTGGTTGGTGTTTGTTTGAGCTTTAATACACGTGTACATATGTACATGAACTGTATGGCCACTTTGAAGGAATTTATGATGCATCAAACTACTCCAGATTAGTCAAATGCTTACCATAACTTGTCAGGAATTATATTACTATTAAGGCTGATGTCTCAGCATCTTATCAATATCTAGCTATTGTTCAGATCATCTAGTTATTTTACAAAACACCTTTTTCATAAGTGATGATGAAAAAATGTAATTTCAGACTTAATGTAAGCATTACTATGTTTAATTTCTTTTTGTTCAATTAACACAGAGCACATTTAACTTTTATTCTTGTCAGTTGCTCTTAAATGAGTTGAAATGGTTACACTCAATACATTGAAGTTTGCTCATACTCTGATTTAGGATGTTTAATAATTACAAAACACTGTTTTCAAATTTGTTGATTTCAACCAACCTGTTTCCCTTTTTAACTGAGGTTTATCCACCTGCAAGTTTTTGAAGCCATAATCTTACTGTTCAGTCATTGTTCTTAAATGTGGAAATTCTACTTCTTGATGATTCATCTTGAATTTGAAAATTGTGAGTTGAAAGGCTTTCTATATCTATTTTTAAAAAGAAAGATTAATTAATTTTTTTACCAAGTAATGAATATTATTACTTCCCAATAAAATATCCATTAAAATGTTTTCTTATGATAAAAATATTAAACTTAAAACTGAATGAAATTAGCAAATTTCATATTGTGTAATGTACTACCTGATAATATGCTATAATGTTTTGGTCTAATTCAATGAAAAGTATTTTATTGATACTATCTGTGAAATGATGTCTAGCAATAATAAAAAAAAAGTTACTTTGTGTTAAGAAAAGGTTCTTATTATTGAATACTAATATTTCTGAATGAATTTAATGTAAATATTACTTAGTATATTTTCATTTACATTGAGTAATTTAATATTGTCATTTTTAATATTCAAGTTCATGTACATTTTTCAGATCATGTGTCTAAATCAGAAGTTGGACCAGCTTATGATTATGATTTAACAACTTGATCCAAATCCATTCTACTTAAAATGTATTGCTAGAAAGATTAATGTAGAAAACATTTAAGGCAACAAAAGTGACAAATATGAAAAAAAAATCCAAATCTTGTTTTATAAAACCAGTTCTGAAAGTAAGTTTTTAATCTTATAATGTGATTAGACTGTTTATCAGAAAATGTAAATTTGCCTCAGAATTGATAAAATTCATAAAACCATTTATCTATAATTTGAAAATATAAAATCTAAGATTGTATGTTGCTGCTACTGTTAGGCCAAAAGGCAAATTCTTTTATATGATACAAAATATTTTACTTTCTCTTAGTTTTATTATAGAGAGTAGACTCAAAATCAATAAATTGAAAAATATTCAAAATACATTTAAAAAATTTGTTGTGAATTTCATTGGAATATTAACTAAAATGTCTTTTGTTAATGCAAATCAATTATAAAATATTTTATGACATGTATCTCAAGAGACTAAAAAAAGAGACCTGAAGATGCATAACAATAAGGAAGAGTACCTTTTAAAAAATAAGTACTAAGGGACAAAAATATCCTTAGAAACAAAGAAAAGAGTGCTGAAATGCTGTCATATCAATCCTCCTACATATCAGTAAATTTTGGGTAATCTCCTCACAGATGAAGAAGAGATGAAGCAAAAGATGTAGTCTTCCTGACAAATACTGGCAATACTATGGATAGACAATATGAGTAACAAGAAAGTTTTAACTAGAATAAGAACTACAAAGAAATTGTTGCTAACAACCAGAAAAATACAGCTAAAATTTCTGGGACACACAATGAAGAAAGAAGGTTTATTGAAGATAAGAGAAGCAAAAGAGGTAACAGCAAGTAACCTACTTGACTAGTGTGAGTGAATAGTTGACGTTACAAAGATCACAAAGAGAGACAGTAAAGAGGTTAGAGTTATTTAGAGCAACAAAGAATTGTGGAGATTTGTCCATGTCCTTTCCAAACAGAAAATTATATGTGATATATATATATTAAACAGATATTTACAAATACTATTAAAATTATAATCAGTCTTTATAAAATCATAGTTATTTTTATGATAAAAACAATTTCCCTGGAAAATGATATTTTCCTAGCATGATGCTCTAGAGAGTACATTATCTTAAAATGCTAACCAAAATGGAGAGGGCATTCATTTCTTTTTAAACACATTGGTTATCTGAGTCTGGAAAAATCTTCTTATCATTTGAACATCAATTACAAATAAACAAATGTGTGGGGGTGATGGAAGGGTGTTATTAATAATCTACGTAAATTTAGTGCTTTTCATTTATGCTTAATCTCACCTGGATAATATATTCATTAAGTATTTTTGTCAAATATTTAGAAAAATGACACACTAAAATAACAATTAAAAATGATCTAAATCCTTATTGAAGTTAGTTGAAGATATTTAAAATTAAAGTTTTATAGTATCAAATGTATGATGTCTCATGTAGATTCCATGTTCTTTTACCTTCACTTTAAATGGGAGAACAAGGAGACAGAACATTATTTGTTTTATATGGATCATCAAATAATACCTTAAATTTTGATTCAGCTTTCAAATTGTAAAAAAAATAAATTTTATTTTGTGAAAATAGAGAATTTCAAGGAAATCTAACATCAATTTCATTAATTGAACTACAATAGCGATACTTATAAAACACAAAATTTCAAGCCCCCCCCCACCCCATCATAATACAACTTTAGCTAAAATATTAATAAAATGTTCTAAGTTAACCAATAGAATCATTTCATATAGAGTACATAAGCTAATGATGAGAAGCATCAAAGAATATATGAGGGGTTGCTAAAAAGTTCTTTGCCCAACCTACTTCACAAAATCAGGCCAAATAATCAAACACCAAAATTTATTTTAGAACCTCTTCATGGTTGGGCCAAGAACTTTTCAGCACTCTTTCAGAATAAGGATGTGGGAGATTATTATATTTTTTCCTCAGTAATTATCAAAGATGCCAATCTCTTAAGGCTTTAGAGCAAGTAGTAGATTTATGTTAAAGTTCTATCATTTATTTCTATGCTAGATTATCTTTAGTCGATTACATTTTCATACTTTCAAGTTTCATTGAATATTTTCTTTGTTACCTGTATTTTTAATTAGATTTTGATTACTTACAAAAAAGTTCCTCAAAATTACTCTAATTTTCTGTATTTATCTAGCAATAAATATTTGTTTATACTGTTTTGTACTTATATATATGTATATATGTTACACATACCTAAAAATCATTCAATTATCACTTTGAATGTATGTAATGTTGCAAACCTATCCTGAATTCTTAATATGAATATCTTTGACTGTGCTGATGTCATTGTGGGCATATACACACTGTGCTGATTTCATGTGGGTGTGCCAACCATTTGAGTGCAATTGTTTTTCCATGACGCCCACATTCAACTATCAACACTAACTACTTTCTGATTTATTTCTTGTGTATTGCCTTATGCATTTTGAGAAAGAAAGAAACAGTCATAACATAGTCATCCTGATCTTTTACAAGATTGAATTTTCCCCACAGCAACACAGATAATGTTTATGGTTTCATTTTTTTCTTAAAAAAAAAAAAAATTTCCCTTTTAGAATTCTAATTTTTAACTTCAGAATTTAATTCCACCTTTTACAATTCCTTAAATTTAAAAAAAATGAATTCATTTTTATTTTATTAGTTTTTTACTTTAAAAAGTATTTCCTTTCTTTATACATGAAATAATTTATTTTGATTTTATTTTCTACTTTTTATTTTTTTAATATTGAATTCATTTTTTATTGGAAAGGTTTTAATTTTTAAAAATAGAAATTTATTTTAAAAGATTATTTTAAGTGGCATTTTCGTACAATGCATCTTTATTTTTATTCTATGTTTATTTACAATTTAAATGTTCTCATGTTTTACCCACTCTTAAGCCATGGTTAGTGTAGGGATTGATGGAATGGATTAGTTTTAATAATACTTGGTGTCACATTATCATTTCTCTCCTTATTCACCTCACTTGAAGAAATATTATCCAAGCTAAGCATTGAGGAGAGGTAAAGATTGATATGAGTTGAATGGAATATGCAGGTTTCTGGCAAACTGACTGCTTGGGAGGTTGATTTATATGCACTTTGTGCATCTTTTGCAAAGTCATGTCTTCATTGCACCAAAAATATGTTTTGTTTCACTTGCTGAACACTTGCTATTTTTATATATAAAAAATAAACCTTCTTCCTTGATTTTGTTTGTTTTTTTTATTTTGTAATTCTCTATGACATTCTCCCTTCTCTCTTTTTCCCTAAATTTTTCCACTTTTCTTTCTTGTTTCCTCCTTTTCCCTACAAGTTTCCTGACATACACATTTTCCTTTTTTAGTGATTGAATAGAAGCACTTGCTTACTTGTCTGCTTACTTATTATCTATCAGTATATCTACCTAGAAGCATTAGACTGCATCTGTCACTACCATACGCTTCCAGTTATTGCTACCATATCTATCTTTTTCATTTGTCTGTCTCTCACAATAACTTCTTGTCTGCAGGTAACAAAATGACAATCTTTAATGCAAGAAAAAATACTGCTTCCTGCTTTGTGATCCATGTAACATTATTTTAGTACTAAATTTTCTCATTTATTTCATCTCAGTTATTAGCATATATTTCTGGTATACTTTCCTATAATTGGCTCTGGAATATGTAGTTTAATTTTCTCTTAAAGAGGTTGGTTCTTTCATTATCCTTGTTAATCAAATAATTATTCAAGCAAACTATTTGAGCACTTTGACATGGTGTAATGGTTAGCAAGTTTGTCTCACTAATTCAATTACTACTAAATAGTGAGTTTGATCTTTACTGGGTGCTCCAAACTTGCAGCCTTGTGCCACATTTATGCTATGCTATTTGTGCTATCTTTTATACATTCTTATCTAACAAGATTTATTTACTTTTTAAAAATTTACTGTTCAGCCATATTCAAAAAATAGTTCTGGAAAGTCTATAAGCATCTTTGTAAATAATGAGCAAATATTTCATCATTTATTTCAACATCAGCAAAGAATTTTAATATAGTATTTTAGGAATCTTTTTTGCTAGTCAAGTTGTTAGAAAGACTGTTTCAGATTTTTATCAAAAAAGTTTGTGCTATAAAAAACTTACTTTAAATATTTTCTCCATTATGTTGCATCTGTTTAATTTGTTTTATTTTGCCATCTTTTATCTCTCCAAAGCTAAATAGGTCGAAAAAGAAAGAATTTACTGTCATTAATACAAAATGAACAAGATTTTTGTTAACGTTCTCTACCCAGTAGAGAAATGGACAAGTCAAAATTTTTTTATACCTCAAGCTCCTTATGAATAATATAGACATGTAATATCCCTAACCCTTTTGGGAATTAAGTATACTGGATGTTTTTGTGATTCATAAATACTAGAGAAAAAAGGACAGTACACAAAACCTGTTCTTTTGTATAGCCAATGGATTAGTCAGTTTTCTAGGAAAGAGTTAATATATGCCTTGTGTTTTAATTCTTCATTATTATCTAATTTGCTTCTCCGAATATATCTTGTCCTGGGTATGATGATAAACTACGCCCAACAGCAAGGCCTCTGATCAGGAGGTTTTGAGGAGTGTGGAACCACCTCTTAATTGCTGGTATTCTCAGGTCCACCCTGACCCGGGGTCGTAGCACCTGTTAGGGTCCCAGCTATGAGTAACTAGTTAACACCCAAACTTGTGTAAAAATAGGTTTTAATACCAGAAATACTTTGTAATAAAAAAAAATTATTACCAGCAATAATTTTTGAAGGAAAAATTATTATCAGCAATACTTAAAAAAAAAAAAAAAATACGAGCAATACAAACAGTTATACATTCTTTGAAAAAAATATGACCAGCTATAGATTTCTTCAAGGAAGAATATTCCCAGAAATAGATTTTTGAAGAAAAACATATTACCAGCAATAAAAATTTTGTTGGCATTAAATAACCCATTGAAGTTGATATGCCGTAAAACAAACCAAACCAAACCAATTCCCCAAATATATCATAAGAAGATTGATGAACTGTTGTCTGGTTATATATTGTCTAGTGATTTTACAATTCCAGCATGTAACATATAATATTTTTAGGTATGTTATAGATCATCCATTAAATCCCTTTATTCTTTATCTTGCTTCTTTTGTTCATTAATGTATTCATAATGTAGCTATATTTTTTGTGTCAGTGTCTATACCCTTGTATCACATTATAGACATGCATACATACATAAAATCTGAAATTGTATATTTTTTCTGAATCACATTCTTCATAAAATTATTTTTTGTCGATATTCTGGGACTGTTACATGAAAAAAATTCGATTCATTTAAAAAAAAATACATGGTCTTGGAATATATTTTTGGAAGCATGTTTTTGTTTTTAGTTGATAAAAAAGATATGGTCTGTGTGTTGTTTTGTTTGTTTGCTTTAGATTTTGTTTCTTCTGCCAACTAACATTGCTCCACTTCCTCCAAGTAATTTTTTTTCAAACTCTGAGGGGATGGTAAAAATGTGCCAATTTTCAGGATCTTTTTTACTTAGTTTTAATTTGTTTCAGATCATTGTCTGAACTATGTCACCAGAAAGTATAGAATTTTCAGTTGTTGCATTCTGGGCCATCATGAACTTCCTGTTCTTGCAGGAGATATCTCCAAAGATAATTCATGTGTGTATGATGCAAACATTGGATGACAAGTACCCATCTCACTCAAATATATAGAAATGGTATGTGCCAATTTCCAGCATGAAATTTTAAAACTGAAGTTGCAGTATAGTCTTGGAAGCCTTCACTGGTGTCAACTCCTGAAATTGTTGAACATATTCATATCTAGGGAAGATTTTAGGTTCATAATTCATAAGTAGTTGAGTATACAGAAGCTATCAATCAAGTGATTGCCAAAATGTTTGAATACTGACCAGAATCACTATCAAGTAGATATCTCCATATTGATTTTACAGCACTTTCAGTGATCTATTGATAATTTTTAGGGATGATTTGTTGATGAAACATAGCTACATGACTATGATATGAAAACCAAACAACTCTATACAGTGGCAGAACTTGGATTCTCTACAGTCAAAGCAATTCAATAGCAAAATCAGCAGCAAAAGTCATGGCCACAGTTTTTTGGGAAGCTAAGGAAAGTATTTTGATGAGTGATGATATATTCAGAAATGCCAGACATTTAATGCAAACTACTCTTACTTGCCATACTAATTAAATGTTGTGTTGAAATGAAAATGGTGAGAGGAGAAACTGTTGAAAGGTGTTCTCTTTTTGGAGGTTAATGTACCTGCTTACAGAGCTGACAAGACAATTGATGATTTGAAGAATTTGGGTTTAAGTGCAAACACCATTCATGCTACTTAGCACATCCTATTTCATCTACTTCCTGTTTCCAAACCTTAAAAGAAGTGTGAAAGAAGAAAGTTTTTTGATTTGTAGATGATAGCCATAGTAGAGCAGTATTTAAATGACTGAATATCAGAATTTGGAGGGAAAAGTTAAAGAAACTTGAGAAACAATGTGCTAAGTATATTGAACTACAGAGTGAATATATGAAATAGTATGTTTAATGGCTCTAAGTCAGGGGTTCTCAACTGGGGGAGGTTCAGGGTTTAAGGGAGGGAGATCTTTTACTTTTTCACAATTTTCTCATTGACAGTAATCTACATCAGAATAAAACTGATTCAAATATACTGACCTTTTATTAAACTTTTTGTATATTGAATTACAATACCTTAGCATTCTATTGAACATTTTGTTTATTAAAGTATACTTGTTTATTTATTTAATAATTAGGTATGAATTAAAACAAATTACTGTACATGTATTCAAGCTTAAAAATACATCAACATTTTCTGTTGCTATTAAATTTGTAAAATTCCTCTATAAAAATAATTCATGTGAATATATATGTATTAATAATGAAAGGAATTAAGATTTTCAATAATATATGCATATTATTTGGAATGTGCCTTTTGTGTTGGACAATCTTGGAAAGGTGGGAAATGACATTCTGACATGATGAAATGGGTGCATTGGACACAAAAGGTTGAGAACCACTGCTCTGAGTCATTCCTTTCTGGTTGGACTGAGAACTGCTTCAGATTTATCCTTCTCATCAATGGAAAGAATTGCTGATTTTTTTACCTGTAACTTAATAGTATTGTTGATATTTCATAGTAAACCTTAAACCATAATGTTACAGTCTGGTAAGACAAGCTTTAGAAATTCCTGACATCTCACTTGAAAATAGATTCTAGTCTTTCTACACATTTCATATTAAGCTCTACAGCTATCAAAATTAGCCAGTTATGTCCATACAGATTTTTTTCATGTGACAATGAAAAGATAGTTGGAATTAGAAATTAGTAAAAAAGATTTTATCAGTTAAATGCATAATTTTCCATTCTTCAAATTCTTTTAACCTTAACATAAGCACATAAGTCAAATTAAAGAGAAATAAGTTAAAAGCTGAGTAAAGTACTCAAGGCTATTCAGTATTTTCTTGTCAATCCTTCAACTAACCTCCGATACTAAATATATCATCATAGTCCTTTTGGGACTCCATGAAGAGATCTTAGAGAGTTATCCTACCATTGAGCAGTTTCTGCTTACAATTGCCAAAATTTTATGAAGTTAAATTCCCTATTTGATCAAAATAATAAACCCAGTAAGGTACTGATTTTTCTCCTTTTCTCTCTTATATAGTTAATTAGCATATTTTGACCACTTCTGATTTTGTGAACACATATACAAATAATCTTTCAATCATAGATTGATGACGAGATGTGAGAAAGAATATATTTTTATCCTTTGTTTTCATATTAACTGCTACAACATTTTGTAAAGAAAATTCTAACATTGTTGATATCTTCCACATTTTCAGTATGTATTCACCTCTGGATAGAATTTCTATAAAAATCATGTTAACTTGAAAAATTTTATAACTATAATTAAAAGTACCATTACTTATTCTATATATGACATTACAAAAATCTTGTTTAACATGACTTGTACAGACTACAGTGTACACTATTTACATTGTTTGGACTATTGTCCTCATCTTTGTCGCCATATTTATTACAACGTTTCGGCCATTGTACACTCCGGCCTTCTTCAGGTGGTTGGAATGTCGAACTGAACCCCTTATTTACATGCCATGTCTAATGGATGTCAGTTATCAGTTATCTCCTGTTAATTCCCCTCTCAAAGTTCTCCACCACCTTAACTAGGTATTGAACTCACACGCTTTTGGGTCCTGTCACTGGATCTAACCAATGCTTTTATCCACTGTGCCATGTCATAAATATGGCAATAAAGATGAGGAAAATAGTCCAAACAATGTAAATAGTGTACATAATACCTCATTACAGAAATATAGACAGAGACTACAGTGTACTTGAAAATTATATTACTGTTTTATTTACTTTTACAAAATTAGTTTTTCTAAATACTGTCCCTCAATTTTTCTAAGTTTTTTCAATTTTTCTTTTTTCTAATTTTTATAAGTATAATCCTTAATGATTTTTTTTTACATTCATAAAACACTGACAATTTTTACTTACCTTGAGTGTATGATTAATGATTTGCTATTTCTAAACTAGTGGTTAAACTTTCTCTTTATGCTTTTATTTGTAAAAGTTAGAAATGCAGATTGAAATGGAACTTTTTAATGGCATAATTGGAATTTAGTATCTAAATAATTTATAATGTATAAAGTACTTGTTTGACAAACTGTGTCATGACATCTTTATACTTGGTATGCAGTCAGGTGTTAATTTATTAAAAGATTTCTAGAATATAATCAGAAACAGTTATTCTTTTATTCTAATAACATTTTTTATATATATATATATATATATATATATATATATTTATTATTATTATTATTATTTATTTATTTATTTATTTATTTATGAATGCAATAATAGGATTTATCAATGTTAGCAATTTTTATTAGCATTCATTTTTTTTCTCATATACCAGAGTGTGTTAAAAAGTTCTCAACCCAACCCAAAAAGATTTTGCTAAATAAAATCTGATGTTTAGTTATTTGTTCATATTTTGGTGAGGGGTTTGGCCCAAGCACCTTTCAACACCCTCTCATTTATCTAAACAAGGATTAATATCCTTACATAGTACATTGGTTATCTAAATTGAGGATTTTTATTGATATTGATATTTTATTAAAATTATTCAAGTGAAAATTAGAAAATTTTGTCAACTCTGTATTCAAAAGCAGCATCTCAGTTTTAGAATACCAATTTTTATTTGGAACATATTTTTAAATCACAATACATGATCAATAAGAAGAAGAATAATGAAATATTTCAGACAATTTAGCATTATCAAAAGTTTTATTGATACTAACATGACTTGTTTTCTTAAGGTAGACAAGATCAATTATTTGAATAGCATCTAGCTCTTTTGTTTTGTATTCTAGTAAGATATAATGGGAAGCATTTAATAAGATTAGATTTTCAGATTTACGAAACTTATAAAATACAGTTTCCAAGTCCTTTATCATAAGTTCTTTTCTCATAACTCATTTTAAAGAAGAATGGATTCTTTTAGCTCAGGTTGATTAACATAAGCACACCACCACTTAATTTTTTTTTTTTTTTTTTTTGAATGTACAGATTCATTTATATGAACAGCAGTTAATATAAATTGAGATCTCTAAACAATATCAGATGCCAGTGTTTAGATTGAAAGGGGATTCTTGAAACTGAAGAAAATGCATATGCATCCCAAATTTGATTACTTTAATGCAAGCTTAGTTGAGTTAATTTTTATACAATTAAGCTTTGTTAAAAATAGCATTTTATCTGATGAGAGGGTTAATTCACCCCAAAATTATTAACTGTAATTTATTTAGAAAAGGAGAAAAAATTAACTAATTAATTAATTTTCATTGCTGAGAAAATTTATTAGATAGGAATAATGCCTATTTTATATTTAACAATAGTGAACAGTTACTGTAATAATGAAAACTTTTGAGAGAAATAAGGTGACAAGTATTTACAGATTGGGACATCTTAAAGTACATAATGTATAAAATATGATAGATTTTATTCACTTCTATCTATTTACAGATTTGCAATAATCACTAACAGGATTGTCTCACCATTACTAGTTAATCTACTGTACCCAAACGATAGTTTAAGATGCTAAATTGACAAGTGCTTTCAACATTGCTGTTTTAGAAAAAGTTATCCCAAGGGCTACAGATCACAAAAAAAAAACGTTAGTCATTTTTAAATACTTACACACTTGGTCAAACTGAGAACTTTTCAAGACTGCCTCATGTATGTGTATACATATACATGGTACAGCAGAAATACCTCCCACATAATGGTAAGACATCAGCTAATTGCTAATAATATTTTACCATTATGTGGAAGGTATTTCTGGGAGTTATATGTGAGAGGTATTTCTGCCACACTCTGTATATTAATAAATGCCTATAGACTGGTCTAATACTTAGATAGTCTATGTCTTGATGGTTCTACTTCTAATATTGTTAAAAGGATACAATGGCTATTATTAACAACAATAGTCTACATTAAATTTAGTTCGAGCAGTAAGAAAAGGTTTCCTTGTTAGACTTTTTATTCTTCTGAGAAGGCTTTGAATAAATCATTCTCTGCAAATGCTGTTATTGATAGAAATGTGGTTAGAAAGTTGCTATGAAGTTATTCACTGCTGTTGTCATTATTAATAACACAGTTGGCTATTATTCAAACTTTATAAATAACTTTGCACAATCTGGATAAAGCCTTTTACATGTCAAACCCTATCTGTTACTTGATAATTAATTTCTTAATTGTAAAACACATCTTTGATTGATAGGTAATTTATTCATTCTCTTCGTCTTCTTAGCCAATATTTTTGTTGGAGAAATATTGATTATATATAGGGGGACAGACAGAGGGTCAATTTTTAGAATATTATGACTATAATTCTAACAAGGCAAAATTGAATAAATTACAGTTGTAAAAGAATTATTTATTATGAGTCTTTCGTTTTTATTCTTATATTTCCTTTTATTTGTTCACAAGAGAGTGCTTCGATTGATGAAAAGAAGTTCCATCTCCAAAGGAAAATCAATGTTTCTCACTGATTCAACTCTATTCTGTCCTAATTTAAACTCATACAAAAAGGACTCTCATGCTTGTTTCATAGCATAAAAACTAAGTTTA
This sequence comes from Acanthosepion lycidas, assembly GCA_963932145.1. Taxonomy (NCBI): domain Eukaryota; kingdom Metazoa; phylum Mollusca; class Cephalopoda; order Sepiida; family Sepiidae; genus Acanthosepion; species Acanthosepion lycidas. The sequence continues at coordinate 76,418,539 of OZ010578.1, forward strand.
TAAAGAACAAGGTATCTGAAAAATGAGGTATAACAGTAGAATACCTAGATTTACAATACCAAATGATGCACTATAATAAATACTTATTAAAAGCAATATTGATAGCAACAAACTATTAATCATCATGAAGCCAACACTCTAGTACAATATAATAGATACATAATGGAATCGAAAGTTCTTCTCTTCCCTCTCTATAATTTCTAGATACATATTTATCTTTTTTTTGAATTTCTTTAATATTTTTTTATCGATTTCACTGCAAACAAGGCAGTAAAGCCATTAAGACACAATGGCTTACTGGGTCTGGAAGAATAAGAAATAGAAACATTACTAATGAATGGGAAGAGAAAAGAGTAATCATGGGGACAGTAGATAGTGATTGACATTGCATTTAAATCTTTTAAGATTAAAGTTGGCTGGAAAGCATGGAGCTGGAAGGGAGTTCCACAAGTGAGGAGTGCAAGAAAAGAATCTGTTAGCATAGAATTTACAGTTACATCCAGCCAACTCAATTGTAAATTTATGAGATCTTGATGCCAGTCTAGTACTGCACTTAAATTCAAAAAGTCTAAGTACCATAACAAAGAGATCATCCAAACAATTACCATTAAAGTATTTATAGAAAAGTTACAGGGAGGCAACCTTACAGCAGTGGGAAAGTGACTGAAGCTGAGCTGCCAGATCAGCATTGATAAGATTGCTGATTGTTCTTTGTATTTTATCAAGAGCTCAAGGTAAATAGCAGAGGCACCAGACCATATGTGGCAACAATATTCTAAGCATGGATGAATGGTAGACTTATAGATATGTATGATAGATTCTGGAGAGAAAAATTGTCTTGCATGATACAGTGAACCAACTTTCTTAGTAGCTGAACTCGCAATCAATTGTATGTATATAAACTAATATTTTATTACATATTTTTATTTTGTTAGTTTCTTTGTAAATGAAATATATACACACACACATATACATAAATTAAGACATGTATGATGATACATACATTTTTAATGTCTATCAAAACTCCTATATACACACACACATATATACAAACTTTTATAAACTTATTGTTGTATACCCAAAGAAATTCATACATGCATACACAGAGAAAAATTGCTCACTTTTGTGCATTCATATATGAATAAACTTATAAGTTGAATTATATATACCTATCCAAATATATGTAAAAAAGACATGCATTGCAATTAAACAAATACATATCTTTATGCTAAGGGATACATATAAACGAGTAGAGAAATTTTCAACAGTTAACATGTGAAAATAAAAAATGAAGCAATATATTCAAGACAGTTAATCTATACAAAATCTAACATCAATATTCAAGCATTTTATATAAACTCCCAACAAATTCACATATTTTTAAATTAATAAATCATCTTAATGCGAATATCAACTTATGTATGCATTCTCAATGGATATTAATTCATACTATTTATTAACAAGGCTTTGCTTAAAAGCGTTTTGCTAACTTCTGCAACTTCTGTTTAAAATTTTAGTTTTATTAAAATACTAGCAGCATGGCCCGGCGTTGCTCGTGCTTGATTAAAAAATCGTACGACTCATAGAGCAATCGCTATCACTTGACTTAAAATATTTTTGCCCTTCCTTGCCTTTAAAGGAGTGCCCTTTGCCGTGCTGATGTTACTACGATTAAAGCAATAGTGTTGACAAAGTCGAATATGTCATTTGTGGCTCAAAGTCAGAACTGGTAGCAGGGATAAAAAAGCCGAATTTCAATGGCCCTGCACCCATTCCAGAATTTGAGGTCAAATGTTTTCTTCCACTCCACTGCACACACTGACCTGTTTCTTCCCACGCATAGCGTCACCTTAAATTAATCTGCATTTAGGAAATACCCAACTGGAAAAAACATTTTTAAGGGTTGACCGATTGTCGAATTGTACTCTGTTTGGGGGGCGCTCAGAGTTGAAACTTCACATGGTGACTCCCAATGGCCTCCTCATAAATCCGGTCGGTTTTCGCTAAAAACCTAGATGCGGTTCAGGCACAATCTGAGCGTATCGGTTTTTGGGTTGTATCGATTTTCCGCACTGTTTAGGGGTCAGTGGCCATGAAACTTCTGGATAACATTTCTAATGATAGACTCTAAGAGGGTGTCAAATTTGGTTGAAATGCGATCATTCCTTCTGTAAGCAGATTTTTTTCGATTATCAATTTTTTCGGAACCTGAGTCTGAACTCAAAAATCGGCCTCCGTCATGTCCTTACGGCAGCCATTTGCAAACTTGTGGTGAAAACATCGAAATCGGGTGAGAAATGCGGCCTGGGCGAGGTAAAAACGCCCACGACAAACAACATGAAAAATATAGATTATCGATTTTTTCGGAACCTGAGTCCGAACTCAAAAATCGGCCTCCATCATGTCCTTACGGCAGCCATTTGCAAACTTGTGGTGAAAACCGCATGGAAATCGGGTGAGAAATGCGGCCTGGGCGAGGTAACAACGCCCACGACAGACACACAGACAGACAACAAGAGAAATATAGATAGTAGATTTAATATTTTCCTTTTTCTTTTAAAAAATTTAACTCCAGCAAATCTTTTGTTACTTTTGCATGATGTTAATATATTTATATAATCTATTATTAACATAAATTTTTTCCTAATTAATTATTTTAAGGTTAAATTTTCTTTAGGGATGTCATCCTATGTTATTCTGTCTTCATGATTTTAAGAAACAAAAGAAAGAATAGCTTTTATATATAAATCATTTTATCTAACTTTGAATCTATTCTTTATCTTTCAGCGTCCTTCCATGTTGAGTGACCAGCCTTAAGCTGCTGGTAAGTTAACAAATTTTATTTAACTACAACCACTTCATCTTATTTTCCACATATCATGGAAATATCAAAATTTACATATCACATATAACAATCACTACCTTCTGTATAGTTGTATATTTCTGTACCAAAATTTTGCTTGTGTATTGACCTATATTATCCACTTGTATGTCTATATATATATATATATATATATATATATATATTTAACAAAATAAATAGCAAACATTAATTTGGAATCCTCTCAAAATGATATCTAACTGGATAATTTCAGATAGTCCTAGAATACACAAAATATTCATAAAAGATTGCTATTTCATTTTTTTTAATACTTCAGAAAATTACATCTTAATAAGAAACAGTGAATATCTTAAATTTTACAAGAGTACTGTCAAAATTTCCAGCATACTGTAATAGAAATTATACAACATTAATCTTTTAATAATTTGTGAAAACTACCTCACAAGAGTGTGTTTTAGTGAGAAATAGATTGAAAAGCAAGGATGGAATTGATAGTTAATCTTTATTTAATTCCTTTGATCATAAAGTTTCAGTGTACCTATTTGTTTTAGGTATAACCAAAGTCTGGTTTGAAAATTGAATGTTTTGGAGCTTTACAAGTCAATTGATATAAAAACTTTGCATTTAAAAAATTAGTTTGGATGCATGATTTAAATAGGCATGTGCTAAACAAAGATGACAAAGGAAGAAAATGTATTAAAAACTAGTTTGATAATATTGAAATAGGCTTCCAATTCCCAACCCAACCCAATTCAATTTAATATTAATCACATGCTTATACAACAGTAATTGATATCTAATAATGTCATAAATATATTAGGTATTTGCTAAAGTTTCCAACAAAATAACTGGTTTTTAACTTGCATTCAGTCTGTAGTTTTTACAAGAGTAACTGAGGACTTTTGCATATATCTTTGTAAGTATAATTGTGTATTTCTAAATTCCAAAAATTGAAATAAAAATCCAGCAATAAAATGTTTTCCTATTTAAGTGGGTCACTGCTTACAAGTACAATATTTAACTCTTATTTTCAATTCTTATAAATTCCATGATGACTATATTCTAAATATTTTTAATGTTCAAAATCTGTTTGCTCTAATTTTAAAACAATGCCAGAATCCTCTGAATTATTACTGGAAGTCCTGGTTGGTTCTTGTTTATAAAAATGCCATTTCTTTTCTTTAACTATTTCCATTGTATTGGTTGCTATCTGTTGGGGAAATGCAATGATCAAAACATTTCAGAAACATAAAAACTTACTGCTGAAAAATATTTTTAAATAACCTTCAGTGAAGATCTATCACTTTATTTACAGTCTCTTTCATAAATGTCGTGGATTCATTGAAATTCAGAATTTGTCATATTACCCTTACTCAACAAATACAAAATGTCTTAATGCTCACCTGTTAACTGTATAGATACTTGATGTTTTTTGAATTTGATCTGTATTTATTCAAAAAATGAGTATTTTGTGCCTTATTTTTGTGTTCAAGGTTTTTATTCATTTGTATTTTGTGCATCATCAACTTACAAAATATTCTAATATTATCTCAATGCACATAGGTAAGCATAAGAAATAACACCATATAAATACATGTATATATGTATGTATATATTTTTTTTAATTTTTACTATCCCTTTTCTCATCTTTTACCCTCTCCTCTCTATCTTTGTCGTCATTTTTTATCCAAAAGTTTTTATACTTTTTTTCACCAAATTATTCTTAAAGTTTTATCTTTTTTCCCTATGTTTTATCAGTATTTGTTGAATATGAGCATATGTGACTGTATATTTCCAGTAAAAAAAAGCAAACACACATGCAAAATTAATTGTGAGGTACTGTCCTCTGATACTTATATATAACTCATATGAAATTATATTGAATTTACCCACCTCTTCTGTTAGTGTTTTTGTAATGTTATCTGCATGAATTCTGATGATTGTGGTGTTTCATAGTTATTTCTAATTCTAAGTTTAACAGTATTTTATCTGGTTTGTATGTGAATTATGTTGAGTATGTAAAATGCTGAGAGTAAAATCTACCTTTCTTCATTAGGTACAGACTATTCAAAGCATTACTTCTGTGTATGTAAAAATTACTTAGTTGATAAATTAGGTAATAGAAATATAATTTAATGTACATTGAAACTGTTCTTTTTACATGAACACTTTAATTAAATCAAGAAGTTTTATACCAAGTATAGGAACTGCTCTTCTGTTAAGATTATTCTAATAAGAGTCTCCATTTTCTCTATTATAAAAAGATGATAAAAACCATTCATATTAGTATTCACAAAATCTCAGAACATTTAATTTTGTTTATTTATTTTTTTTTTTTTTGTGCTCATAATTCCAATACAGTTCCATGATACTTATATCTTTTCATTAGGATGAAAACAAGTAATCCAGGTTCTTGGTTAACACATATGCCTTGACCTTGCTAATCTGTTAAATAAATCCTTATTAACAAAAGGCGTTTGTATTTGAGTGGTTTATGTTCAACAGAACCAAAGAGTAATGTTCATTCATAGGATTATCATAATTTATTTCTAGTGTTTTATTCATCTTGTTTAACAACATATTACATGTGTCTGTGTTATAATCATGTCTGAGATTGTTCATTGTACATACAAAGCAAGGTAAATCTAACATTTGATTTGTGAAATTATGAATGTCATCATTTGTTTCTATAAACTTTCTGAACGTTAAACTCGTTATGGTCAATGTACTATTCAATATTGATGTTTTATATTTCTTTTTTGAATTGAAATTATTTGTACTTCAATGAAAACTTTTCAAGTGTTTAGGCTTGCTTTCTCTTTCTATTACAATTTTCTTTTAAATGTGATAGTTATTTACCGTTTGTGCTAATGTAACCTGTTTGTCACTGGATTAAAAATATAATGATTTATTTTGTTTTTTGTTTTTTTACAATTATCCATTCAGTTAAAGGTAAAGTCAGTTATGTTTAAGATAGCCATTTGCTTGAGATTTACTTTTTCAAGAAATATTCAAAATTGCAATTACCGAGAGATAATTTATTTCAAGTGTTGCAAATAAACTGTTTTAAAAAAACATTTGAAAAAATATCACATTTTATGAAATTTTACCATTATTTTAATATATTTTTTAATTTGGATGTGTGACAGATCATGTATATAACTATGGATCAGATGATACCAGGTTCAAATCTTAGCAAACTCTTATTAGTGTTCTTTTTTTTTACTTATTTAAAAACCCTTTTTTGTCAGGTGAAAGAATCATAGAATTATTGTGCATGTCCCCCCTTTTGTTAGCTTGCACAACCATTATGCTTTGCCAATACCTCATAAATAATGGACTATTCTGTTTTGATCATGTGGAAAGACAAAAAACATATGAAGACTCTACTTGGTTTCAGCGGAAAAAGAAAGATAGATAGAAATGCTGAATGTCTACTGCTTATACCTCATAAATAATGGATTATTCTGTTTTGATTGTGTGAGAATACAAAATATATATCAGAGAAGCTACTTGGTTTCAGTGAGAGAATGAAAGAAAGAAGAGAAGATAGAAGTGTTTAACAGCTATTTCAGTGAAATGGAAAAAAGTTGTCAATTTCAAATCTTTTCATTTGTACCTCCTTAAAATAATAACTAGCATTCATATTTATAATTTTTATTGTAATATTTTGTTAAAGTTGTTAAGCTCAAATAATTAATGATGTAATAGGGGAATTTCTACAGATATTTTACCGTCATAGAACTCGCCATGAGCTTATTCAATTATTAACTGAAGAATTAAGAATCATCAGAATTTTCAAATATGAAAACCGTGAAATTTTCCCAGGTTAAAACTAGAATGTATCAATCTGTGACCATAGTGTAAAAGATAAAATAGTTTTGCTTTCAGTTTCTATTGACCCCCTAGAGATGTGAGTTCAGTCTCTATCCTATACTGATTAGAAATACTTCATTGTTTGCTGATACAAAAAACAAATAACCTTGTGAAAAGATCAGTAAGTTTCCAAATAGACATGAGGCCAAATGTTAATAACAGAAAAAGCTTGAGAGATCAATCCTAAAAAAGGACAATGGATAAAGCCACAAATCTATAGAAATATAAACATACTCCCTTGAACAAAATGACACATGAAAATGACCACAGAACACACTGGCCAAAAAATAAAATGGAGTGGTTAGTTTTATATGAATGATCAGCTGTGACAAAAGGTGTACACAAGACATATAATATATGTGCTTTCAAATTGATAAATGATCATTTTTCTTAAATATTTCAATATGGGTTTGTGGAATGATGGATTGAAATTTTAGGTTTGGATAGAATTATTGATTTTCATTATGAATTCTCATAAAGTTTCAAGTTACATTTATTTCTCAAACACTTTTTGGTTTACTGATATATATGACATATATAAATGAGTTGTATAAGACAGCCTTAGAAAAAGTTTGATACACTCCCAGCTACTTGAAGAAAAAGGTGACAAAATATAGTTTCCTAATATTAATAAACAGTTGTAACAAATGTGCATACAAAGCCAAGCAATGGACATAGTGTCCCACTTTATAAATATTTTTTACTTAATTATTAGATATAAGTTGATAAACAGATGTTAGTAATTGACCAACTTGAGGGTTGGACATTTCTGTATGTAGGTAAGTTGGTTTGTTAATGAATTGAATTCTGATACTCACAGGATATCCCATCATGACTAGACTGGTGCCAGACTAAAGCGAAACTTATTTCTTTTGTTTTTCTCTAAAAGATTTATTAGTTATAGCAACTTTTAAACTTAATTAAAAAGAAATCACAGAACTAGATATTTCAGCATTTGAGCTTAATTAACAA